>CM029021.1:34599737-35199737 GCA_016801055.1 Panax notoginseng
GGACAGGTCTCCAAGGAAAAAAAGGATAATATTATCAGCGAAACACACATGTGAAATGTTACAAGAATCTGCTTTCCAATGAAACTTAAAATTAGGCAGCAGAGTTTCCTTATTCAGAATCATGGAGAATGCTTCCATTGCTAATACAAAAAAATAAGGAGACAAAGGATCTCCTTGCCTAAGACCCCTTGCTACCTTAAAATAGCCAGCAAGAGCTCCGTTGACTTTGATAGAATACATTGTCGTTGTGATGCACTCTTGAATCCAGTTTATGAAAATAGGGGAAACTGTAGGAGGCTGAGCAAATCCAAATGAAATCCCCAATCAACTGTGTCAAAAGCTTTCCTAATATCAATTTTTAGAGCACACCGGGCAGGACCGAAAAGTCTGTGGTAATTCCTGAAAAGCTCCTGTGCTAGGAGAATATTGTCACTAATGCTCCTACCCGAGATGAAGGCAAACTGGGCATGGTCAATAAGGGAAGGGAGAACAGATTTGAGCCTATTAGCAAGAATCTTCGCTATACATTTGTAGATTGTGTTGTAGCAAGAAATAGGTCTAAAATCAGACACATTGGATGGATTTTCAGTCTTCGGAATCAAGGCAATGGCAGTAGCATTAACTCCACTTGGAAGGTGCCCGGAATTGAAGAAAGAGTGGACAGCAGCAATGAAGTCATGGCCAATAATATCCCAACAATGGAGAAAAAAATTAACGTTGAATCCGTCAAGGCCAGGGCTTTTATTCTTTTCCATGGACTGAAGAACCGCAAGGATTTTAGAATCAAGAATTAGAATGGTTAAAGCAGCAGCCTGTGAAGAAGTGATCCGCTTGGTAACAAAAATTTTGAGTTCATCATGGCCAGGATAGATAATAGGGGAAGACCCCAACAAATCCTGGTAATAGGCCACCGCCACCTGCTGGATACCCTGTCGGTTCTCAATAAGATCACCAGAGCTGTTGAAGATAGAGAGAATTTTGTTGTGATTCCAATTACTCTTGATAACATTGGCAAAGAACTTAGTATTTTTATCACCCTAGGCAAGCCAGATGGCACGAGATTTTTGGAGCAAGAGAGATTCTTCAAGAGTCAATGCTTTCCATAAAGGCTGGGAACAGTTAGTTTCTTGAGCTAGCAGATAAGAATTCAGGGGATCGAAGTGGAGAGACAACTGAATGAAAGCCAACTGAACCTGCAGATTGCTAACGTTGCTCGACAGATTACCGTTAGAGGAATTCAAGGCCACTAGGTCTCTCTTTGTTCTCCGTAGCTTCTTATTAAAAGTGAAAAAGGAGTTCCCACGAATGTTGTTATTCCAACAATCCGAGACAGCGTCATTGAACCCTTCCAATTCAAGCATGAAGTTAAAGAATTGGAAGGGTTTCTTGAGTCTCCGAAGATGAAGACCAGTATTAAGAATAACTGGGCAGTGATTAGAAAGACCACGAGGCCCAAAAGTAGCTTGGGAGTCAGACATTGAGTTGAACCAAGAATAGTTACCCATTGCTCTGTCAAGCTTCCTGTGAATAGGTTTTTTAACCTTATAATTCTACCACGTGTGCTGAGGCCCAATAACACGAATATCATCTACACCAAGATTGTCTAAGCATTCATTGAAGTCAGTCATACCAGCATTCCAAGAAGAATCTCCTCCTTCTGTTTCAGAAACACGCTTGATAGTGTTGAAGTCCCTAAGAATACACCAAGTGTCCGAAGAGGACATGGATTTCAGGTCAATGCACAACTGTCTATGTTCCACCACTGAGTTCAAGCCATAAACTATAGAGGCCAAGATTGGGGTATTACCATGGAGAGGGTAAAGTTTAAAGTGGGATAATTGTACAGATTGAAATAGGATATCCACTCTCCATATATTAGGATCCCACCCCACCCATATCCTGTCATTCGGGTGATGGTCGTAATAATAGACCCAAACCCAGTTTCGACAAATAGCCCTCAAGATTCTGGATGTATTTGGGGCTTTGATTCTAGTCTCAATAAGACCCACAAAAGAGATATGGTTGTTTAACAAAAAGTTGCAAACGAAAGCCTTCTTTGGCTTCTTATTTAAACCCCTGACATTATAAGAACAAAAATATGTCATAAAGAATGGGGTAATAGATCAGTCAAGAAGGGGAAGACCCCTTGGACCTTTGTTCCTCTTTTTAGAATTTTGGAGAGGCTCCTTTCCAGGCCTAGTCTTATGCTTCAGGTCTCTGCATTCCTTCTCATCAACTTGCTTAAGCTTATCCACCAAAGGGTTAGGGGGAATAGGAGATTAAGACTCATCACGAGGAACAAGGGGGGAAGCAATAGGGGAGAAGACGTTAGTATTTGAACAAGGGGGGCAGCAGAGGGGAGAGAAGGGTTTTTAGGACCTTTAGAAATAGCAGTCCAAGAACCATCAGGATCAGGAGGAATCAAGGATGGAGAGGCCTTGGCAGCAGTAGGAATAGAGGAACTAGGGGCCTCGGAAGAAATGGGAGTGGTCTTGGGAACCCACTGAAAATTAGTTTTAGGGCACTTGAGAAGGGAATGTCCAAAACAATTACATTCTGAACAGAAGGGAGGCCTACTCTAATACTCCATTTTCACTACAACAGTTTCTTCAACCAAGGCTTTACCATCGAACACTACAACATTAATAGAGGTAGGGAATGTTGACAAAGCGTTTATCTCTATACATATTCGGGCAAAACTCATTGGCTCTAACTTTGAAGTCATATCATCAGCAAATAAAGGACAGCCAACAGCACTTACCAAATAACTTAGACCCTCCTTCGTTCAGTAAGAGAGGGGAATGTTGCTGAACTTAACCCATATTGGTACTTTGCTACAATCGATTTTATTGAAATTAACCCCTTCTTGCCATGGTTGTAAACAAAGAAGCTTGGACGCAATGTACCATGGTCCCGTAGCTAAGACATTGTCTCTTTCCATCACACAATCGAACTTAAATATAAAATACCCCTTATCATGTAAATAAACTTTAGACAACCCCAAGTGTCCCCATAATTTCTTAGCAGAAGTTTCTACCAACTTGAAAGGTAATTTCGAGTGAATAAAATGACCAACAAGACTAGAAGACCACTTATTAAGACCAAGCTTGAGGACTTCAACTGGGGGGTTGACCGTAACAGTCCCTTCAAACGGTATAGGGGGGAAGAAGCTCAAACCCAAATTCTTCTCATTGGCAGAACTAGTAACTACCGAGCTCCAAGTCTTAGGGGGAATGGACATGCCAGCTACATTCCCCTGAGCTGAAGGGGGGGGATGAACAGCATCAGAAACTGCATGAGGAGAAGAGGAGAGCATTAAGTCTCTCTACGGAAAAGCCTCAACTAGTTGGTGGGCACCAGGTTTCGAAAAAAGTTGGGTCGGCTCTCCAACACAAAAAGTTTGAACCAATAGACTCCCAGAAACAGGAGTAGGGGGAACAAAGGGGGGTTGATAACTGCCTTAGAAGAGCTCTGTCCAAACACGGGATAAGAATCGAACACCTTTCGAGCATTAGCTAATGCAGCAAAAGTCCCAATAAAAGAAAGGTTGTTAACATCTTCAAGAGGGAGGCCCAAAGTAGAGATATAGTTCATAAACTTTGCATTCTTCTTCCTTTCAGCATGGGCTTCTTCACGGTCATTACTAGTGAAGTAATGAACATCTTTAAAAATATCTTGGGCAGCCAAGGTAGAGGCGGGACCAACGTTCTCCCCCAATTGAGCATCAAAAGCATTTGATTCATCTGAACTGATAGAAACATTTGAGGGGTTAGGCTCAGATTCCACCATTGCAATAGAGGCTATGGAGGAATTAGGGTTTGAAACTCCACATTCTGTAAATAGGTCACAGGATTGGCTACTCTCTGAGTTCCCGGCGGAGAGAAGATGATGGTCAACCATGACCCCAAATCACTGAAGACGAGGGAGAGGAAGGAGAATAGGGGACGGACAGAGCAAATCGGAGAAGAAAGAGCCGGACGGAGGAGCTGGGGAAAGAGAAGGCGGAGAGAGGAAGAAACCGAAAAAGTAAGGTGAGGGGAGGGCCGGGAAAAATTAGAAAAATGAAATACGAAAAGGGAAAGAAAAGGACAGAAACGGACAAAAGAGAGGGAACGAGAAATTAGGTGAGGGACGGGTAAGTTAGGTGGGGGCAAAAGAAGGGCAAGATTTGAAAATAAAACTAGAGAGAAGGCCGGGCATAATTTCTAGAGAGAGAAACATGGCTTCCTCCCTCAAACTTAGGTTCTTGACCTTATGCAACAATATTATTAATTGAGGAATGATAAAAAATATACTTTCGAAGACAATCAACTCACTGTTGTAATCTTCAAGCTTCAATCATTTGCTCTTTCACCCTTCTTCAGATCCACGGATCAAACGTTCGTTATAATAGTGTGCAATGCCCAATAGATGATCCACCAAGTGTATATTGATTAAAGAAGTAATATTTTAGATTCTATAAGACCTCGGGTGGCTAGCCCTAATTCTCTCTCTCATAACTCTTTAAGGTTTTTGAGAATACTTGGAAAATAGCATTAGTCTCTATTCCATAATAAGACTACTCATATTTATAGACTAATCCTCCCTCCTAAACCTTTTAAGACTTATGGTTTTATTTTAATTCTCAATCTAATTAGGAACTAAATTAGACTTATAATAATAATAATAAGACTCCTCTTTTTTTTCTTTTTTTTTTGCTAAATTTAAGTTGTATTAAAAAGAAAGGAAACCACAAAAAATCTCATGGGGAACCCTAATCAGAATATAGCATAGACATCGTAGGACAAGCCCTATGTTGTCATGGCTATAAAAGATTACAGGCTTAGCGCCCAACAAAGCAATTACAATAAGCAACCCACTATGAATGATACAAAATACATCAAGAAGCATTTTGGAGCCCAAATCACAACAAAGACCACAAGTCCCCGGCTGCATAGGTAGTCCACACACGTAGGCTAACTATAGCAGCATTGGCCCCTAAACTAGTAGCAGCAAACCAGTGCAACCAAAACAGTAGCAGCAAACAACTTAGTAGCAGCAGTGTAACCCGCATCAGTGCAAAACCCACATCAGTACAACCCAACATCATATAACCATTATCCATAATTGTAGCAACTCCCCAGCAACAGCAACCATAATTGTAGCACCTGGGAGCCCATGAATCTAAAAAACCTGTTGCACCTGTTTAGCACACAGTCACAACCTTAGCAGTCAAGATCAGCAGCAGAGCTGCACCAAAGAAAAAAGGGGGGGACTCGCCTAAACCCAAACAAATGTAGCTGTAACACACAGCATGCACTGCATAAACCAGCAGAGGAGGACCAACAACAGTAGGCATATAGAGAACCCAGCAGAAATGCAGCCCCAGTCCATTTCCAATCCCATGGCCAAGCCCTCCCAAATTATAAGCCCAACCCAAAACCAATAGAACACCTACTGCTGCAAGTGCAGTATGAAGCCAGCAGGTACCATACAAGCATCCCAAGACCTGCAGCATGTACCATCCAACCCGAGCAGAAACTAACTCCCAACAACAACAGCAGCAGCAGCAGTCCTTAGTATATTCCACATAAAACCATACTAGATCCGAATAGAGATTTGTAGCTACCAACCACAAAACCATCCCAAGCAGTATCCTTGTAACAGTCGCCTGAGCCCTGCTGCATACGCCCAAAGCCGAAGCCAAAGCCGAAGCCGAAGCCATCCAAGTCAAAAATTGAAGCCTATTTAACAAACCACCTAACCTCCTTGGCGAAGCCAAAACTGAAGCCCCAAACCACCTAGCCGAAACCGAAGCCGAAGCCCCATCCAAAGCCCTACGTGGCCGAAGCCCCACACAACCGAAACCCAGCTGGCCGAAGCCGAAGCCCCACATGGCGAAGCCCCAGCCCACCGAGCAAATAAACCCAGCAATAACTTAAAAAATAAGATGTTGAAAACATGATCTAGATTTAAATTTCTGAAATCTAGTATTTGTGTGAAGGCCACACTTAAGCAAATGAATAATATCACGAATAATAGTCCTAGCAGGGGTGAAATTTTTTGAGAAAATCCGAGCATTACGTTCATGCCATATCCGATAAACCACAGCAGCAAACCCAAAATGCAGTAGACTGTGATGAAAATTTGGTTAAGAGCAATTAGTGATAAAACCAGTCATAGAAGACCAATTCCTACTGAAACCATGCCAACCACGTAAACCAAGGACAACAACAAGAATTTGAAAGGAGAATGGACATTCAAAAAATAGGTGGTTGAAAGTTTCCGTATCATTATAACAAAACACACAGATGAGGTTTATATCAAGCCTAAATTGCATAAATCTGTCCAGAGTCCTGAGTCCCTTATGGAAAGCAAGCCAGAGGATGAAGGAGTGACGGAGAGGAACCATTTTATGCCAACCCACAGCCGATCCCACCTGCCGAATAGAGTTCCAAATAGTGGCAGCCTTAACATCCTTTGCCCTAGTACCATCCCAGAGCAAGCCATCATTCTTAGCAGAATTGCAAGATCTAGAAAAGTCAAAAGATCTACGGAAGGTAATAACATCCTAATGATTTGAGGCAGGGAGAACCCATCCAGAATTATGAATGATGTTATCCACATTAGCATTAGGATTAAGCCCAGAGTTGACAATCAAAGACGAGTGAACAGAAGTAGCCAAAGGGGATTGCCCAAGCCAAGGATCGAACCAGAGGCTTGTCCTAGCACCATTACCAATGTTAAAGGAGATGTATCTATGCGCAAGATCCCTACACTGAAGCACTTTCCTCCATATCCAGGAGCTATCATTTGGTGTGGGGATAATCCAGAAGAATTTGTTGTTAAGATGAATAACATGCACCCACCTTGCCCAAATAAAGGAAGAGTAAGGATTAACAACTTGCCAAAGGTGCATCATAATAAGCGATTTATTCCAATCAGTTAGGCTCTTTATAGCAAGTCCCCATTCAACAAAAAGGTAAGGAAATTTTTGCCCAGGCAACTTTTGAGCCATGTTTATCCATGGAAGGTCCTTTCCATAAAAATCTAGACAGGGAATTCTGAAGCTCTTTCATAGCAAAAGCAGGAAGGATGATATGACCCGACCAATAAGCTTGAGATGCAAAGATAACCGACTTTATAAGTTACATTCGACCAGCATAGGAAAGAAATTTATTTGTCTAAGAACTTATTTTGGAGGTAATCTTTTCAAGAAGAGGTGGGCAATCAACAAAGCTTAATTTTGAGGTGATAAGAGGAAGACCCAAAAATTTTACAGGGAACACTCCCAGCTGTAATCCCAAACAGTTTAAGATGAGAGTAGCTTGGGAGGGAGGGACATGAGAGAGAAAACACATACTCTTTGAGGCATTAATGTTAAGACCCAAACCAGTAGAGAAACGATCAAGACTAAGCTTAATATTCTTCACTGTTAACGCCCGATTTTGTACGCCTGACGAAATCACCAAAACAGCAGGCCAAAATAGCGCCAACGGTTGATGGAGTAATTGTTGTGAAATCAAACTCACGAAATACATTCACATAAACATAAATAAAGAAATATAAAGTATGAACACAAGAATTACGTGGAAACCCAATTAGGAAAAAACCACGGAGAGAGAGTAATCCACTATAATAATATTGAGAGTACAAGTTGTGTATTTGTGTTGTATCTCTTGTGTCCTTCCTCCCACCATAAATGGCTGATTCCAGCGATCCTCGTCCTCTACCAACCATAGCAGCCGGCACTCCCACTCTTAACTCCGGTGACCTTCTCCAAATCGAGCTGGAGGCTACTCCGGTTGAACTCTCCGTGGAGAACGCCGAAACCAAAATTCGCCAATTCTACGCTTCGGAAACCGACTACGCAGTCATCAACACCAAATCTTCCATCACCCACTCACAACTGACGGACATCCAAACTTTATTCAACATCCCCAAAGAATACAAGCTTCGGGTTCCTGAGGCCAGCGAGAGGATGTACCACCGACCCGAGGGCGAATGGGTAGCCGTCCATCTGTATGCCCTAAGGTACGGGGTTCGGTTCCCCCTCCACGAATTCATCTCCTCTTTCCTCTGCCTGGTAGGGATCGGGTTCTCCCAGTTGGCTCCTAACTCCTATATCCAGCTAATCAGCTTCATCGCCCTCTGCCAGGAGGCTGGCATCACCCCCGGGCTGGATTTCTTCTTCGTCCTGTTCTCGGTGGGTCGGTCAAAGGAGCCCGGCCTTCGCCATCTGAACCGTGTTCCTGGACGGGACACCTTCGTGAAGACCCCATCCAGCAACAAGGGGTGGCATTCACAACGGTTCTTCATGAGGGGAACCGATCTTAACCTTCTCCCTAACTGGGCCGGTCCCGAAGATGTCCCCATGAAGGTCAACAAATTTCCGAAGAGTCGTTCGGCAGCCTTCAAGAAGTTTTACGCCCTTCTGAGGCAGACTAATTGGGGTCTAGGAATCGTGTCCAACGAATCCTGGCTCTACGAACACGGCTGTAAGTTAATCTATCCGACCTTGTTTTCTTATTCACCCGATCTTTTGCTTCGATTTTCATAATGATCCTTTTATTTTATGCTGTAGTGACCATCTTCAAGCCAAACAATACTGAAGAGGCCCTGTCCCCATTGCCGATCCTTATCGAGCCAATCCATCTCCCAGCTGCTGACGACTCTCCTTCAGACGAGGCCGTTCTAATTGCCGAAATGTCGGTCGGTTCGTCAACCGGCCCTCTTCCCGAACCTTCCAAGACTGATGCTTCCACGAAAAGTGTGTTGCAGATGAAGGGGGCCGACAAGATGGCTTTGCTAAAGAAGTCGAAGAAAAGACCTTCTGTTCGAGCTCCCCCCAAGGTCATTGTCGCGCCCCCGCCGAAGCCTGCTCTGAAATCAACTCCTCCAACTCCGATCATAGTGACGGTGGCCGAAGATTCGGAGGGTACTCCAGATCAGCTTCTGGAGCCCGCTTCGAAGAAGCCGAGGTTGGTCGAGGGGCCCTCCCATGCCGAGGAGGTCGTTGCCCCGATCAATGCTTCTTCCCCGAAGTCCAAGGCTAGCTCTTCCGGAGGATCCCCAACCACCTGCTGGCCGAAGAGCCCAGCTGATAAATTCCCTTTCCACTTGCTTGATCAATTCAAGCTTTCCGGTGACGATGAACGGTTCAAGAACTTTTCGTCAGAGGATTTTCTGGTTACCTATCTCCGAGCCCAGACTCAGGTATTTATCCTCATTTGTATATATGTCTTCATTCATTTTTTTTTTTTGCTGTCTGACCAATTCGCCTATGTATTTAGGCCAACGCCATCCTTGCTCGAGCTATCGCTCCTCTTGCCCGATCCACCAAGAGAGAGGTCCAGCTGAGAACCGACGTGGAGCTTCTCCAAGCCGAATTATCGGGTCGGGATTCGGAGCTGAGGAGGGAGCGGGATCTTCATGCCGATACCAGGAATAAAGTATCCCAGGCTAATCGTCGGATTGCTGAACTCGAAGAACAAAATTCCCTACTTCAACAAGAGTTCGTCGGTCTCAACGATCATGCCAAGAAGCTGGTGCATGACAAGGAGTTGATGGCCGAAGAGAATAGAGCCCTGGTGGGGAATCTGGAGGCCCTCGAGGGGAAGTTCACTGGGGTTCATGCTCAGCTGAGGACTTTGATCCAAGCGAACAACACCTTGATGGCCGAACAGGTCTCCCTCAAACAAGCTGCCATCAAGGAATACGAAGAATCGCCTGCTTTGACCGATAAGATCATGACCCAGTTTGGTGAAGGGGTGGAGGCCTATCGGGAAAAAGCGAGAGCGAAGCTTGTTGATGCCGGCCTGGATGCCTCGATCCTTGACTCTTCCGATGAGGAGGCCGAGGCCGATGATGACTTACCATAGTTCTTTTTAGTATCTGCTTTTCATAGTTGTAATTTTTCTTTTCTAAGTCTTGTAACTCACCTGACCGGTGAAGCCGACGGTGTATGTACCCGAAGCTCATCTGATCGGGAATTGTAAAACTTTGTGAATACAAATGAAGACAAAAACTTTCTAAGTAGTTATCTCGATCAGTTTAACTTTACTTTTATCGCCCAGTTAGGTCATTTCTGACTGTCTGGTCAATTTATGTCTAAAGCGTACTGTCTCGGATTTGTAACTTTTGTCGATCAGTTATACTTGTGGCGCTTATCAACCAGTTAAGTTCTCTCGAACCGTCTGATCGTTTTACGCTCAAAGCTTATATGATCGGATGTGTAGCTTTGTCAATCAATTATACTTATGGCGTTTATCAACCAGTTAAGCTCTCTCGAACCGTCTGATCGTTTTACGCTCGAAGCTTATATGATTGGTAAAGCAGTGCAAGATTAAAATGAAGTACAAACGTTTCTCTTGAGAGAAGTTTTCCTTTCATTGATAAATTGCATAAATTACATCATTATCGGGAAAGAACAGGCATGTATTTACTGGTAATATCTCCTAAGTCTTCCAGCATGCCATGTATTCTTTACTTCCGACCCATCCATTGCTCGAAGCCGGTAAGTCCCTGGCTTCGGCACTTCTACTATCTCATAAGGCCCCTCCCAGTTAGGCATTAATTTTCCTGTGTTCTGGGGGGTTGATGCCTCTGCCTCCCGAAGCACCAAATCTCCTACCTCGAACCTCCTCAAATTGACCTTTTGGTTATAGTGTCGGGCTGTCTTCTGTTGGTAAAGGGCCAACCTCAACACCGCAGCATCACGGGCCTCGTCTAGCAGGTCCAGATTTACTTTCAGACCTTCATCGTTGTAGAGCTCTTTGTACTGGCTGACCCGAAGAGTGGGTGACCCGATCTCTACTGGTATGAGTGCATCAGTCCCATAGGCCAGTCGGAAAGGGGAGTCTCCAGTGGTTGTCCTCGGGGTCGTCCGGTATGCCCACAAAACGCTAAGCAGTTCCTCGGGCCACCGACCCTTCAGTTCATCCAATCTTCTTTTTATCCCGTTGAGTAGGGTTCGATTTGTCACTTCCACTTGACCGTTTGACTGAGGGTGGGCAACCGAAGTCTTCCGGTGTTGAATTCCCAACTCTTTCAGGAAGCTTTCAAACTTTGACCCCACGAACTGTCTACCGTTATCCGATACTACAGCCATCGGGATGCCGAACCGATAAACTATTCCTTCTTTCACAAATTTAAGACATTCCTGTTCGGTAATCTTCTGCAGTGGTTTGGCTTCGACCCACTTTGTCATGTAATCGATAGCCACTATTATAAAGCTGACTTGCCCTTTGGCCTTCGGCAGAGGTCCTAGGATGTCGATTCCCCATACTGCGAAGGGGATCGGGGATAAGACCGAGTAGAGTTCTTCGGGGGGTTGATGCGGGATGTTGCTGTTCAGTTGACACTTGGGACATTTTTTGACGAGTTCCTTGGCCTCTGTGTAAATGGTTGGCCAGTAATACCCCTGTCTTAGAATTTTATTCGCCAGTGACTTGGCGCCCATGTGATCTCCACAGATCCCTTCATGTACCTCTCGAAGTGCGTAGATTTCCTCTGACGGTGTTAAACATTTAAGTAAGGGAGAGCTGAAGGCCCTTCGATACAAATCTCCATCAATCAGTACGAAATTCGAACTTCGATGCTTGATCTTTCTTGCTAGGATGCGGTCTGATGGTAAGGTTCCGTCAGCCAGATAACAGATGTAGGGCGTAAGCCAACAGTCTAGCCGATCAACACATAATGTCTCCTCTTTTGAGACACTAGGCTGCTCCAATGTCTCTAGATATACCGAACCGTTGAAGGAGTTGGCATCGGTTGTCGCTAGTCTGGCCAGGGCATCTGCTATTGTATTGTCGGATCGGTCAATTCCCTGACAGCTGACCGTGTGGAAGTATGTCAGTTTATCCTTTGTCTCGGCTAAGTACTTCGTCATTCTCGCCCCCCGAGCCGCATACTCTCCCGATATCTGTTTGACGACCAGCTGCGAGTCACTGTAGATGACCAAGTTTTGTACTTCCAGGCTTCGGGCCAATTTTAACCCGGCTAGAACGGCCTCATATTCTGCTTCGTTGTTGGTCGCTCTGAACTTAAATCGAATAGCTTGTTGGACCTTGAATCCTTCGGGGCTCGTCAGTATGACCCCTGCACCACTGATGTCTGACGTTGACGAGCCATCGACATATAGTGTCCATGAAGTCTTTATGGGTTGTGTTTCGGCCACCGATCCCACATCTGGCTCCGAAAACGAACATTCCACGACGAAGTCTGCTAGCGCCTGCCCTTTGATTGCCGTTCGGGGATGATACTCTATCGCGAACTGTGTTAGCTCCATTGCCCATGCCGCCAGTCTTCCAGAAACCTCAGGTCGGTGTAGAATTTTCTTCAACGGCTGATCAGTGTACACCACCACCACCCGAGCCTGGAAATAATGCCGAAGTTTTCTGCTTGCAATGATTAAGGCATAGGCGAATTTTTCCAGGTTCGGGTATCGGAGTTCTGCGTCCCGAAGTACGTGGCTGACGTAGTACACGGGGAACTGATTTCCTCCCTGGACCCGAACCAATGCCGCCCCCACTGCCATCGAACTCGCCGCCAGATAAAGATATAGGGGTTCTGAAGGGATTGGTTTCATCAGCAGAGGTGCCGAAGAAAGATATCGTTTGATCCCTTGGAACGCGTCCTCACATTCTGAGGTCCACTGGAAGCTTTTCTTGTTTGTGGGTCCTTTCAGGGTGTCAAAAAATGGAAGGCACCTTTCAGCTGATTTAGAGACGAACCTTCGTAGGGCCGCAATCCGACCCGTTAGTCTCTGCACATCCTTGTATGACTTTGGTGATTTCATATCCAGGACTGCCTGGATTTTCTCTGGGTTTGCTTCGATTCCCCTTTTGCTGACCAAGTATCCTAGAAATTTACCCGATCCCAGCCCAAAAGTGCATTTGGTCGGGTTTAGCCTTAGCTTGCGTTTTCGGACCGTCTCGAAACAGTCCTCCAGATCTTCAAGATGTTTGCGGACTGACATGCTTTTAACGATCATGTCGTCTACGTAGACCTCCATGCTCCTCCCCAATTGCTTCGTGAACACCAGGTTCATCATTCGTTGATAAGTTGCCCCGGCATTTAATAGCCCGAAGGTCATTTTCCTGTATGCGTATATCGCCCGATGTGTGATAAAACTTGTCTTCGGGATGTCTTCCTTGTTCATCGAAATCTGGTGGTACCCAGAGAATGCATCCATAAAACTCAACATACCGTATCCCGACGTGGCGTCGATCAGTTGATCTATATTGGGCAAAGGGTAGAAATCCTTCGGACACGCCCTGTTCAGATCCGTGTAATCAATACATAACCTCCATTTCCCATTTTGCTTCTGGACCAATACCACGTTGGCCAACCACTCCGGGTAATCAATCTCGAAGATGAATTCGGCCTCCAGGAGCTTGGTGATCTCTTCGTCGATGATTTTTTGCCTTTCTGGGGCGAAAATCCTCCGCTTCTGTATGACCGGTTTCTTTTCCGGGTCCACGTGCAGCCGGTGTAGAGCCACTGATTCACTTACCCCCGGCATGTCGCTGGGTTCCCATGCAAAGATATCGGCATAGACTCGGAGTAATTCTATCAGCCCGGTCCGGAAGGGTTCTGATAACCCCGACCCGATCTTTATTATTTTGTCTTCCTGCCCAGGTACCAATTCTACATCATCAGTTTCTTCGGCCGGAAGAACAAGTGGCTCCGTGCTTCCCTCCGTGAATGGTTCGATCTCAATGGCCATTGTCTGTTTTTGTTTACAGACCCCGACCCCTGAAGAAATCAAGCTGTTTCTGTAACACCTTCGGGCTATATCTAGGTCACCTTTTACCTCCCCGATCCCGTTCGGTGTTGGAAACTTGATTTTAAAATGGGGTATTGATGTTACTGCTTGCAGGGCTGCCAAGGTAGGCCTTCCGAGGATCGCGTTGTATGCCGAGTCTATTTGGACGACAAAAAATTTCACCACTATTTCGACTTGATTAGGTGTCGTACCAAATTTGACTGGCATCTCGATGGTGCCCAACACAAGCACCGGATCTCCACTAAATCCATACAAGGGGCCTTCCCCTCCCAAATCCATCTTCTTCCCTTGCAGGTCTAACCTCTGATAGGCGTGGGAATACAGGATGTCTACCGAAGACCCGTTATCTATCATCATTCTTTTCATATCCACTATCCCGACCTGAGCCGTTATTACCAAAGCACCATCGTGGGGCTCAATGAGATCTGTCGGGTAGTCTTCGTCCGTAAATGAGATAGACGTTCCCGGATATGCCCGATCCTTTCTAGGGGTTGACCTCGAAACAGATAGCACTGCTTCCAGAGTCCCACTTCTTTTTCTTCCCGATACCCGTCTAACGGAACCCCCCGAAATGACATCAACTACACCTCGGGCTGGGGGGTTCTGCGGCGCCTGGGTATCCGGGATCTGATCTGCGGTCTCCTCTCTGGGCACCTCGGCATTTCCCCGGCCTGCCACGTATTGTAACAGTTGTCCGTTTTGGACATTTTTCTCGATCATATCCATCAGATTAACGCATGCTTCGGTCGAGTGTCCGGTACTCTGATGGTATTCACAATACTTATCCCGACCACGCTTTCCGGGCTTAGTTCGCCTGGGGCATGGCTCGTAGAATGGTTGGCTTTTCATTTCCTGCAGGATTTTCGACCGATCCGCGGTGAGGGGAGTATAGACCTTGCTGACGTTACGATTGGGTAGTGGAGGCCGGTTGCTACCTGAACCTCCCCCATTGAAGTTTTTCTTTTCCGTTCGGTCTGATTTCCACTGGTTATTGTCCGAACGTTGGTAGGTCGGTTTTTCCCGATCTTTAGCTTTCTCGTATGGTTGTTGGTGTGGTTTGAAATTTCCCAAAGCTTCCTCTATAGCGATGAACCCTTCTGCCCGATGAAAGGCCTCGGTCAAGTCTGCCGGAGGGTTAATCACCAAATCCTTTACCAGCTTCTTAGATCTCCCGATGTCTAAGCCGGTCGTAAAAAATCCCAGTGCTTGTGGGGAATTGAGCTCCGCTACAGATCCCACTGCCTCTCTAAATCGTTTGACGAACTGACTTAGGGTCTCGTCTGATTTCTGCCGTACCTGCATGAGGGACGCCGTGATCTTCCCTCGTCTTCGGTTGCTGCCGAACCGAGCATGGAATTTTTCACGGAGATCGTTCCATGACCCGATTGATCCTGGTGCCAGGGTTCCCAACCACTCCCTGGCACTCTTCTTAAGTGTTGTAGCGAACATGTGGCATTTGGCTGCATCCGAATGTCCATAGTACGACATCAGGCGATCATATCCATCCGAATGGTCGTAGGGGTCTCCCAATCCGTCGTATGTCTCCATCGGGGGCATCTTCTTCTTTGGATCGGCTATCACCCGGTTGATTTCGGGCGAAAAGGGAGATCCTAAACCTGCCGAAGATGTCCCCGTCGAGTTTTTTGTCCCTAGCAACCTTTCTAATTCAGACACTCTCCGGGTAAGGGGGTCGGATCCTTCCTTATGAGGGGACGATCGAGGTTTGTCCCTCCCATAATCAGGAGACGCTTCCCTTTCTATCTGCCCCGTCCTGCCTCGGTGTTCTGATCGGCGCCCGACTGAAGGACTCCTCCCTCTGCTCTTTCCATCTCTAGAGCGACTCCGGTGCCTGCTCTGTTCTCTTCTTGCCTCCCCCCGCCGAGGCGATCGGGACCGGCTTCGATTCCTACGCCTTCTGGAACTCACTTCTTGATCCCCGACCATGTTGGCCATCTGTCTCTCCAACTCCAATCGTTGCAGCTGGAGCGCCAACATGGCGTCTTTATTCTGGTCCAGTCTCTTCTGCAAGAGAAACTCTCGTTGGTCTCGGCTTCCTGCTCCCCGGTCTTGCCTCACGAGGGCTTGAGAGTGCCTCTCGTCGGCCTGACTCGCCTGATGAGGCGTGTGTTGACTCTCGGGGAAGAGCTTCCGCCGAAGATCATGGACTGGTAACTCTTCTACCTCCTGTATTTTAGACCCCAGTCGGTCCTTCACTGACCCCCTCGCCTGAGTTGTTTGGTGGGACTGCTGGGTCTTGGCTCTTTCCGAGACAGCGATATTATCTCTACTCGTCATGATTGCTGCCGAAGAAAAGTATTTGTGGTTGCAAAGAAGAGCGCCCCTCCTTCTAGCGCCAATGTTAACGCCAAGTTCGTCCGCGCGTCCAATCACAAAATCCACGCGCTGAATCCTGCACAATAACAGATCACACAGAAGCTTGACGGCCGTACCGCCGGGGGATAGCTCCGGCGTGAGAATAAGCACAGGCCGTTCACAAGGTTTAACAATGGAGGTTTATATGTTTAGTGCTCAAAGTAGATCTTACCCGTTAATTGTAACCTTGGCCTTGTATTTATAGAACTCCCACCACCTTGGTATCCTCTTCTTTGGATTAGAGTAGGACTCCTAAATATGTTAGCTACCATATTTGGGTCCAACACAATCTCCTTAAAAAGTGCAAGTGGAATCCCTTTCCATCACTACATCCAGAGTTTGACGTAGGATTAGGGTTGATGCCCTTGATCACGTAAACTCCTTGTCGCACCAACTCTGCATGTGGACTGCTCATACGCTCAGGCCCAAACCAATAGCCCAACCCAACAGGCCCGAACTCAACCCTCACGATGACCACGGGCCCCAGCCTATTGGGATCGGGTAACCGACCCCGATCTTACATCTCTGAACATACGAGCCCGACCTCCTTTGACCCGACCCAAGCCTTCAGAACAAAAGAGGGTCGGGAAATGGCACGAGCTGGTGCATGACAAGGAGTTGATGGCCGAAGAGAATAGAGCCCTGGTGGGGAATATCATCCGCAAATCCCATATCACCATGACAAAAGATAAGAATATCATCCGCAAAACATAGGTGACTAATAGATAAGGGCGTAGTTCTCTAATGAAATTTGAAGGAAGGCAACTTTGAAGTCTGAGAAAGCATAAGAGATAGAACTTCCATAACAATAACAAAAAGGTAGGGGGAAAGGGGGTCTCCCTGACAAAGACCTTTAGCCCCTTTAAAATACTCTCAAAGGGCCCCATTAACCTTAACCGAGTAAGAAGGGGTGGAAATGCAGGCTTTAATCCAATAAATAAATTTAGGTGGGAACTTAAAAATATTTAGGGCAGCCCACAAAAATTCTCAAGAGATAAAATCAAAAGCCTTCTGAAGATCAATCTTCAAAGCACACCTGGCTGGGCCCGAGGGACTATGGTAGTTCCTGAATAATTCTTGAGAAAGAAGGATGTTATCCTCTATTCTCCTGTAACGACCCAAAAATTCATACAATTTAATTATCGACTTCGGTCGTTAATAATACGTCTAACTTCTGATTTTACATCATAATTCAATGTTAAACTTAATAAAATACGAAATAATTAAAACATTTTTGTCATCTTACTTTAATTCCCTTAATCAAAGCCTTTATCATTTACATATCTCTGAATCAAGTTTAATTTATGATTCGCTTCATCAGAGTTATTATATATATAAATATATATACTTACATATCAAATTGATATCCTTTATACATCGGATAGCTCAAACTTTAACTTTACAACTCAATATAAAATATACTTACATAAAACATTGAGTACATCTCATGAACCTTAATCATGGTTTAAAGAAATAACAACTTTAGCTAAAATAATAATATTTGTGTATTACATCTGATTCATGTCTTTCAAGTACCACATAGTGTTACCTTCAATCCTTTACCTGCAAAAATGGTTATTTGCAAGGTTGAGCTCGACAGCCCAGCAAATCTAACAGTTTTCATGCATCACGTAACACATAATAACATGCGCATCATACATCTCATAAATATTGAACTAACATAACATAAATGCTTAGTTCATATAACAAGTAAACAGATTAAGTTCCTTACTCAATTAGCATTCATTACTCAATCAATGTAGTCATAAATTGACTTTAACGTTTCATACTTTCAACATATATACAACACATCATGCTCTTTGAAATAAAGATTTAAAATAGTTAATGAACAAGTTCACATAGCAAACAGGAACTGAAAGACTTGCCTTGATCGTTGTTTACCAACAATAGTTTAACAGCTTACAGCTATCCGCACTTCACATGCCCTACATAATTATATAATTATGCACATCAACTATTAGTCACATAGTCATACATAGTAGTTGTAATGTAAACTTAAAAAATAAAAGTTGTAGGTCTATTCGTCCTCGTTTGGGATCATCTTGAATCGTCTCAATCGGAATCTGTATGAAAAAGTTATGGTCGTTTTACCAAAACAGGTCAAAGCAGTCACAATTAGCACACATTGGGCGCGGCCGCGCCCGTTGCTCTCACCATTACAGTGTGCTCGTGCCATTTCCAGCGCGCCAGCCCCAGCTGCGTGCCCGCACGCACGGGCAGTGCGCCCGCGCGTGGCTTCGCACATATTACAGTTTTTGTCATAACTTTCTCATTTTAAGTCCGAATTAGTTGGTTTTCGATTAGTTGAACTCGTTAAACTCTTAGCTACTAATCTAGAGAGTAATTATAACATTTCAAAAACTTTAACAAATCAATTTAAGGGTTCCAATTCAGTGTTCATGCTATATTATCATAATGCGACATATTTAACAAAATCTTAACTCTGTTTTAGTTCATTCCAGTTAGGTTGTTTTCATTTCTTCACATACTAACATAATCCAACATCAATTTACAGATTATAACACATATTAAACATAAAATTTTGTACTTTCTTAAGCCATTTATTTCATACATAACCACTATTATTTCAATTTCTTCCTACAATCCCAATTTCACGTGTTTGATACTCAAACAACACTCATATATGATGATTAACAAATTATAAATCCTTCATACATGTGTATATATATATATATATATATATATATATATATATATATATATATATCAATCCAACACAACTACAAATAGAAATTTAGAAGTTAAGATTATAGTAGATTATACCTTGATTTAGCAAACCCTTCTCTTCCCCTTGACAATCTTAGAGAGTTCTCTCAAGCTCTCAAGCTCAATTTTCCTGTGTTTCCTTCTTCCTTCTCTAAAATCTCTGCAATTCTCTCTTCTCACCAAGCTCTCTCTCTAATCTTCTGTTATTTAGCCTTAGGCAAAATAGAATGCGTAAAATAAACTGACTCCCCTCTCTCTCACGTACATCAGTTACAAAAACCCAATAGGCATCAGTTAAAAAAAATAAAGGCCACAAGGCCTTGTTTGGCTACACACAATTTCCCCCATACTAGATTATTTTAATAATATTATATTATGTAGTTTTTATTTGTCACACCTGTAACCAATTTACATAATTTGCTATAATAATTATAATTATTATAATTTTTATTATAATTATTTTTGATGATTAATAAATAATTATATATCTAATTTAATTAATAAATTAGACTTAAACATCACTTTATTTAATTACTTATTTTCTTTAATATTAAACAACACATTTAATTTAATTAATTCATTAAATTAAATCTTCAAAGAATAAAATTTACTTTTGCTTTAATTTAATTATCATACACACGTAACTAAATTATTATACCACAATTTCATAAATTATTTATTTTTCTCAATAAATAAATAATTTAAAATATTTATTTAATTTAATAAATATTTAAAATTAATTACAAAATTCATTTAATTTCTTCAATAGTTAACTTAACTATTTAACCCCACTTTCTCAATATATGAATATATATTTCTCTTCACACCAGATCACATATTTCAAAATATATAGCACGTATATATACATACTCAAACTCAAAAATATCTCATAATAAGAATTTTAATTAATAAATTCCTATTTTAATAACTTATAAAAATTTGGGTTATCACATCCTTCCCCCTTATAAGGATTCCGTCCTCAGAATCAACGAAACCTCCCTTACTCGGTTTTCACCAAATTTCTTTTTAAAATTTATCATCGAATATCTTTAACACATTACCTTAATATAAATTTTATATTTCCTACTACATTCATTTCTTCAACAAATTATAGGTTTTATTTCATAACCTTTACTTAGACTCAATTATATTTGAGTATTACATATTCTTTAACCCATTCATTTCCTTTTCTAAGGATCATTATCGTATACTCAACTCATAAACATTCGGGATATTACATTCACCCTTTCTTCTAAGAATTTCGTCATCGAAATCTTATTTATTAATCTTCATTCATTCAATCTATCAAAATAAATTTTACGTTAATACTTTATTCATTCCTCGGGTTCTATAACCACTTTCTTCCACAAAGATCTTTCTACATTTATTAACTTTTTTATTAAAAGTTTTACATTATTCTTTGATAACTCATCTCATTCTCATTTCAAATTTTCTTTTCTCACTTATTCAATATATTCATCATTCAGTGTCGCATTCTACGACTTACTTCCTTTTAAGGAATATCATCCTTACCACATTCACCTTTTAGAATAGCAAGAATCTTCCACAATTGCTCAATAATTGGGAAGTAGTATGAATAACTCAGAAATTTAAAAGATTCCAAATCATGCTGAGGGGTCATAAGACCTTGAACTACGTCCACGGTTATAAGTATTCTTTCAACTTAAACCTTAACAGTCATTAGACTATAGGGACTCCCGTACTTAGGGTGTTAAGCCCTTCGTACGATGTATTGTGCACAAACATTTAAACGCTATGCGTATGTCCATAGTTATAAGTAATTTGTCAACTTAAACTTTAATAGTCATAAGACTATAGAAACTCCTCGTACTTAGGGGGATCAACCCTTCGTAAAATGTATTGTTCACAAACATCTAAAAGCCTCCGCGTAATCCCCTATAAAAGGGTTATTCATCTCAGCTTTTCAACATATTAATCCGCACCAAAACAATTTGGTTTGACATAACTTCTCAAGAAACGCTTGAATTTCATAAACATTTATCTAGCTGAATCAAATAGCTTAGACCCATACCAATAATTCAAATATCAATCGAAACATGTCTGGCCAAATTCAATTGGCAATAATTTATCTTAAAAATTCTGAAAATCATTTTATGATGTCATGATACCGCACTGTATTTACAGTCCGTTTGAGGATTCCGTCATTTTGTGACTTTGTCATACTACATCATACCATAGTCGGCTGACGATCCTTAGATCACATCCAACACTAAGAAATTCTACATTGATAACTCCATCATTTTTATCATCTTTGCACCAGGTTACATGATGCATTAATGATATAAAATACATTTTGATATTTTCAAATCATTTTCGTCTAGCTGAAGCAATTAGCATAGACACTTCTTTAAACAGTTCAAAACCATTGAAAATCAGTTTTAGTGTTATCATGTCGTAACAGATAACGAGATGTTAGTGGCTCAGAGTCCACATACATACCCTTGTCACCGTATGATGCTGATAACAAAAATTCATTTGTATTTTTAAAGGCACATCAGTGCGAATTTAGCTTGATGTCAAAAATTTCAAACTCTAGCATAGCTAGAAGATTTGGAAAACCTATGTCTCCACCATCAACTCCACTTTCTATAATGATCCATTGCTTAATCAGTCTATCTATTCTTATCATCCTCGATACTCTATTCACACTTATCTATACCCCAGTTCATCAAACTTACAACACTTTGGAAGTTCAGGAACTTGCCACAATAATATGAGTTTAAGAACATATCCTAGTCAGACCATATGCGTCCATTCACTGAGCGATTCAAAAACATACCATATTATTATGAGTCACAAACTTACCATATGCATTAGTTTTAAGAACCGCACCTAATCCTAATAATATCTAACTAATTTTAATAGTTTCTAACTATCAAATATACACATGAGAAAAGAATCACCTTTTTGCCACATAAACATTGATAGCGCGATACCAACATTCCAATGATTATCAATGTGATAAACTGAGTGCAAGCACAAAACCCTCGCTCATACAAAAGTTTGTGCAACTCAGCCATCACATGAGTCCTTAATTGAAATCCCACCTGACTCTATCTTACTCTTAACTTATTCTTAACTTGCCCTTAACTTGCTCAATATGAATTCCTCGTATCACATTATCTATAACTCCTCATGAGTTCATCTCGTACTATATCATAGTATAATATTTTCATAGCATCAAGCTATAATTTTTCAAACATTACAGACCATCTTTCTTTACTTGGTACACAGCGATTCTCTAATAGTTTCAATATGGTACGCTGAGTGGTTTCCCACAAACAACCAATAAACTAGGTTCCGGGTTGCTAGTTCGTACATACCTCCGCTCTATAAAGGAATCATTTAGCCAAGATACCACACATCAACTATTAAAGAGTACGATTGTACCATACATAAATATAACTTTTTATTCTTAACTTCTTTATCATTCTCTTCTTATAGACATTGTCTATTTATTATCACCTTACATCCTTATTATTGGAGTTGGGTAACCCCACATTCATATTCCTTATAACTCTGCGAGATTCTTCTTTGAATCCTCTAACACGTGTTCTAATCCCTTCTTTATAAATTTCTTAAATTACTTCTTATTGTTTAAACTCTATTTAAGCTTCTTTTTTTGTCATCTTCACATCTCTTTTCTAAGGTTATAACCTAAGGTACTCCTACCTAAGGTTTATAACATACGGCTTTGATACCAACTGTAACGACCCTAAAATTCATACAATTTAATTATCGACTTCGGTCGTTAATAATACGTCTAACTTCTAATTTTACATCATTATTCAATGTTAAAATTAATAAAATACGAAATAATTAAAACTTTTTTGTCATCTTACTTTAATTCCCTGAATCAAAACCTTTATCATTTATATATCTCTGAATCAAGTTTAATTTATGATTCGCTTCATCAGAGTTATTATATATATAAATATATATACTTAGATATCAAATCGATATCCTTTATACATCGGATAGCTCAAACTTTAACTTTACAACTCAATATAAAATATACATACATAAAATATTGAGTACATCTCATGAACCTTAATCATGGTTTAAAGAAATAACAACTTTAGGTAAAATAATAATCTTTGTGTATTACAACTGATTCATGTCTTTCAAGTACCACATAGTATTACCTTCAATCCTTTACTTGCAAAAATGGTTATTTGTAAGGTTGAGCTCGACAGCCCAGTTAATCTGACAGTTTTCATGTATCACGTAGCACATAATAACATGCTTGTCTTACATCTCATAAACATTGAACTAACAAAACATACATGCTTAGTTCATATAACAAGTAAAGAGATTGAGTTCCTTACTCAATCAGCATTCATTGCTCAATCAATATAGTCATAAATTGACTTTAACGGTTCATACTTTCAACATATATACAACACATCATGCTCTTTGAAATAAAGATTTAAAACAGCTAATCAACAAGTTCACATAGCAAATAGGGATTGAAAGATTTGCCTTGATCGTTGTTTACCAACAATAGTTTAACAGCTTACAGCTATCTGCACTTCACGTGCCCTACACAATTATATAATCATGCACATCAACTATTAGTCACATAGCCACGCATAGTAGTTGTAATGTAAACTTTAAAAATAAAAGTTTTAGGTCTATTCGTCCTCGTTCTGGATCATCTTGAATCTCCTCAATCGGAGTCCGTATGAAAAAGTTATGGCCATTTTACCAAAACAGGTCAAAGCAGTCACAGTTAGCACACATTGGGCGCGGCCGCGCCCCTTGCTCTAACCATTCCAGCGTGCCTGTGCCATTTATAGGGCACCCGCGCCATTTCTAGGGCGCCCGCGCCATTTCCCATCCCCAGCTGCGTGCCCGTGCGCACAGGCGGCGCGCCCGCGCGTGGCTTCGCACAGATTACAGTTTTGACATAACTTTCTCATTTTAAGTCCGAATTAGTTGGTTTTCGATTCGTTGAACTCGTTAAACTCTTACCTACTCATCTACAGAGTAATTATAACATTTTAAAAACTTTAACAAATCAATTTAAGGGTTCCAATTCAGTGTTCATGCTATATTTTCATAATGCGACATATTTAACAAAATCTTACATCACAAATTCGTTTTAACTCCGTTTTAGTTCATTCCAATTGGGTTGTTTTCGTTTCTTCACATACTAACATAATCCAACATCAATTTACAGATTATAACACATATTAAATATGAAATTTTGTACTTTCTTAAGTCATTTTTTTCATACATAACCACTATTATTTCAATTTCTTCCTACAATCCCAATTTCACGTGTTTGATACTCAAACAACACTCATATATGATGATTAACAAATTATAAACCCTTTATACATGTATATATATCAATCCAATCCAACACAACTACAAATAGAAATTTAGAAGTTAAGATTAGAGTAGATTATACCTTGATTTAGCAAACCCTTCTCTTCCTCTTGACAATCTCAGAGAGTTCTCTCAAGCTCTCAACCTCAATTTTCATGTGTTTCCATCTTCCTTCTCTAAAATCTCTGCAATTCTCTCTTCTCACCTAGCTCTCTCTCTCTAACCTTCTGTTATTTAGCCTTAGGTAAAATAGAATGCGTAAAATAAACTGACTCCCCTCTCTCTCACGTACATCAGTTACAAAAACCCAATAGGCGTCGGTTAAAAAAAAAAACCAAAGGCCACAAGGTCTTGTTTGGCTACACACAATTTCACCCATACTAGATTATTTTGGTAATATTATATTATATAGTTTTTATTTGTCACACCTGTAACCAATTTATATAACTTATAATAATAATTATAATTTTTATTATAATTATTCTGATGATTAATAAATAATTATATATCTAATTTAATTAATAAATTAGACTTAAACATCACTTTATTTAATTACTTATTTTCTTTAATATTAAACAACTCATTTAATTTAATTAATTCATTAAATTAAATCTTCAAAGTATAAAATTTACATTTACTTTAATTTAATTATCATACACACGTAACTAAATTATTATACCACAATAGCAGACTCGCCGCTGAAATCAAAACTCTGTCCATTGCTCCAATTGATCATGTTAACCTCTTCCTCTTTGTGTTGAAGAAGAGGGTTGTCTTGAACGTGAGGTTGATCCAGTTTAATGACCACGATCTCTCCATTGTCTATCAAATCTTGTATCTTGTGTTTCAAGGCCCGACAATCTTGAGTATCATGTCCAGGTGCCCCGGCATGATAAGCACATTTCCGAGCAGCATTAAAACCCTTACCATTAGGGTTGGCTGGTGGAAAAAGATGTGTGATTTTCTTTTGCGTGGTCAGAAGAGTGAGAATATTCTCGAGAGAGTCCCCTACGGGTGTGAACACTCGAGGGCATTTGACTTCTCCACCTTTTGGTATTGGAGGGTTTGACGATTGTGCTGGAAAGGGAGTGTAATTTCTCCTCTGGATAGGCATGTTCTGATTGCCTTTTTGACCCTGTAGTATCAGGAAAACATCCTCTTCTTTCTTTTTATGGACCCTCCGGGGGGTTGATTCCATAATTTCTGAATTGGATGTGCTCAGCAACAGCTTTAAGGGCAGCTAGGTCTTGAATCTTTCCTGACTTCAATCCCATCTCAGTCATCTCCCCGTGTTTGATCATTTCAGAAAATGGTTTACCGATGACGGGTAATACTCTTTCATAGAAAGGAGCTTCTTGTATGTCTATGAAGGTCATCACCATCTCTGACTCTGTCATAGAAGGAGTTACTTGAGCAGCAAGGCGCCTCCACCTTTGAGCATATTATCTAAAAGACTCATTGGACTGTTTCTTGACCTTGGTAATCTAGTACCGGTCAGGAGCCATTTGAGACTGGAAGCTGTACTGCGCAAGGAAAGCATGTGTCAGCTCTTCCCAGCTATAGATCTTTGCATTGTCTAGTCTGGTATACCACGAATGGGCTTCCCCAGTCAGACTCTTTTGGAACAGCTGCATTCTGAGCTTCTCGTCCTCTGCATAAGATCCGAGTTCTCCAATAAAAACCTTCAAATGGGTGTAAGGATCTCCTAACCCGTCATACTTTATGAAGTCAGAAGTTTTGAATTTTTCTGGATAATGAACACCAGGGAATATACAAAGGTCAGCATATGAAACACTCCCGTGTGCTCCAATTCCTTTGATAGCGCGAAGAGTTTCTTCCATTTAAAGAATTTTCTTTTTGATGTCACCGGTGTCTGGATCTCTTGTGAGATGGGCGGCATCATGACTTTTGTTGGTTGTATCCAACTGCAGTTCAGGTATTGTAATGGCTTTATCAGGACCTTGAGTTCCTCCTTGCAGAACAGCCAAATTTGTAATTTGTTTACTTAATTCGTCAAATTCCTAGCAAGAAATTAGATTAGACTAGTCAGATGAAGACATGATTGGCTGTAGGCCTGTAGCCTTTTTGGACTTTGATCGGGTAACAGGTCCGAATGCTTCCCTGTGACAAAACTAACATAGTTAGTTTTAGGGATGGTGTAAATGTTAACATGCTATGTGATGTGTCCGTTTTAGGAATTTTGTCCTGCAAAACTGATGTTAGCTGTTTGTAATACAGAATAACATGTCAATTTAAATATGTACATGTACATATTTCTTCATATTTCTCATTACATGGAGATTAATATGGAATGTAAATTACAAGTAATTGACTTTACAAGAAATTTGAAATGAGAAAGCATGAAGAGACTTTCCTCCGCGTTTGGTTTATCTGAGGCTGACCTATCTTAGGTTACTCTCGCGGCTTTTTGGCATGAAGGTTCCCAAATCATCGCAATTTACTCAACGGAAAGTTAATCTGGTCTTTCAACTGGAGCGAATTTGGGTGGTGCCTTTCCTGACCCTCGCAAGAATTAGTCTTCCTACGAGTCCAGTAATCAAACACCGACGGATAGCCTCTTGGTGGAGGGACCACACAACATACATTCATATACACCGCGTCTCATTGTATATGAAAATGATGACATATGCGAAGCACTAATATCACAGGCAGATATAGTGTAAAGCATTAATCGCAGTAAAGATATGCATTCATATACATTCATCATAAATGTAAATGCAACATCCACACACAAGCATATAACAGTTTTGAAAAGCTTGTAATATCAACTTAAGTCCTCTTACTGGAGTCCCCAGCAGAGTCGCCACCTGTCGACGTCGGGATTTTTATTTGTCTCTTTTCGTTACCTATTTTTATGTGTTCTCATTTTATGTGAGATTTATTTGAAAAAATAAGTGAAAAAGGTCCGACATGTATAATGTCGACGATTGGACTGTAAGAGTCGCCAGTTAGTTTTTTAACTGGTTGTACCAACACAACCGAAAAAAGGTTTGCACATTGACCTAGTGATGTGACACTGCTAAACGGGTCGGTGAAACTGAGATTCAATTAGGGTCCGGGGACTTGCTTATGCGGAGGGAAGGTGTTAGGCACCCCCGACATCCGTGTTGCCACGGTGACCGCCACTTTTCAAGAAACTGTTATATGAATATGTGTGTGTGTGTGTGTGTGTCAATGTGCTGTTATTTGGAAGCAGTGCGAGGCCTCGTTCGTACCTATATACACAGGGTTTGAATTTATGTAAAAATTCATTTTTTAGCAAGATAGGGCAGTGATGTTTAAAAAGAGGTTTTTCAAACCCAGTGCTCAATAGTAATTGAGACCTTTTACACTCCCATTTTATTGAATGTTCGGCTTGGTTGATTTTATTTTTCAGATGCGAGTCATCTGTAAGAAAATAATGTTCAAAAAGGTGTTGAACTCCTCGTGGGTATGAAAACCATCTGAGGAGATCCAAACATCACAGATAAATTTACAAGCTGTTTACAGCTGAAAAGGTCCATCACGGGAACCGAATCTAGATTCAGTGGACTGAATCTGTGATCACATGATTCCTAGGCTCACATGATGCCGTAATTGATATAAACGCAGTAAGCAGGTATATATATAAAAGCTGTAAATATATATATACAGACATGATCACCAACCACAAAGCACCTCCATGGGGGATAAGAAATATAAATAAAGCTGTAAAAGCTATCCACCACCACGGAGGAAACTCCAGGCGGGACAAAATGTACAGAAAGCAGTAAAAACGGTCAACCACCACGAAGTAAACTCAAGGTGGGACGAAATGTAAATATATATATATATATATATATATATATATATATATATATATATATATATATAAAAGCGATAAACGCACCGGATGTAAAATCCAGGCTCATCGAACAAAGTTCGACAACAGTTAATATATATATATATATATATTAAATTAGTAAACGCTCTAGACCGAAGTCTAGGCTCATCGAATAGAGTTCGACACGAAGTTCATATATATAAATGTATATCTATACAAAGGCAAGTAAAAGCTCCAGACCGAAGTCTAGGCTCAATCGAGGCATAACTCGATAATGTTAGTGTGACGCCCCCAGAATAGGTATACAACACCCATTCTGAGTCGCCAAATACATGGTACAGAAAGCAAACTACAACTTCAATAATACAATTGTCGTGCAAAATACGACAACACATACTGTGAGTTTAAATACAAATATTGTCTTCTAGACAATATCCACACTCAAATAAATCCTCATTACAATTATTCAAACACTATTTTACAGAAATAGTGAGGACTGCTAATACATCTTTCTAGAACCATCACTCCATACCCCGACTAAATCCTGCTATGTTCTCACCTCCTGAGAAGAAAAATGGAACAAAAAGGAAAAGGGTGAGCTCAACTAGCCCAGTAAAGAATATTATGACTAAGATAATATACAAACAAATTATCGTTAGTCTTCAACAGGGAGAAATCTGATAAAATATAATCGACAACAAGTTTTAGATCAACAACTGCAGCGGAAACAACAAACCATTAGAAGAGTCAAGTAGAGAAAGAATTCTACTATCTTCTAAGATTTAAAAGTCCATCATCAATATTTTATCCCTGTAACATCAATTAATAATCATCTTTAACCAAATATTCATCTTTGCACTACAGGCCAAAGATATTCATTTGTATCATCAGTCGGTCATGTTCATCTTTGCACTACAGGCCAAAGATATTCATCAAGTAATTATACATCTTTGCACTACAGGCCAAAGATATTCAGTAATATCATCATTTAGGACTGAGGATGATGAAAAAATATCTTAAAGAGAACGAATCCAATGAGACAGAAGGACAAATAGTAGGGATTCGTATAACAGTTTATCCAAGATCAATAATACTTCATAATAATCAATTGTGAAGCAGAATTCAAAAATAAAGATCAAAACATGGATACAATCAAAGATAGTAACCATAATAGACATCTTGGACAAAAAAGGAAAATTTTATTTTTCGGTGAATAGTGCCGTATTCGTGAATAGTGCCGTATACGTGAATAGTGCCGTATACGTGAATAGTAACCCCCGACACAAAAAGTTCCAAATTTGATAAAAACTCATATCAATATTTCAGCATAATGATATTGAAGAAAATAATATCATTAAGAAGAAAATAATATCCCTTACCTCAAAATATCAGTACTTCTGGTCGGAATACCGGTATAAGGCTGAAAGAAACTTGCTCTGATGAATAGAAACTCTCAAAGTATCTAAATACTCACAAAATACACTCAATAATCTAGAGAGAGAAAGAGAGAAAACTTGTTTCTGGTGTGATTTTCAATTCTAACTTAGCCCTCTATTTATAGGAAAATTTTGGTAGGTTTGACCTGCAACCTGATGGCTTTACCTGCTACTATTCCCACCTACCACATTTGAAATATAATTCAGTACATTTCTTCACCAACCACAAGTGGGGCCCACCAATTCTAGAATTTTCCACCAAAATGATAAACTCCGAAAATTCAACAATTTCTGAACCAGTCATCTTGTAAAATTCATAATAAATCATACGTTCATTTTTAACGGTTCAAAATTTGTGGACATATACTCAACTTATATATGTATAACATATCCAAAAATTACCACGATCCAACGGTCGGATTAAAAATTATAACACCCGCAATATTTCTCAAAAACCCTGATTTGATTTTTTTAATACCTCCATTCCGATAAAAATACTGATAAAACACCTCAACATTAACTCCTTCATTTTTAACCACAAAAATATATCCCTCATTTATATCCACATAAAATAAATATTTCTTTATCATATGAATCAATAATTAATTATTCACAAATAATATTACAGAATCACATTTATGACAACCAGGCCGTTCCCAAGAAAGAGGGGGCTTTCCAATAAGGATTTCTCCTTACTGGCGCGCAATTAGATGACCAAACCTCTCCTTAGACAGAACTTTCTAGACATTGCCAATAATGTTATCTAATAATATTATTCAAATAATATGAATTATTGATCTGATAAATGAAAATACTGTGCAGCAACAATTATTGAAACAACAATAATATAAAATATCAACGCAGCAATTATTGAATCAATAAAATAAAATATTGAACAGTAATCACTGTAACAATTATTGAGTAGTGCCTTCTTACGTACGAATCAATAATTCAACTATACTGTGCAATCCGTGTGCTACTATGCAACCATGCGTTATTACTGTATTTTTAACCACCGGGTATTTAAACAGTGTTAACGGTAACAACTACGCCATTATTAATAAACAACTTATACTTGTCGTTTTCTTCATCCAATCGCTTTCCGTTATGGGGCCCACACAAGGCTGCGTCGTCGTACGAATATTCCCCGACAGCAAGAATATTCCACGACCAACCGAATATTCACCGACCAAAAATAAATATTTTATAACCACTTGCTTATTTTGCAAAATTTGCACATTTCACCCATAACCAAAGTATTATATCAAATTAACCCCTTATTATTCACAATAATATTTAGAGAAAATTTGATTTTATTCATTAATAAGTTGGGGTCTTACAACCTCCCCTCCTTATGAAATTTCGTCCTCGAAATTGACGTACGTACCTGATGTTTCAAAAAGGTGAGGATACCTCGCTTTCATTTCTGATTCCAACTCCCAGGTCATTTCTTCAATAGCATGGTTTCTCCACAAAACCTTAACTTGTGGTATAACCTTCGTGCGTAGGACATGCTCTTTCCTATCCAAGATCTTAACAGGTACCTCCTCGTACGTTAAATCTTCAGCTATCTCGTCTGGTTCTAACTCAATAATGTGGTTCGGGTCTTTAACATATTTACGAAGCATAGATATGTGAAAAACATTATGAACACGAGACATGCTTGGAGGTAATGCGAGTCTATATGCCACATTTCCTATTCGCTCAAGAATCTCAAATGGACCAACAAATCTTGGATTGAGCTTTCCTCTCTTCCCAAATCTTGTAACTCCCTTCCATGGTGCAACACGTAACAATACATGATCCCCAATATTAAATTCCACGTCCTTCCGATGAAGATCCGCATAACTCTTTTGTCGATCCTGTGCCGTTTGTATACGTTGTCGAATCGTTTGGATCTTCTCTGTAGTAATGCGTACCAATTCTGGTCCCAACAATGTTGCTTCACCCACCTCGTCCCAGCATACTGGAGAACGACATTTTCTTCCATACAACGCCTCAAATGGAGCCATACCTATGCTCGCCTGATAACTGTTGTTGTAGGAGAATTCCACCAATGGTAGGTACTTATCCCAACTCCCTTTGAGATCTAAGACACAAAGTCTTAATAGATCTTCAAGAGTTTGAATAGTCCTCTCTGATTGTCCGTCCGTTTGAGGATGGTATGCTGAACTGAATCGTAAATCCGTGCCCATAGCTTTCTGCAAGCTAACCCAAAATCGTGAAGTGAATCTTGGGTCACGATCCGAAACTATGGATACTGGCATGCCATGCAATCTCACAATCTCGTTCACGTACATACTAGCAAGACGTTCAAGGGAATAAGTCTCACGTATCGGCAAGAAATGAGCGGACTTGGTTAATCTATCAACAATAACCCAAATCGCATCTATGCCTTGAGAAACCTTGGGAAGACCTGTAACAAAATCCATAGTAATGTGTTCCCACTTCCATTTCGGGATCTCAAGTGGTTGCAATGGACCCTTTGGCACTTGATGCTCCGCCTTTACACGTTGACAAGTTAAACACCTCGAGATAAACTCCGCGATCTCTCTTTTCATATTGCTCCACCAAAATGTATGTCGAAGATCGTGATACATTTTGGTACTCCCAGGATGGATTGCAAACGGTGTGTTGTGTGCCTCCATCATTATTCTATGCTTCAAGTCAAAATCGTTAGGAACACAAAGTCTGGAGTTGACTCGAAGTATTCCTTCTTCATCGATTCTTGCTTCTGGAATAGCACCTTCTTGCACTTTCTTCTTCATACGCATCAGCTCTATATCCGTAGCTTGAGCAGCTTTAACTTTATCGATTAAAGTCGGTTCTACTCGTATATTTGATATCATCATGTGGGTACTTGGAGCCTTCATCTCTATCTCCATCCTTTGCAAGTCATACAAAATGGGCCTTTGTGTTAAAAACATTGCACTCGTACCCGCATATGATCTTCTACTCAATGCGTCAGCTACTACGTTTGCTTTTCCAGGATGGTATTGGATGGTATGATCGTAATCTTTCAACAGCTCAAGCCAACGTCGCTGCCGCATGTTGAGTTCCTTTTGGGTGAAGAAATATTTGAGGCTTTTATGATCTGTATAGATCTCCACTTTCTCCCCATAAGGTAGTGTCTCCAGATCTTCAACGCAAAAACGACTGCTGCCAACTCCAAATCATGAGTAGGATAATTCCTCTCATATTCTTTGAGTTGTCGTGAGGCATAGGCTATGACTTTCCCATGTTGCATGAGAACACATCCTAACCCTTTGCCTGAAGCATCGCTGTAGATAACAAATCCATCCGAACCAGATGGTATTGTCAAAACAGGTGCCGAAATGAGTCTCCTCTTGAGTTCTTGGAAACTCTTCTCGCATTCCTCACTCCATACGAATTTTGTATCTTTCCGAGTCAGCTGAGTTAACGGAGTAGCGATTCGAGAAAATCCTTCCACAAATCTCCGATAATAACCAGCTAAGCCCAGAAAGCTACGTACTTCGGTTACCGACTTCGGTTGCTCCCAACTTTGTATGGCTTCAATCTTCGCCGGGTCGACAGATACTCCATGTTTTGACACCACGTGCCCAAGGAATGCTACTTCCTCAAGCCAGAACTCGCATTTCTTCAGTTTGGCATATAGCTTGTTTTCACGAAGCCTTTGCAGTACCAGCTTCAAATGGCGCTCATGATCTTCACGGCTTTTGGAATAGATGAGGATGTCATCAATAAAGACAACAACGAACTGATCCAAATATTCTTTGAATACACGGTTCATCATATCCATGAAGGCAGCAGGAGCATTAGTCAATCCAAAAGACATTACTAAGAATTCATAATGCCCGTACCGAGTTCTGAAGGCAGTCTTTGGAATATCCTCAGTTTTAATCTTCAGCTGATGATATCCAGAACGAAGATCGATCTTTGAAAAGAATTGTGCTCCTTGCAACTGGTCAAACAGGTCATCAATGCGAGGTAGCGGATACCTATTCTTGATGGTGACATGGTTCAATTCTCGATAGTCAATACAAAGTCGCATACTCCCGTCTTTCTTCTTTACGAATAAAACAGGAGCACCCCAAGGAGACGTACTAGGACGAATAAAACCGATGTCCAACAACTCCTGTAGTTGGACTTTTAACTCCTGAAGTTCAATAGGAGCCATTCGATATGGGGTTTTAGAAATGGGCTTTGTACCGGGTTCAAGGTCAATAAAGAATTCAATTTCTCGTTCCGGGGGTAGACCGGGAAGTTCTTCAGGAAATACATCGGAAAATTCTCTAACAATAGAAATATTATTCAAATCTGACTTGTCTTTGTTCAAATCCATAACATGGGCTAAGAAAGCTTGACATCCGTTTTTCAATAAACGAATAGCTTTGTGGCTTGATATGACAGTGACTGATTTTAGTGGTTTAGTAGTTTGAATTCGTATGACAGGTTGGTTAGGAATATGAAAACTAACAACCTTACGAAAACAATCAATTTTAGCATGATGAGTGGTTAACCAATCAATTCCTAAAATCACATCAAAAGCAAGTATCTTTAAAGAGATAAGATCAACAGGTAATGTGATAGTGCCAACTTGGATCATGCAAGATTTATAAACTGTAGATGTAACGAAGGTTTCACCCAACGGAGTTTCAACAGATAAGTTAAAGTCCAATTTCTCCGGAGTCAAGTTTAAACGTTGAGCACAAGCAGGAGAGATAAAAGAATGGGTAGAACCGGTATCTAGTAAAGTATAAACTTCGCAAGAATTCAAGATTAGCTTACCCGTGATCACCTCGTTCGGGTTTCTCACGTTTTGGCCAGTTACGACAAACGCTCTTCCAGGAACCGCTGATTTCGCCTTATCCGGGACAGCCCTTGGAATCACCACTCCCGCTGAACTTGGTTTCGCTATAGTACAATCTCGAGCGATGTGGCCTTCCTTCCCACAGTTGTAACACACCTTGGATTGTTGTGGACAGTTTGGGCTGATATGTCCCTCTTTCCCGCATTTGTAACATCTAACTGGTGGTCGTTCTCCTCCCCTAAAATTTGTTGTTGGTGCTGGTGCTGCTGCTGATGTCTTCCCGTCATTGTTGAATCTCCTCTTTCTGAAATTTCCACTTGACTCACCTCTCCTATTATCATGGCCACGATGACCACCGAGTGGTTACCGCCTTTGTTCGTATTTTTCCCTCCTCGTTGGTTATCATCGCTCTGATGATTGCTGTCACCGGTATGACCCTGGTTGTGGTCCCTCGGTTGAGTATACTCATTATCTCTCTCTAATAATTGGGCCCTGTTGACAACGTCTGAATACAGAGAAAATTTATGAGAGATAAGGTATTGACGAATCTCAGGTTTTAAACCTCTCAGAAACATCCGCGTCATTCGTTCCTCATTTTCGACCAAATGAGGTGCAAACCTGGATAACTCTGCAAACTTCGCCTCGTACTGGGACACCGTCATGTTGTTTTGTTCCAGTCTAATAAACTCAACCTCCTTCATATGACGAATACTTTCAGGAAAGTACTTGTCATTGAACAGTTTTTGAAATGTTTCCCAGGACATGTTGAGTGCGTCAGGCTGGGTACGCTTCACAGACTCCCACCAGTAGTCTGCCTCACCGCGGAACATAAATGTGGCGAATGGAACCTTCTGTTCCTCCGTGCATCCCAAGACATCAAATATCTTGGTAATTTGCTTGACCCACGTTTCCGCCATGATCGGATCCGGCTTTCCCTTAAATTCTGGTGGTCCCAATTCTTTGAACTGCTTAGCTGTGACAAACCGCGCGTTGTTATCATTTCCACCCGTATTCTGCACACGAGTCTCCCTCGTCTGATTTTGCATGAACTGCAAAAAGCTCCTAAACATTCCATCATTCATCGTTTGCTCGGTAACGTTGTTTACAGGAGGAATATTGCCTTCCTGTTGCACGTTCCCCTGGGTAGTGATCAAAGGTGTCTCCACGGTCTGATTTACTCCATTATTAACGTTCTCAGCTGCCATTCTTAAATACTGCCATAAAACAAGGGTTAATAGTCATGTCATATATTATCCCTATACTCTGACCGACCAAATAAACACCAAATAAACTTAGTCAGGTCATACTAGCGAAGGAATTCCCCGTCTCTCCCCTCCTAGTTCTTGTCTCACATCTCAGCCAGGGATCATATCCCTAAGCTCTGATACCAACTGTGACGCCCCCAGAATAGGTATACAACACCCATTCTGAGTCGCCAAATACATGGTACAGAAAGCAAACTACAACTTCAATAATACAATTGTCGTGCAAAATACGACAACACATACTGTGAGTTTAAATACAAATATTGTCTTCTAGACAATATCCACACTCAAATAAATCCTCATTACAATTATTCAAACACTATTTTACAGAAATAGTGAGGACTGCTAATACATCTTTCTAGAACCATCACTCCATACCCCGACTAGATCCTGCTATGTTCTCACCTCCTGAGAAGAAAAATGGAACAAAAAGGAAAAGGGTGAGCTCAACTAGCCCAGTAAAGAATATTATGACTAAGATAATATACAACAAATTATCGTTAGTCTTCAACAGGGAAAAATCTGATAAAATATAATCGACAACAAGTTTTAGATCAACAACTGCAGCGGAAACAACAAACCATTAGAAGAGTCAAGTAGAGAAAGAATTCTACTATCTTCTAAGATTTAAAAGTCCATCATCAATATTTTATCCCTGTAACATCAATTAATAATCATCTTTAACCAAATATTCATCTTTGCACTACAGGCCAAAGATATTCATTTGTATCATCAGTCGGTCATGTTCATCTCAACACCTGTTCATCTTTGCACTACAGGCCAAAGATATTCATCAAGTAATTATACATCTTTGCACTACAGGCCAAAGATATTCAGTAATATCATCATTTAGGACTGAGGATGATGAAAAATATCTTAAAGAGAACGAATCCAATGAGACAGAAGGACAAATAGTAGGGATTCGTATAACAGTTTATCCAAGATCAATAATACTTCATAATAATCAATTGTGAAGCAGAATTCAAAAATAAAGATCAAAACATGGATACAATCAAAGATAGTAACCATAATAGACATCTTGGACAAAAAAGGAAAATTTTATTTTTCGGTGAATAGTGCCGTATTCGTGAATAGTGCCGTATACGTGAATAGTGCCGTATACGTGAATAGTAACCCCCGACACAAAAAGTTCCAAATTTGATAAAAACTCATATCAATATTTCAGCATAATGATATTGAAGAAAATAATATCATTAAGAAGAAAATAATATCCCTTACCTCAAAATATCAGTACTTCTGGTCGGAATACCGGTATAAGGCTGAAAGAAACTTGCTCTGATGAATAGAAACTCTCAAAGTATCTAAATACTCACAAAATACACTCAATAATCTAGAGAGAGAAAGAGAGAAAACTTGTTTCTGGTGTGATTTTCAATTCTAACTTAGCCCTCTATTTATAGGAAAATTTTGGTAGGTTTGACCTGCAACCTGATGGCTTTACCTGCTACTATTCCCACCTACCACATTTGAAATATAATTCAGCACATTTCTTCACCAACCACAAGTGGGGCCCACCAATTCTAGAATTTTCCACCAAAATGATAAACTCCGAAAATTCAACAATTTCTGAACCAGTCATCTTGTAAAATTCATAATAAATCATACGTTCATTTTTAACGGTTCAAAATTTGTGGACATATACTCAACTTATATATGTATAACATATCCAAAAATTACCACGATCCAACGGTCGGATTAAAAATTATAACACCCGCAATATTTCTCAAAAACCCTGATTTGATTTTTTAATACCTCCATTCCGATAAAAATACTGATAAAACACCTCAACATTAACTCCTTCATTTTTAACCACAAAAATATATCCCTCATTTATATCCACATAAAATAAATATTTCTTTATCATATGAATCAATAATTAATTATTCACAAATAATATTACAGAATCACATTTATGACAACCAGGCCGTTCCCAAGAAAGAGGGGGCTTTCCAATAAGGATTTCTCCTTACTGGCGCGCAATTAGATGACCAAACCTCTCCTTAGACAGAACTTTCTAGACATTGCCAATAATGTTATCTAATAATATTATTCAAATAATATGAATTATTGATCTGATAAATGAAAATACTGTGCAGCAACAATTATTGAAACAACAATAATATAAAATATCAACGCAGCAATTATTGAATCAATAAAATAAAATATTGAACAGTAATCACTGTAACAATTATTGAGTAGTGCCTTCTTACGTACGAATCAATAATTCAACTATACTGTGCAATCCGTGTGCTACTATGCAACCATGCGTTATTACTGTATTTTTAACCACCGGGTATTTAAACAGTGTTAACGGTAACAACTACGCCATTATTAATAAACAACTTATACTTGTCGTTTTCTTCATCCAATCGCTTTCCGTTATGGGGCCCACACAAGGCTGCGTCGTCGTACGAATATTCCCCGACAGCAAGAATATTCCACGACCAACCGAATATTCACCGACCAAAAATAAATATTTTATAACCACTTGCTTATTTTGCAAAATTTGCACATTTCACCCATAACCAAAGTATTATATCAAATTAACCCCTTATTCACAATAATATTTAGAGAAAATTTGATTTTATTCATTAATAAGTTGGGGTCTTACAGTTAGTCCATATATATAAATATATATGTATATACAAACTGAAATAAAACCATGGACTGAAGTCCGGGCAAACACACGCGACACGACTCTTAACGTGAAGAACGGTGTGTGCACAGATGAAGAGAAAGGCTTTAAAGTGTGTGAGAAGGCTTACAGTGGGCTGCTAAAGAAGACTTTTATATCTTTAAAGTAGATAAACACTAGCTTCCACAGGTACAGAAATAGCTATATGTGAGCTCACAAGTGTTTAAAATAAGAAAGCACTCAGTATAGGGTGAGTACAGAGCAAATTGGGTAGGGCTTCCTCGCCATCTCCTTTCTTAAAATGGCCACCCCAAGCCCTCTATTTATAGAGGGTGGAGCCGCAGGTGTACCTGTAGCTGGGGCGCAGTGTAATGATGTAAGACCCCGAATTTTATGAAATAAAAGTATTCAATTTTTCTTATAATTACTATTCAGTAAATGGTTAAATTGATAAAAGTTAAAGTTAAGGGTGATATATGAAATTTTTTTCAAAATACACAAATGGTTATAAAATAATCATTGTTGTCGGGGAATATTCGTTTGGTCGTGGAATATTCTTTCTGTCGGGGAATATTCGTACGACGGCGCAGCTATTTGTGGGCCCCATAACAGAATAACTGTCGGGTGAAGAAAACGACAAATTTAAGTTTTTACAAATAACGACGTAGTTGTTACCGTTAACACTGTTGGAATACCCGGTGATTAAAATACAGTAATACGCGTTATTGCACAGTAGCACACGGTATTGCATAGTATTTTTGAAATTATTGATTCTTACGTAAGAATGCACTACTCAATAATTGTTACAGTAATTACTGTTCAATATTTTATTTTATTGATTCAATAATTGCTACGTTGAAATTTTGTATTATTGTTGTTCAATAATTGTTGCTGCACAGTATTTCCCATTATCAGATCAATAATTCATATTATTTGAATAGTATTATTAGATAGCATTATTGGCAATGTCTAGAAAGTTCTGTCTAAGGAGAGGTTTGGTCATCTAATTGCGCGCCAGTAAGGAGAAATCCTTATTGGAAAGCCCCCTCTTTCCTGGGAACGGCCTGGTTGTTATAAATGTGATTCTATAAATATTATTTGTGAATAATTAATTATTGATTCATATGATAAGGAAATATTTATTTTATGTGGATATAAACGAGGGATATATTTTTGTGGTTAAAAATGAAGGAGTTAATGTTGAGGTTTTTATCCGTATTTTTGTCGGAATGGAGGTATAAAAAATCAGGGTTTTTGAGATATTTTGCGGGGGTTATAATTTTTAATCCGACCGTTGGATCGTGGTAATTTTTAGATATGTTATACATATATAAGTTGAGTACATGTCCACAAATTTTGAACCGTTAAAAATGAACGTATGATTTGTTATGAATTTTACGAGATGACTGGTTCAGAAATTGTTGAATTTTCGGAGTTTATCATTTTGGTGGAAAATTCTAGAATTGGTGGGCCCCACTTGTGGTTGGTGAAGAAATGTGCTGAATTATATTTCAAATGTGGTGGGTGGGAATAGTAGCAGGTAAAGCCATCAAGTTGCAGGTCAAACCTACCAAAATTTTCCTATAAATAGAGGGCTAAGTTAGAATGGAAAAACACACCAGAAACATAAGTTTTCTCTCTTTCTCTCTCTATATTATGAAGTATATTTTGTGAGTTTTTAGATACTTGGTGAGTTGCTATTCATTAGTGCAAGTTTCCTTCAGCATCATATCCGATATCCAGTCAGAAGTACTGCTCTTTTGAGGTAAGGGATTGTAAGGGATATTAAGGGATTTTAAGGGTTGTTATGATTTTCAGTGTCGTAATTTTTCTGAACTTCAAAAATTCTGGAAAAATTTGAAATGATATTTTGATGAGTTTTATTGATTGTGTCCAAAAATGGTGATTTTTGGATGTATAGATTGAGAGTTATGAATTTTATGAGAAAAGACTATTTTAGAAGTAACAGCTTATAATTCCTTGTGGTTAACTCCAAAATTGATGAAATTTTTATTGGGAGTACATGTATATGATAGAAGTATACTCTGTAAATTTCAGAATTTTTAGACAAAAGTACAATTTTTGATAAATGTCTAAATATTCGGCTATTTTGGCCATATGAAAAATAGTAAATGACTTTTAAAAATTCTGAGAAAAATATATGTTCACTATGGGACTATATTATGCTAAATTCCAGAAAAGAAATATTTTTGGAACGGATTTGGTATTTTTCATGAAAATAGTCTAGTTATGAGAAAATGAATTAAATATGTTATGTGAAGTAAGAAAATTGGAAAATAAGATTTTATGGCTTGAGAATCCTATATATGAGGTATATGCAAATTTTGATGAGGATTTTGATTATTGGTGATGAAATCTTATGAGTTTGGTATTTTTGAATGATTAAATACATTATTTAGTAAGTGTAAACAATTTAAATAAATTGTTTATAAGCTTAAGAAATATTATTCTTTCAATATCATTATACCGAAATACTGGTATGAATTTTATTGTGAAATTTCTACCTTTTTGTGTCGAGTTACTATTCATGAGTTACTATTCACGAGTTACTATTCACGACAAAATTGGTTTCTTTTTCTAACCAAATTATAGTTGATTTATGAATATTACTCTTGAGATTAAATCTATATGTTGATTATATTGATTTTATTATCATATATAATATTTTTATAACCTTGATGTTAAAATTTCTCTTTGACTTGAGTGTAAAGATGGGTAGATTTTTGGTATGATCATGACTATGGGTTCTCTTTGGCCAGTAGTGCAAAGCTGAATTGTTGACTGGTATGATCATGACCATTGAATTTATAATTGAATATCTTTAGCTTAAGTGCAAAGGTGAAATGATCAACATGGTTATAATTATTGTTTATATAAATTCTTAAATGATTATATATTTCTTTGAGATATTAATATCTTTGGCCTGTAGTGCAAAGATGAATTGTTGATGAATATCTTTGGCCCGTAGTGCAAAGATGACATGTTGTTGAATATCTTTGGCCAGTAGTGCAAAGATGAACAGATGTTGAGATAAACATGACCAACTGGTGATACAAATGAATATCTTTGGCCCGTAGTGCAAAGATGGATTTATTAGTATGATTATAAACAGGAATTGTGATTTGGTATAACCATGATCTTTGATGTTTCAGGTAAAGACAGGTGATGAAAATATTCTTCGTCCTGGGTGCGAAGAAAAATTTATAGTCACAATTATGATTATGAGTTATTCATATGATTGTGGAAAGGAACTGTTGAGTGATGTTACATGGATAAAATATTGTTGGTGGATTTTTAACATGGAGAAGATAATAGACTTTATAGTCTATTTGACTCTTCTAATGGATTGCTCATTCCGCTGCAACTATGGTTGAAATTTTATCATTTACCATATGTTCTAAATCTCTGATTTATTATTGATGAAGGCTATTGATAATTTAATTATCTTTAGTCATGATATTCTTTACTGAGCTAGTTGTGCTCACCCTTTTGCTTCACAATTCCTTTCAGGTAATAAGAGTGTAGCTGGGTCGAGCGGGAGTAACAAGGGAATAGAACGGTGGTCATCATTTAGTAGTTATATTTGGTGAAGAAAATAGGGTGAGGCGAACCCAACGTTGGAAGGGTGTTTTGTCACTATCATACAAGATGTCTAATGACATACAACCTCGTGTCATCATAGGACAGGGTTGTGCTCATCCACTTGCTGAGTATATCTATGGGCACTACCTATATAATCTTGGTGTTTGTTTGAAGTATAATTCTCAATTAGAGACAGTGGAGATAATGATAAGTAAAGAGAAGACTCACCATTGGGAAGAATACGATAGTAATCTTCTCGTTTTTCTTTGGGGTCTATTGGGTCAACCAAGGATAATTCTGTGGCCATATGATATCTATCATAACCTAGACGCGTGGCCTCCCATGTACGAAGGTTTCCTTGAGCACTTTCCAAAGATTCTAATTTCTAAAATAATTTTTGACTATACCTTTATGTAAGGTGTCATTGTGAGGTGATGTCCACGGTTGGAACATGAGTCACATTTGGTATATATTTGTATCCAAACTCACAGCATATGTGTTGTTGTATTTTGCACGACAATTGTTGTAATAAAGTTATAGTTGTTTTCTGTACCATGTATTTGGCGACTCAGAATAGGTTGGATGGAATGGACCTATTTTGGGGTTGTTACAAATGACCCCAAAATAGGTCCATTCCATCCAACCTATTCTGAGTCACCAAATACATGGTACAGAAAACAACTATAACTTTATTGCAACAATTGTCGTGCAAAATACAACAACACATATGCTGTGAGTTTGGATACAAATATATACCAAATGTGACTCATGTTCCAACCGTGGACATCACCTCACAATGACACCTTACATAAAGGTATAGTCAAAAACTATTTTAGAAATTAGAATCTTTGGGAAGTGCTCAAGGAAACCTTCGTACATGGGAGGCCACGCATCTAGGTTATGATAGATATCATATGGCCACAGAATTATCCTTGGTTGACCTAATAGACCCCAAAGAAAAACGAGAAGATTACTATCATATTCTTCCCAACGGTGAGTCTTCTCTTGACATATCATTATCTCTACTGTCTCTAATTGAGAATTATACTTCAAACAAACACCAAGATTATATAGGTAGTGCTCGTATATATACTCAGCAAGTGGATGAGCACATCCCTGTCTTATGATGACACGAGGTTGTATGTCGTTAGACATCTTGTATAATAGTGGCAAACCACCCTTCCAACGTTGGGTACACCTTACCCTATTGGATTCACCAAATAAAACTACTAAATAAAATTTTCTATACTGCTTCGGGAGAACATCCACAGCTAGAGACCACCGATCTATTTCCCCGTTACCCTCGCTCGACCCAGCTACACTCTTATTACCTGAAAGGAATTGTGAAGCAAAAGGGTGAGCACAACTAGCTCAGTAAAGAATATCATAACTAAAGATAATTAAATTATCAATAGCCTTCATCAATAATAAATCAGAGATTTAGAACATATGGTAAATGATAAAAATTTCAACCATAGTTGCAGCGGAACGAGCAATCCATTAGAAGAGTCAAATAGACTATAAAGTCTATTATCTTCTCCATGTTAAAAACCCATCAACAATGTTTTATCCCTGTAACATCAATCAACAATTCTGGTCCACAATCATATGAATAACTCATAATCATAACTGTAGTTCTAAATTTCTCTTCTCATCCAGGACGAAGATAATTTTCATCACCTATCTTTACCTGAAACATCAAAGATCATGGTTACACCAAATCACATTTCCTGTTCATAATCATACTAATAACTTCATTTTTGTACTACGGCCAAAGATATTCATTTGTATCACCAGTTGGTCATGTTTATCTCAACATCTGTTCATCTTTGCACTTCTGGCCAAAGATATTCAACAACATGTTATCTTTGCACTACGGGCCAAAGATATTCATCAACAATTCATCTTTGCACTACAGGCCAAAGATATTCATCAATATTTCATCTTTGCACTACAGGCCAAAGATATTAATATCTCAAAGAAATATATAATCATTTCAGAATTTATATAAACAATAATTATAACCATGTTGATCAATTCACCTTTGCACTTAAGCTAAAGATATTCACTTATAAATTCAATGGTCATGATCATACCAATCAACGATTTAACTTTGCACTACTGGCCAAAGAGAACCGATAGTCATGATCATACCAAAAATCTACCCATCTTTACACTCAAGTCAAAGAGAAATATCATCATTAGGGTTATAAAAATGTTATATATAATAATAAAATCAATATAATCAACATATAGATTTAATCTCAAGAGTAATATTCATAACTCAACTATAATTTGGTCAGAAAAAGAAACTAATTTTGTCATGAATAGTAACTCGTGAATAGTAACCCATGAATAGTAACTCGTGAATAGTAACTCATGAATAGTAAACCCGACATAAAAAGGTAGAAATTTCACAATAAAATTCATACCAAAATTTCGGTATAATGATATTGAAAGAATAATATTTCTTAAGCTTATAAACAATTTATTTAAATTATTTACATTTTACTAATTAATGCATTTAATCATCATAATGCCAACTCTTACAATTTCATCATCAATAACCAAAACTCTCATAAAAAATCTGCATATACCTCATATAGGATTCTCAAGCCATAAAATCCTATTTTCTAATTTTCTTACTTTACATAACATATTTAATTCATTTTCTCATAACTAGTCTATTTTCATGAAAAATACCAAATCAGTTTCAAAAATATTTCTTTTATGGAATTTAGCAGAATATAGTCCCATATTGAACATATATTTTTCTCAGAATTTTTAAAACTCATTTACTATTTTTCATATGGCCAAAACCGTCGAATATTTAGATATTTATCATAAATTGTACTTTTATCCAAAAATTCTGAAACTCACAGAGTACACTAATATTATATAGATGTACTCCCAATAAAAATTTCATCAATTTTGGAGTTAACCACAAGGAGTTATAAGCGATTACTTTTAAAATAGTCTTTTCTCATAAAATTCATAACTCTCAATCTATACATCCAAAATCACCATTTTTGGACACAATCAAGAAAACTCATGAAAATATCATTTCAAATTTTTTCAGAATTTTTGAAGGTCAGAAAAATTACGAAACTGAAAAACATAACAACCCTTAAAATTACTTACTATCCCTTGCTATCCCTTACCTCAAAAGAGCAGTACTTCTGATCGGTATGCAAAGCCGAAGGAAACTTGCACAGAATAGCAACTCTCAAAGTATCTAAATACTCACAAAATATGCTTCATAATATAGAGAGAGAAAGAGAGAAACTTGTTTCTGGTGTGATTTTCAATTCTAACTTAGCCCTCTATTTATAGGAAAATTTTAGTAGGCTTGACCTGCAACCTGATGGCTTTACCTGCTACTATTCCCACCCACCACATTTGAAATATAATTCAGTACATTTCTTCACCAACCACAAGTGGGGCCCACCAATTCTAGAATTTTCCACCAAAATACTAAATTCAGATACTTCAACAATTTCTGAACCAGTCATCTCTTAAAATTCATAACAAATCATACGTTCATTTTTAACGGTTCAAAATTTGTGGACATATACTCAATTTATATATGTATAACATATCCAAAAATTACCACGATCCAACGGTCGGATTAAAAATTATAACCCCCGCAAAATATCTCAAAAATCCTGATTTTTTTAATACCTCCATTCCGACAAAAATACGGATAAAAACCTCAACATTAACTCCTTCATTTTTAACCACAAAAATATATCCCTCGTTTATATCCACATAAAATAAATATTTCCTTATCATATGAATCAATAATTAATTATTCACAAATAATATTACAGAATCACATTTATGACAACCAGACCGTTCCCAGGAAAGAGGGGGCTTTCCAATAAGAATTTTTCCTTACTGGCGCGCAATTAGGTGACCAAACCTCTCCTTAGACAGAACTTTCTAGACATTGCCAATAATGTTATCTAATAATATTATTCAAATAATATGAATTATTGATCTGATAATGGGAAATACTGTGCAGTGACAATTATTGAACAACAATAATATAAAATTTCAACGTAGCAATTATTGAATCAATAAAATAAAATATTGAACAGTAATTACTGTAACAATTATTGAGTAGTGCCTTCTTACGTAAGAATCAATAATTTTAAAAATACTATGCAATACCGTGTGCTACTGTACAATAACGCGTATTACTGTATTTTAACCATCGGGTATTCCAACAGTGTTAACGGTAACAACTACGCCGTTATTTGTAAAAACTCAAATTTGTCGTTTTCTTCACCCGACAGTTATTCGTTATGGGGCCCACAAATAGCTGCGCCGTCGTACGAATATTCCCCGACAGAAAGAATATTCCATGACCAAACGAATATTCTCCGACAACAATGATTATTTTATAACCACTTGCTTATTTTGAAAAAAAAATTCATATTTCACCCATAACTTTAAACTTTTATCAATTTAACCATTTACTGAATAGTAATTATAACAAAAATTGAATACTTTTATTTCATAAAATTCGGGGTCTTACACGCAGGTGTACTAGAGGCTGTCCGGGGTGCCCCAGGCTTCGCAGGTCCCGCCGTCTCGAAGTACATGCACGCATGCAACGTGATGTCCGCTCAAACTTTCAGAATTGCAATTTGGGCATTCGACTGAGGTATATAGGACCTATTTCGGACCACCGTTGTCGAGAGTTACGTAATGACATGGGATTAGAGGTTGTAAGAAGTCATGAAGATGGGACGATGCCCTCCGGTCTTCAACTTCAAATTCTATCCGTTATCCTATGCAATAGTCACTCGGGATTAGTTTTCCTTGGCTTTTGTGGGACATTGTGTATGTATCAAAGCATTGAGACGGTACGGTGTGGCGTCATGGTGGCGAAATGATGACTTTGCCCCTCATCGGGGTTATCACCGGTTGGGCTGATAAAGCAGACGTTGCTCAAAGTTATCGCTGAGATTGGACTGCTACAAGTGTTGAAGGTCCTCAGTGTCATCTCTGAGGAGTGCCTGTCCTCTCGGTGTTATCTCTGGGTTGGTACTGAGTATCTCATTGTGAGCGTCGAGATTAAAGCTGATTGCATTTGAAACAAGCATTTCCGGGGTTATCGCCGGAACTGCATTCCTTGGGGTTATCGCCAAGGTTGGTAGCTACTCCCATGGTTGGGACTGAGACTGGAACATCTCGAGGTTATCTCCGGGATGAATCGATCTTCTCCGGTGTGTGTTTTGGTATTGGAACTGCAGGCCTCGATTTCATCGCCGAGTTTGGAATTGTTACTCCCAGTATGTGTTCCGGGGTTGAGGCTGTTACTCCCAGTGTGTGTTCTGGGGTTGAAACTGAACTTCCGGTAGTATCCGGACTGGATGTGAACTGTCTTCCAGGGTTATCTCTGAAAGACGAATCTGCCTTCCTGCAATGTCAGTAACAGGTGTGCAGAAAATTTCGAGTGTCTACAATCTTTATTCCATCAAAATAACTTAAACAAAAGTATAACTTAGGTTTGGTTTTATACCTTTAATTTCATGACATATATTTTTCTTCCAAACTATGTGTGGATCTTGGGTGTATGAAGATTAAAATTCTTCTCTCATTCTCCTCTCTTGGAGCTGCCGAACTCTTAAGCTCTCTCTCTCTCTCTCTCTCTCTCTCTCTCTTAGTCTTCTTAACAAATTAGAAGAAATAAGATGAAAGAGAAATAAAATAATTTTGGGTGTTAGTAAAAGATGTAGATATATTGTATATATCTAATTGTTATCTCCCAATAACTCTCATGCTTCTCTTTTTTAATCATATAGTTGTTGCTTGCAAGCTTAGCCAAATATGGTGGCTCCAAAAATAAGAAGACGCCTAGCATAGTTGGTGAACTACTTTGTAAACTAAAATAAGTTATCATCATTACACCACATGCTTCCTTTTTCTTCTCTATAAAGCATCCGCCATGTGGCCTTAGATTATCCAGAATTAGTTTCTTTTTATGCTTTATTCGATTTACTAAATGTCCAACAAGTTATCTCCCACTTGGGCTAAAAAATTGGGCCATCAAATATTTCATTTGGGCTTTCAAATTAACAATATTTGGGCTACCACAAATAACATATTCCAACACTCTTAATATTACCATTCCCTAATTATTTAATTAGAGTTTTCCTTTCCTCAATTATAACATAAATCCTTACTCATACACATTTATTTTCTTAACCCAATTAGACTTTCTATAATTAGATATAAAATTAATTAATTGAGATGTATAAAATAAATCTCTTAGAATTAGTATATATATTTATATAGTAATATTCTCCCATATTATAACCTCTTAGGTTATTTAATTATCACACCTAATACATATATATTAGGTTACATAACTTAATTCTTAATTCACTTACTCATTTATTCATACAAAATAATTTAATAAATTGAGACATGGTCCACAACTCTTAGATTAGATCACTAGTATATAATTAAAATACTAGAACCACATACACATAATCTTATGAACTCATACACTAAACATATACCTCATTATCAGACTATCACTTATAGTCTATCAAATCATTCAAGTTCTTCTCCAAAAATTTTAAAATCCTTAAAATTTCTTTACAGAAACGTCAAATCCATACACTTATTTTCTTAGCTTTACGAATAATACACATAAACTGATATAGGCCTCCCACGTTCATCAGTTAAAAAAACAAAGCGCCTAACAGTTATATTATGCCAAAGGCAACAAGGCCATGTTTGGCTGCACCTTTGATTAGGTTTCTAATTTATTTTTATATTACTTATATTATATAGTTCCATCTGTCACGCATTTTTATTTAATTAATTTAATAACTTACAACTACAATTATAATTTCCATTATAATTATATTTATACTTAACAAATTATTACATATCTAATTTAATTATTAAATTAAACTAGAACATCATTTAATTTAATAATTTTCTTAAATATTAAACAATTCATTTAATTTAATTATTTCATTAAATTAAATCTTCCAATCATAAAATTACTATTCATTAATTTAATTATTATAACACATTTTATCTAAATTATTACACCACAATTTTATCAATTATTTATTTATCTAAATAAATAAATCAATTAAAATATTTATTTAATTCAATAAATATTTTTAAATTACATAAAAATTCTCGATCGTTACATATTTCGATCGAATAGACTCCTCCATCTCCCAAGTAGCTTCCCGCTCCGAATGATTTTTCCACAATACTTTAACAAAAGGAATTGTCTTCCTTCACATAATCCGTTCTTGATGATCTAGAATCGCCTCGGCTTCTTCCTCACAAGTAAGATCTTCTTAAATCTTATGTAACGAGTATTGCACAACATGAAGCGAATGATAGTTATATTTCTTTAATACCGAAACATGAAAGATATTATGCACATGAGATAATTGTGGAGGCAAAGCCACCCGATATGCCACTTCTCCAACTCTCTCAAGGACTTCAAAAGGGACAATGAAACGCGGGCTAAGCTTTCCTTTCAAACCAAACCTTCGAACACCTTTCCATGGAGAAACTTTCAAAAACACATGTTCACCAGGCGTGAATTCAAGAACCCTCCTATGAATATCAGCATAACTCTTTTACCGCAATCGAGCTTCTTTCAATTTTCATTAGCCACTTCTACCTTCTCCGTAGTAATTCTAACCAAATTGGGTCCTTCTATCCTTTCTCCAACCTCATTCCAACAAGTCGGAGCTCGACACTTCTTATCATATAATGCTTCAAAAGGGGCCATACCAATACTAGCTTGCCAACTGTTATTATATGCGAACTCCACCAAACTCAAATAATCATCCCAGTTCCCTGTCCATTCTAAAGCACAAGATCGCAACATGTCTTCTAACGTCTGAATAGTTCTATCTGATTGTCCATCTGTCTGCGGGTGAAAAGTTGTACTATAGTTGAGTCGCGTTCCCCAAGCTCGCTGAAATCCTTTTCAAAATCGAGAAGTAAACCGCGGATCCCGATCCAAAACAATAGAAACTGGAGTCCCATGAAGCCTAAAAATCTCACGTTGAAAATATCCGCTAACTTATTTACCGAAAAATCCTCACGAATAGCCAGAAAATGCACCGATTTGGTCAAACGATCCACTACCACCCAAATAGCATCATTCTTTTTAAGAGTCCTTGGTAATCCAGTCACAAAGTCCATCGAAATGTCATCCCATTTCCACACAAGAATCTCTAACTGTTGCAACAAACCTCCAGACCACTGATGCTCTATTTTCACTTGATGACAAGTAAGACATTTACTCACAAATTCAGCTACATCCCTTTTCATTCCGCTCCACCAGAAATTCTCCTTCAAATCCTTATACATCTTTATAGACCCCGGATAACTAGAAAATGGCAAACTATGAGCTTCAGTCAACACTGCCTCACGAATCATTGGATCCACTAGAACACATAACCGTTTACCAAACCATATCACACCTTGCTCGTCAATGCGAAACTCTGGCTGCCTACCCTCATCCATATTTTGCGCTACAGCCCACAACTCGCCATCCTCCTTTTGGGCTTCTTTAATACGCAAAATAAGAGAAGGTTCCACCCTCATACATGCTACCAACCCATCAGAACCTCTAGCATATAGCTCTAAACCCACACGCTCCATCTCCGAGATAAGTTGAGGTTGTGTAACCAAGGCAGCTACACTCCCTGAACTCTTCCAGCTAAGAGCATCTGCAACCACATTAGCCTTACCGGGGTGATACTGAATCCTGGCATCATAATCCATAAGAAGCTCCAACCAACGCCTATGCCTCATGTTAAGCTCCTTCTGAGTAAAAGTATATTAAGGCTCTTGTGGTCAGTGAAAATGTCACAAGTCTCTCCATATAGATAGTGCCTCCAAATCTTTAGGGCAAAAATTACTGCAGTTAACTCCAAGTCATGGGTAGGGTAATTTACCTCATAAGGTTTAAGTTGTCTGGAAGCATAAGCAATTACCTTACCATGTTGCATCAAAACACACCCTAATCCCTTCTTGGAAGCATTACTGTAAATCTAATAACCTCCTGTCCCCGACGGTAATGTAAGCACTGGAGCCGACACATGTCTCTTCTTAAGCTCGACACATGTCTCTTCTTAAGCTCCTCAAAACTTTTCTCACGTTTCTCATTCCACACAAACTTTGTGCCCTTCCTCATCAACTGAGTTAATGGCAAAGCTAGCAAAGAGAAACCTTCCATAATACGCCTGTAATACTCTGCCAAACCCAAGAAACTCCTTACTTCAGTTACCGTGGTAGGTCTTGGCCAATTAGTGTTAGCCTCAACCTTTGCAGGATCCACTTTAATACCTTCAGTAGACACAAAACATATCCCAAAAATGCTACCTATTCTAACCAAAACTGGCATTTGGAGAACTTAGCATATAACTTGTTCTTCTGCAGAACCCCCAAAATAGTACGAAGATGCTCTTCATGCTCCTCCTTAGAGTTGGAATACACCAAAATGTCATCAATGAAGACAATGACAAATTGGTCTAAGTACTCGCTAAAAACCAAATTCATCATATCCATAAACACTGCCGGAGCATTAGTCAACCCAAATGACATCACCAAAAACTCATAGTGCCCATACCGAGTACGAAAAGCTATTTTTGGAATGTCCTCTTCCCTCACCCTCAACTGATGGTACCCCAATCTTAAATCTATCTTTGAGAAGAAGTTTGCCCCTTGGAGCTAATCGAAAAGGTTTATCTATCTGTGGAAATGGATATCTATTCCTGATAATCTATACATAATCTTATAGATCTGTCATTCTTCTTCACAAACAAGATTGGAGCACCCCATGGCGATACGCTCGGTCTAATGAATCCACGCTTTAACAACTCCTGCAATTATTCCTTCAACTCTTGTAACTCTAATGGAGCCATCCTATAGGGTGCCTTAGAGATAAGTTTCGCTCCAAAAATGAGCTCAATAGTAAACTTAACTTCCCTTGGCGGTGGCAATCCTGGCAAATCCTTAGGAAATACCTCAAGAAATTCTCGCACAACTGGATAGTCTTCAAGTTGGAGCTCACCCCTCGAGATATCCTTCACATAAGCCAAATAACAATCACGTCCTTTAACAATCATTTTGTTCGCCTTCAAAGCTGAGATTAACTTTACAACACCATTCGGCTTGGAACATTGAAACTCGAATTCTAGAGCCTCTAAGTTTCCAAAAATAACCTTCCTCCCTTGACAATCAATAGTGGCCGGATGCTTACTCAGACAATCCATACCCAAGATGATATCGAAATCATGCATCACCATCGGAAGTAAGTTAGATGTGTACACCCTCCTCCCTAACCTCAAAGGACACTCACGAAATTGCTCAGAAATAATCACTGAATTCCCTATCGGGGTAGCAATAGATAAATGAGGATCTAATATATGAAAAGACACTCCAAGATGACGAATAAATGAAAGTGCAATAATAGAGTGTGTAGATCCAGTGTCAAACAAAACGGATGCCTCACGATTTCCTACAAGAAGGATGCCTGAAATAGTACCTGGTGCTTGGGCCACCTGATTAACTGTCAATGCAAATACTCTCCCACCGGTGTTGCATTGACCGTCATTACCACCTCCCCCATTACCACGCTAAAATGTGTAGTCCCTTGCTCTATGTCCCATTTGTCCATATAAGAAACGAGCCCATGTCTCTCTATAGCACGCCCTACCAGCATGATACCTACCACAAGTAGCACATGGACCAGGTGGAAGTGGCAAAAGGTTCAGATTGCCCCCACCTGCCGGTTCTGGGTACCGCCCCTAAATTTGACCCTGTTGGCGATGCTGACCCTGATTCTGATGTTACTGGAAACCCCTATTCTGTTGAAATTCCCAATTTTGATACTACCCTCCAGCTTGCCACTGACCCTGCTGTTGACCTCCATGACCACCCTGCTACATTGGGTAAGCAAAATCCCTTCGAGGATTAAATCGTTGACCCGATGGAGTCTTATCCCAACTATTTTACCTTCTATTCTGATTTCTGCCAAACTGCCCCATTCCTTGCCCTTACTGGACATCTCTATCTCTCTTTCGACTCCCTTCTGATTTGGAAGCTCGAAAGTCCTTGTGTTCCATTTTCACACTATTAGCTGCATTAGCCACCTGTGATACATCTGTAAATATGGTGTGGATGATCGATCGCCTATAGTCATTTCAAAGCCCATTTGAATTTTTCTGCCTGTTGTGCAGTTGTCCCAGCTATTGAACCAGCAAAATCAGCCAATCTAGTAAACCTCGCTATGAAATCAGTAATGATCTCATCTTCCTTCTGCCAAATGGACACAAATTCCCTAATATATACATCCCTATCAGCGTTTAGGAAATACTACTGATAGAAAAGGTCACAAAAATCGCTCCATATGAGTCCATCCATAAATCCATCTCCCTGTATAGCCTTCAACGATTTCCACCACCGCTGAGCATCATCCTCTAGCTTATAAACTGCTAATCTCACCTTCTGATTTTCTGAACACCCAATCAAATCAAAAATCTTCTCCAAGTGGGCGATCCAGTTCTCTGCATCAATTGGAGTCAGAGCAAAACGAAAAGATATGGGCTTCTGCTTAATGAACCTCTCTAATAACACATGCAACGGCTGCACTTGCTGACCCACTTAATCCTCAGGAGGAACATTCTCCTCATGTTGTGGTATCTCTGCATCATCCCCCATGCCATTTGCATGATTATTTCCTTGCATCTGCGGAATACCCTACATAGCATGTGTCACGCCCTGCGTAACTACCTCATTCACCATTGCTGCTACCATAGCCAGGGTTATTGTTGCATTACCCTGAGTCCCATCGTTTCCACCCCAGTTAACAGCCTCAACCCGGGGCTGCCTCTGACCCCTCTTACCATTATTACCTTGCCTCCCAGCAATTCTCGAAGACCTACGAACCATCTATGATACAAAATCAAACAGACGATAACAAACAGATCAAAATAAATAATCAAGGCCAAATTTATGCAGAACGAAAATCAAACGCAATACAACTCTATAATAAAATCTTATAACTACCCAATGGTCTACCCCATAACTCACAGGTCAAGCCTAAAAGGTAATCTACAAGATCATAACCTAAGCTCTGATACTAACTCTGTAACACCCCCTTTCTAAAAAGGAAAAGGGATGTCACGCACAAACATACTAAATACAAACCTCTAATAAATCTTAAAATATCTCCAATAAAATTGAACACCAAATGTCACATACTCCAATTTAAATAGAAGAAACTCCACATTTACATAGTCTCTACTATTAAAAAATAAATGCTAAAATGGCCCAAACATCCATATACAAAATATTAGGAAAACCAAGTCTAATGAGAAGTCTCAAAAACTAATATACTCATTTGGATCAAAGGTAGCTCTCATCCCACATATCCTGATCACCCCTGATTACCTATAGAAAAAAAAATACAGCGTGAGCCAATTGCCCAATACGAATATAAAAATGCACATATATAAATAATATATATATGTGTGTGTGTGTGTGTGTGTGTGTACCGAAGGAACTGAATGAACGAACAATAACAACTACTAACCAAATATGAATATATCGAATTTGGTGAGACAAGGTACAAATGATTAACACTATCGAACCGACAACTATAGTCAAAAGAATTCCAAACAAAATAAGGCTGAATCAAATGGTTATAAGGTAACAATTTCATACTGAGCTCAAATACAAATAGCTAAAGGCTAACAAAATACATTAGTACCATGATGTATACAAATCAAATCGGATAGTACACACGACACATACGTCAATAATCCGCCAAACAAATTGAATCAAATCAAATACTGGGTCGACCCATGCGTATCCTGAACAAATATATCAAATGGCCAAAGCTCATGCCCAGAGCATACAAAAGTATACGCCGTGGACTGATCACACTGCCACGGAAGGTGTCATGCCCTTGTGTCAAGAGGAGCTCAAGTATACCCTAAGGATCAAACTACAAAATGTAAGCCAAAAGGGGTTCAAATCACAAGGCTTACATGACCATCTCCTAATGATATCGAATTATCAAATACGAACATACTCAATATCACAAGATATAAATGATCAAAACAACTCCCGATTGTGAACAAAATTATACGAAGAATGATACAAACGAATAAAGCCTCCAAAACATATTGACATGATTAACTAGTTCAAGGAGTACAAATACGAATTTTAATATCAACGCCAAAACGAAACTATCACAATAAATTTGACAACAAAGAATAATCCTGAGAGGCAATACCAAATTTCTAAATGAGTAACAAAACGAACGAATTAAATTTAAAAGAGTATCGCTGCAAAAAGTACGAAATCCGTACCTAAATGTATTACCAAAATAATTCGCCGAATCCAAATATGGTGCTAAACTCCCTCAATCTGATCAAATTATTAAAATAAAATATAATACATATAATTAAATTATGAACTTATACAATTTATATTTTCATAAATTCAATAATTTTAATATACTATATTCAGTTTGTAATCAAAAGATATATTTTAATTATAACAATATTATAATATTATTTATTACTTTCCCTTTTTTAAAATTTCTGTGTGTGTGTGTGTGTGTGTGTGTGTATATATATATATATATATATATATATATATATATATATATATATATATATATAAACGTAATGCCGATTCTGCAGGTTTATATATATATACCCATATATCTCAATTGTAAATCAAAATTTTATTAATAAACTCAATTAATCAAGCGGCATAATAAAATTTTAAAATAAATTACAAACACAACAAGAAAATAGATTGTATAATAGTAGCAAAATAATTATTTTGTATTCAAAAATAGTCCAATAATTATCTTTGAGAAGAAGAATGTGGTGAATAAAGTTTAAAGATCTTATTCTCAAACCCTTTTGTAATTCCAGCCACGTTCCATTGTTCTCCTCGTTCTTCTTCCGCCTCTTTCTTTTGTTTTCGTTATATTCCCACAATTCATCAGGCATACTGAAATATAACTAGGTTTTAGTTATTTAATTATTAATTAACATATTTTATTAATTCTTTTAATTTTATTAGGGTTTAAAAAAATTACACAAATATAATTTAGACCCAATTAATTTTAATGGTTCAAATTAATGTAATATGTACTTATTATGATCCAAATAAATTAACTACAGCTTGACCCAAATATAAAAAAATTCCAATTAAATATTTTAAAACTTATTTGAATATTTTATTATTATTTTATTGAGTATTACAGTTTACTTCTCCTTTGATACTTTCTTTTCTTTTCTTTTTTTTGCTAAATCTCCTTTGATACTTTTTAGTGGTGTCCTCTAGCATAATTAACAAAAAAATTGACTTATATGGTCACTTGAAAATTAACGTAACAAATCCAACGACACATGTCAGAATATGAACTGCATCAGCCTTAAGTTGTTTAACTTCTCTCAAACTTGGACAGTCTTTTGGTCAACCAGGATTTTTTGTTGGGAAATGATATTTCCACAACAGTTTTTGATATTTTCATACGAAAAGTGTCGTTTTAGATCCTATAGCGATAATTTTAACATCTACAACAACACTTTACGTGTGAAAATATCAAAAATTATTGTAGAAATATCGCTTGCCTTTTTTTTTTTGCTTGTTAGATCTGGAATTAATGTACTTTTTCTTATGTTCCATGACCACGACATCAAATACTTATAACAATAATAACAAACATAGTTATGATATATAAATATAGTATTATTTATCATTTAAACAATTCTTACCACCGCTATCAATTTATAACATGACATCCTGCCATTTACGAGATGAGAAATCACAAATATTTAGTTGTGCTCCCTCTTTTAGTCCAAATGTGCGAGACTTTGGAACTGAATAAATAAAATAGAGATAATTCATTCAAATTGAAGAAATATTAGAAAAGTACTTTATTCTAAATGAACAAATATAACACAACTAATTTATTCCAAATGAATGAAAATAACATACATAAACAAAGGATGTCAATGAATGTTCCACAAATGCTTACAAAACTTTATTAAAAAAAACATTAAGACAAATTAGTTTATGAAGATCCAACTTTGTCGATCCTAACACTATATAATGGTTTATTTTATCATGATTCGTAAATATTTCACAAATTGCACATTTTCGGAGTTGTTTTTGTCCTGTTATTTGTTCCACAACACTTTTCAATAGTGCCATTTTTTACGCCCTTTAGTCTACGAATAAACAGGGTCAAAAACACTATCATTGGGCTCAATGTCATTATCATGCATCTCCATCACATCTTCATCAGCCTGGATAATAGGTTGCAGATTATCCTCCCGTCTAATATTGACACCTTTGCGAGGAAATTTTGTCACAATCTCTTATTATGAATTTGCATTTCATTGACATACTTAGTATCTTCCCTAAAATATGAAGCATCTAACACCAGACCAAGAAATCGTTTTCACATATGACTGTACCATCTTGTTTGTGTCTCAGTGTAATTCGCGACTGAGGTTACAACATACGGCGCGCCACTATTGATTTTATTAGCGTCTTGAGTCCATCGTTCATGTATTAATTCTTTGGAAATCTCAACAAAGTTCTTAGAAGTTAATAGCCTTAGAATGCGACAAAATATAGTACCAACATGTTCAAACATTTTACAATTATATTTTGCCATCTCTGTATCTATATAATGAACAACTGTGAAATATCTATGCTAAGATTCAGGAACGATGTCTTTGAAGACCACTTAGTTTTTTGAATCAGGAGTTAACATCTCATGTGGCTTTTTAGAGGTTAACATGTGCAATTTGGTTATTTCAATTGGAAAATGTCAAAATATTACTTTTATATATATATATATATATATATATATATATATATATATATATATATATATATATATATATATATATAATGCCACCGCGTATTTACAAAAATATCACCGCGTCCATCCAAAACTACGTCGTTTTAATAAAATTATGCTATTTAAGGCGTTATGTTATTTAAAGATTATGTTCCCGTGTGTGTGTGTGTGTGTGTATATATATATATATATATATATATATATATATATATATATATATATATATATATATACAGAAAGGATCAAGAGTAGAACTCTTAAGTAGTAGAACTCCCTTAAATAATAGAATTGTATCAAAACGACGTAGTTTTGATAAGACGCGGTGGCATTTTTGTAAATACCATATCACCGCGTATTTACAAAAATGCCACCGCGTCTTATCAAAACTACGTCGTTTTGATACAATTCTATTATTTAAGGGAGTTCTATTACTTAAAGTTCTACTCTTGATCCTCTCCCTATATATATATTAGATGTATGTATCTCTAATGGTTCTTTAATTACCAATTTTCTTTTTCAATTAATTGTAATATAATTATCTTGCTTCTCTCTGATGTACTACTACTCAATAGTTTTTTGGGACTTTACAACACAATCTTTTGTACCCGTAATACTTTTTACATATTCATCAAAAAAAATTTTCATACACCCTCACTCCTAGATGTGGTAATAATTCCCGCCACAAAGAATTTTTTTTAGTATACCCCAATTCATTTTTCTTTTATCTCATAAAGAGATATCAACCATTTATATATGATTATGCAGACCGTAGTACTTAAAATCAGACTTAAACGTCGGATGGGAAGAATAGACGTGACCATGTTTTTCAAGATATTTATTGCTAACGTGCCACGTACACAATGCATGGTGGGTAATAAAAAAACCGTAGTAATCGCATTCGACATAACACGATCTTGATAAGCGACAATGATTGATGTTTGAAATTCAACACTTCAAGTCATTATTCAAACAACCATACAAATGTTTCATCAGTCTCATCGCTTAAAAGTGTAAATTCAAATAAAATAGAATGGTAATGATGATTTACATCCGTGAAAGGAGTTAATGGCATATAATATTTATTTGTTTGGTATATGGTGTCAGAAATCACTACATTGCCAAAATTGTGATAAGCGAGTATTAAACGATAATCTCCCCACATAATACATGCAATATTATTATCCACACCTAGTTTGACACTTAAAAAAATCTACTCGGGCTCTCACGTTGTAACTTTCTCAAGTAATATACTGTACCATGTGCATCATTCAAATCCATCGAATTACGTCGAATATCTTTAGTTATGTAACGCCCTCAAAATTGGGACTATTTTTTAATCCTGATCTTGTGCGTTAGGGATCATCTTGTTCTATCTAAACATCATTATTCAATGATAAAACTAATAAAAATGTGGATAGTTTAAAACTTTTTTTGTTCCTCTATCTTTCCCTAAATCACAACCTTTACGATTATATACTTTAGAATCATATTTATTATATAATTCATTTTATCAGAGTAGTTATGAGTAATTACAAACTCATTTCTTAATATACAATATTTCTCGTATAGTATTATTACTATATTGATTTACTTCTCAAAATAACTACAATGTTATCTTTCAATCTCAAAACAAACATTCTTTATTTATTGAACATTTCAAACTTAACATAACAATACTTTACACACATTGTGAATTGTCATCACAAGTTATTACAATCTCAACAAAAGATATAGTATTCATATATACATGCACTCCTAATCTTTATCATCTGGATAGCAAGAGATCGTATCGCATATTAAACCTGCAAAAGTTATATTTTTGCAAGACTGGGCTCTACGGCCCAACAAATCTAATAGTTTTTATCCATCCCATAGCACATATAGATTGAGTTCCATAACTTAATCCACCTCTATCATAATTTGATTTTCATAGTTTATAGCACATATCATGTAATTCAACATATTCCTGAAGATCTCATACAATATCAAACTCATATAATCACAAAGGAACTAAAAGACTTGTCTGACTTGTTGATTAGACTTATAGCTTAATGTCACCTCAGTGTCCTATGTGACGCCCCCAAATTCAGGTACTTGAAACCCGTACTTGGTGCTACACGATAACATTCATTCAAAATACTTATGTATTAATTAATCAAAAATATTATATTAAAGTTGTCTACCTCCCAGTTTTGAGAACCTTTAAGTCATTTATTACAGTCATAAGTAAATTATCATAAATTCAGTTATTACAAGTAACATTAAACAGACTAATTCTTCAGCTTGCCCTTCCCTTTGTCCTTGCCGGAACCTTCAGGTCAATCTAGCTTAACTGAAAATATTTAAATTTAAAGCAAGAATGAGCATTTAATTGCCCAGCAAATAATATCAATGAATAAATATTAGCTGAAAGACAAAAATATTTTCTTTGAACAACACTTCTACAACAGAACAATAGTTGTGAAGTAAGCTGAAACCATACTGAACAACACAACCAATAATTTATATTTTTAAAACTACGTACTGACTATGAATGGAGAGCAGTCGATAGACTATGAACTTTTATTTTTAATTTTTGAAAAGGTTGTACAGAATTTTATCCGTAAACTGTCACAACTTACGGGCACGGATGGTGATCAGCCCGGTATGCCCTGTATTGATCAACACTACATTTTAGAATGATATTTTCGTTCATCATATCCGCCTTGGGCGCACAAAAGTTTCTCATGATCGGGATGTTCATATTCAATCTAGAATCCGAACCAAAACAATTCAGTCGAATGATAATAATGTTCTATCATGTTCAATAATACTTTTCAATCTAAGTCTTGCATAGTCAAATAGCTTAGACGGGTTTTAATTAATATATACATACCGAAAATCAATAAGTATGTATCAACAAGGGTCAAATACAAACATTATCCAAGTGAGGACACTTACATAACCGAACTTAAATATTAACAACAGAATATATCTTTATCATACAGTAATAATACACTGGTCATAATGAACGAATAGATTTTGAGAACTTGCATGAATACAAAGGTTTAGATACAGGATCAATAATAATTGAGTTAAGAAACTTAAATAACAACGATATAGTTTAGAAACTTGCTTACACATGTCTATTGCATAAAGTAAATGCAAAGGTAAGATACTTGTCTGATCTGCTTACACAACTTTTTTTTATTTTTTTATACAGAGACATATCATTAATAAGATCATTCTTTCTATAAGACCCCGGATTTTATGAAATAAAAGTATTCAATTTTTCTATTCAGTAAATGGTTAAATTGATAAAAAAAAATTAAATGTAAGGGTGATATATGATTTTTTTTTTAAAATGAACAAGTAGTTATAAAATACTCATTGTTATCGGAGAAGATTAGTTTGATCGTAGAATATTCTTACTGTCGTAGAATATTCGTACGACGACACAGCCATTTGTGGGCCCCATAACAAAATAACTGTCGAATAAAAAAAATGACAAATTTGAGTTTTTATAAATAACAGCGTAATCGTTACCGTTAACACTGTTGGAATACCCGGCGGTTAAAATACAGTAATACGAGTGGTTGTACAGTAGCACATGGTATTACACAGTATTTTTGAATTATTGATTCTTAGGTAAGAAGTCACTACTCAATAATTGTTACAGTAATTATTGTTCAATATTTTATTTTATTGATTCTATAATTGCTACTTTGATATTTTATATTATTGTTGTTTCAATAATTGTCACTGCACAGTATCTCCATTATCAGATCAATAATTCATATTATTTGAATAATATTATTAGATAACATTATTGGCAATGTCTAAGAAAGTTCTGTCTAAGGAGAGGTTTGGTCACCTAATTGCGCGCCAGTAAGGAGAAATCTTTATCGGAAAGCCTCCTCTTTCTTGGGAACGACCTGGTTGTCAAATTGTGATTCTGTAATATTATTTGTGAATAATTAATTATTAATTTATATGATAAGAAAATATTTATTTTTTATGTCGATATAAATAAAAGATTTAATTTTGAGGTGTTTTATCAGTATTTTATCGGAATGAAGGTATTAAAAATCAAAACAGTGTTCTTAAAGCTCTATTGCGTGAGTTATAATTTTAATTCGACTGTTGGATCGTTGTGATTTTTAGATATATTATATATATATAAGTTGAGTATATGTCCACAAATTTTGAACCGTTAAAAATTAATGTATGATTTGTTATGAATTTTAAAAGGTGTTGAAAAACGTCCGTATGTGATTTTCGGATATTTTTTGTTTGGAATTTAGAAAAAATTTCTTCTACAAAGTTGTAGAGAATTAAATTTCCTATGAAAAGGACATGAGATTCAAATTTTTCTGATAAAAGAGCTATTTATTATGAATTATTGAAGTTTCAGAAATTAAATATTTTTATTAAAATTGTGGGTGAGACCCACTTTTGTTTTTAACATGTTGCAAATTTGTGTCCAAGATGGCTGGCTTTGATAGAGGTGGGCGTAGAAAAGAAGAAAAGAATTAATATTATTTTATTATTTTAGTCTCCTTTGGCGTTCTAGCATTTTCCTATAAATAGGGCGCTTAGTTAGAATTAAAAATAACACCAGAAATAAGTTTTCTCTCTCTATATTATCGAGTGTATTTTGTGAGTATTTAGATACTTTGAGAGTTTCTGTTCAGTGCAAGTTTCCTTCGGCTTTACATCCGATATTCCAGTCAGAAATCCTACTCTTTTGAGGTAAGGAATTGTAAGGGTTATTATGTTTTTCTGTTTCATAATTTTTTCGACCCTCAAAAATTCTGGAAAAATTTAAAATGATAATTTGATGAGTTTTCTAGATTGTGTCCAAAAATGGCGATTTTTGGATGTATAGATTAGGAGTTATGAATTTTATGGAAAAAGACTATTTTAAAAGTAAACCCTTATAACTCTTTGTGGTTAACTCCAAAATTGGTGACATTTTTATTGGGAGTACATATATATAACAGAAGTATACTCTGTAAATTTCAAAATTTTTGGACAAAAGTACAGTTTATGATAAATGTCTAAATATTTGGCAGTTTTGGCCATATGAAAAATAGTAAATGAATTTTAAAAATTTCGAAAAAAATATATGTTCAATATGGGACTATATTCTGCTAAATCCCAGAAAAGAAAATTTTTTGGGACTGATTTGGTATTTTTCATGAAAATAGACTAGTTATGAGTAAATAAATTAAATATGTTATGTGAAGTAAGAAAAGTAAAAAATAGAATTTTATGACTTGAGAATCCTATATAAGGTATATACAGATTTTTTTTATGAGAGTTTTGATTATTGGTGATGAAATCTTATGAGTTTGGTATTTTAGGATGATTAAATGCATTAATTAGTAAAGTGTAAATAATTAAAATAAATTGTTTATAAGTTTAAGAAATGATTAAAATATTATTGTAATATTGATAATATTAGATTATGAGATTATTAAGTGATTTATAACATTTGGATTAAGGTGTTATGAAATCATTGATTTAAAATATTATTTAATGATTAATAATATTAGTAAATGAATTTAATGTAATTATATAGTGAATAATATTAAATAGAGTTTATAATATAATGAATAATGTTATTATCTTCGTTGAAATATTATTTTCTGTTCAAATTATTTTTGATATAATATTATTCTTTAATTTTACTCTGCAAAGCAGTATCATGTTAACAATTTGGATATTATTGAATTCTGGATAAATTAAATTATTAAAGTCTTTAAAATTTATCATTTATCTCATGTGATTGATTCTTTATATCCTTGTCATGATTCTCATACTTATATTGTGATGAAAGTCATCTTTGGCCCATAGTGCATAGATGGACTGTTGTTTATTGATTTTACAGTTGTATGCCTTTGGCTTGTAGTGCAAAGAAGAAATGTTAATTGATATTTTTGGCCTGTAGTGCAAAGATGACATGTTGTTGAATATCTTTGGTATGTAGTGCAAAGATGACCTGTTGTTAAATATCTTTGGCCTATAGTGCAAAGATGAACTGTTAATGAATATCTTTGGCCGTAGTGCAAAGATGAACTTATTAGTATGATTATGAACAGGAACTGTGATTTGGTATAACCATAATCTTTGATGTTTCAGGTAAAGATAGGTGATAAAAATTATATTCGTCCTAGATGAGAAGAGGAATTTAGAACCCCAATTATGATTATGAGTTATTCATATGATTATGGGCAGGAACTGTTGATTTATGTTACAGGGATAAAACATTGTTGGTGGACTTTTAACATGAAAAAGATAATAGACTTTATAGTCTATTTGACTCTTCTAATGGATTGCTCGTTCCGCTGCAACTATGATTGAAAAGTTTTATCATCTACCATATGTTCTAAATCTTTGATTTATTACCGATGAAGGCTGTTGATAATTTAATTATCTTTAGTCATGGTATTCTTTACTGGGCTAGTTGTGCTCACCCTTCTGCTTCACAATTCCTTTCAGGTAATAAGAGTGTAGCTGGGTCGAGGGGTAATAGGGGAATAGAATGGTAGTCTCTAGATGTGGAGGTTCTTCCTAAACAGTATGAAAATAATTTTATTGAGAACTTTAGAGTAGTGGGTTGTATTTTATACATCATTTAGTAGTTATATTTGATGAATCCAATAGGGTGAGGCGAACCCAACGTTGGAAGGGTGTTTTGCTACTATCATACAAGATGTTTAATGACAGGCAATTTCGTGTTATCATAAGGCAGGGTTGTGCACATCCACTTACTAAGTATATCTACGAGCACTACCTATATAATCTTGGAGTTTGGTTGAAATATAATTCTCAATTGGAGACAATAGAGATAATTATATGTCAAGAGAAGACTCACCATTGGAAAGAACATGATAGTAATCTTCTCGTTTTTCTTTGGGGTCTATTGGGTCAACCAAGGATAATTCTGTGGACATATGATATCTATCATAACCTAGACTCATGGCCTCTCTTGTACGAAGGTTTCCTTGAGCACTTCCCAAAGATTTTAATTTCTAAAACAGTTATTGATTATACCTTTATGTAAGGTGTCATTGTGACATGCTATCCAAGGTTGGGATGAGAGTCACAGTTGGTATATATTTGTATCAAAACTCACAACTTATGTGTCGTTGTATTTTGCACGACAATTGTAATAATAAAGTTGTAGTTATTTTCTGTACCATGTATTTGGCGACTCAAAATGGGTTGGGTGGATTGGACCTATTTTGGGGGCGTTACATTTGGTATCAGAGCTTAGGGATATGGTCTCTGGCGGAGATCGGGGAATAGAACTAGGAGGGGAGAGATGAGTAAATCCTTCGCTAGTGTGTGTCCTACTTAAGCTTATTTTTGGTCGGTCATAATATAGGGATATTATGTGATACGTTAATTTGTTTAATTAACCCTTGTTTTATGGCAGTATTTAAGAATGGCAGCTGAGAATGTTAACAATGGAGTGAATGAGGCCGTGGAGACACCTCTAATCACCAACCAGAATAATGTGATGTCAGGTTAAGAAGAAATTAGAGATATTCTTGTGGTGAGGGAAGAATTAATAGTTGCACCCGAGCTAGTCGCAGAGGTAGCAGCTGAGAATGATGAAGAAGAGGAACCTGAGGAGAATTTATTAGAAGATTTTTTTGATCGAAATGTAGAACTGCAAGATCGTATTCGTGAGTTAGAAGAACATGTTGAAGAACGACAGGCGATCGTGGAGCAAAGGAATGCAACAATTTAAAATTATATTACCCGATATGTGATACTTGAACAGAAGCACTCTTTGGCAGAGTGTAAGATATTAAAGCTGGAATCTGAGAATTCAAATATCAGGGATCAGCTGAAAGAAGAAACAATTGAACGAGTGAGAATGAAGGATGCATGGGTAAAAGCTGCACGACGTGTTGATATTGTAGAAAGAGACGTCCGATCCAAAAAGGCTAAAATGGATGATGTGTATTTCTCTTTTTGGACAACAATTGGGAGAACCCAACATCGAGTTTTGAATTACCCTGTACAGAGCGGTCAACCTCTATTCGATATGGATCAAAGATTGATGATTCAGATCATGAATCAAAAGTACGACGAGGCAGTTAAGGGTGGAATATGCCTTATAGAAAAGTCAATTCTAACGGTAGTGATGACACCAAATACTATCCCAGACAAGTCAAAGCCAGGTAGTTCAAATGAGAGTGGTTGCATGACTTCTCAACAAGTGAGGAACCCAAATGAAGTTATCACGGGAGATGAGCAATGGAGAAATCATGATGAATGGGGAGATAGAATCTGAAATGAAAGCAAGATATTCTCAACTCTTCGAATTACCAGGTACGTAAATTTCGGGGACGAAATTTCATAAGGAGGGGAGATTGTAAGACCCCAAATTTTATGAAATAAAAGTATTCAATTTTTCTATTCAGTAAATGGTTAAATTGATAAAAAAATTTAAAGTTAAGGGTGATATATGAATTTTTTTCAAAATGAGCAAGTGGTTATAAAATACTCATTGTTGTCGGGGAAGATTCGTTTGCTCATGGAATATTCTTACTGTTGGAGAATATTCGTACGACGGCACAGCCATTTGTGGGCCCTATAACAGAATAACTATCGGATAAAAAATGACAAATTTGAGTTTTTATAAATAACGACGTAATCGTTACCGTTAACACTATTGGAATACCTGGTGGTTAAAATACAGTAATACGCGTGGTTGCACAGTAGCACATGGTATTGCACAATATTTTTGAATTATTGATTCTTACGTAATAAGGCACTACTCAATAATTGTTACAGTAATTACTGTTCAATATTTTATTTTATTGATTCAATAATTACTACATTGATATTTTATATTATTGTTATTTCAATAATTGTCACTACACAATATCTCCAGTATCAGATCAATAATTCATATTATTTGAATAATATTATTAGATAGCATTATTGGCAATGTCTAAGGAAGTTCTGTCTAAGGAGAGATTTGGTCACCTAATTGCGAGCCAGTAAGGAAAAATCCTTATTGGAAAGCCCTCTCTTTCTTAGGAACGACCTGGTTGTCATAATTGTGATTCTGTAATATTATTTGTGAATAATTAATTATTGATTTATATGATAAGAAAATATTTATTTTTTATGTGGATATAAATAAAGGATTTAATTTTGAGGTGTTTTATCAGTATTTTGTCGGAATGGAGGTAATAAAAATCAAAACAGTGTTCTTAAAGCTCTATTGCGTGAGCTATAATTTTAATCCGACCGTTGGATCGTTGTTATTTTTGGATATGTTATACATATATAAGTTGAATATATGTCCACAAATTTTGAACCGTTAAAAATTAACGTAAGATTTGTTATGAATTTTAAGAGGTGTTGAAAAACGTCCGTATGTGAATTTCGGACATTTTCTGTTTGGAATTTGGAAAACTTTTCTTCTACAAAGTTGTAGAGAATCAAATTTTCTATGGAAAGGACATGAGAATCGAATTTTTCTGATAAAAGAGCTATTTGTTATAAATTATTGAAGTTTCGGAAATTAAATATTTTTATTAAAATTATGGGTGGGACCCACTTTTATTTTTAACATGTGGGCTGCAAATTTATGTCCAAGATGGCTGGCTTTGATAGAGGTGGGCGTAGAAAAGAAGAAAAGAATTAATATTATTTTAGTCTCCTTTGGCGTTCTAGCATTTTCCTATAAATAGGACGTTTAGTTAGAATTGAAAATCATACTAGAAACAAGTTTTCTCTCTCTATATATTATCGAGCGTATTTTGTGAGTATTTAGATACTTTGAAAGTTTCTATTCAGTGCAAGTTTCCTTCGGCTTTATATCCGATATTCCAGTCAGAAATCCTGCTATTTTGAGGTAAGGGATTGTAAGGGTTATTATGTTTTTCAGTTTTATAATTTTTTCGACTCTCAAAAATTTTGGAAAATTTTGAAATAATAATTTGGTGATTTTTCTAGATTGTGTCCAAAAATGACGATTTTTGGATGTATAGATTAGGAGTTATGAATTTTATGGAAAAAGACTATTTTAAAAGTAAACCCTTATAACTCTTTGTGGTTAACTCCAAAATTGGTAAAATTTTTATTGGGAGTACATATATATAACAAAAGCATACTCTGTAAATTTCGAAATTTTTGGACAAAAGTACAGTTTATGATAAATGTCTAAATATTTGGCAGTTTTGGCCTCATTAAAAATAGTAAATGAATTTTAAAAATTCTGAAAAAAATATATGTTCAATATGGGACTATATTCTGCTAAATCCTATAAAAGAAAATTTTCTGGGACTGATTTGGTATTTTTTATGAAAATAGACTAGTTATGAGTAAATGAATTAAATATGTTATGTGAAGTAAGAAAAGTGGAAAATAGGATTTTATGGCTTGAGAATCCTATATAAGGTATATGCAGATTTTTTTATAAGGGTTTTGGTTATTGGTGATAAATATTATGAGTTTGGCATTTTAGGATGATTAAATGTATTAATTAGTAAAGTGTAAACAATTAAAATGAATTGTTTATAAGTTTAAGAAATGATTAAAATATTGTTGTAATATTGATAATATTAGATTATGAGATTATTAAGTTATTTATAATATTAAAATTAAGGTGTTATGAAATTATTGATTTAAAACATTATTTAATAATTAATAATATTAGTAAATAAATTTAATGTTATTATATAGTGAATAATATTAAATGGAGTTTATAATATAATGAATAATGTTATTATCTTCGTTGAAATATTATTTTCTGTTCAAATTATTTTTGATATAATATTATTCTTAAATTTAACTCCACAAAGCAGTATCATGTTAACAATTTGGATATTATAGAATTCTGGATAAATTAAATTGTTAAAGTCTTTAAAATTTATCCTTTATCTCATGTGATTGATTCTTTATATCCTTGTCATGATCCTCATGCTTATATTGTGATGAAAGTCGTATTTGGCCAGTAGTTCATAGATGGACTGTTGTTTATTGGTTTTACAGTTGTATACCTTTGGCCTGTAGTACAAAGAAGAAAGGTTGATTGATATCTTTGGCCTATAGTACAAAGATGACCTGTTGTTGAATATCTTTGGCATGTAGTGCAAAGATGACATGTTGTTGAATATCTTTGGCCTGTAGTGTAAAGATGAACTGTTAATGAATATCTTTGGCTGTAGTGCAAAGATGAACTTATTAGTATGATTATGAACAGGAACTGTGATTTGGTATAACTATAATTTTTGATGTCTTAGGTAAAGACAGGTGATAAAAATTATCTTCGTCCTAGATGAGAAGAGAAATTTAGAACCCCAATTATAATTATGAGTTATTCACATGATTGTTGACATGAACTATTGATTTATGTTACAGGGATAAAATATTGTTGATGGACTTTTAACATGGAGAAGATAATAGACTTTATAGTCTATTTGACTCTTCTAATGGATTGCTCGTTCCGCTACAACTATGGTTGAAAAGTTTTATCATCTACCATATGTTCAAAATCTCTGATTTATTACCGATGAAGGCTGTTGATAATTTAATTATCTTTAGTCATGATATTCTTTACTGGGCTAGTTGTACTCACCCTTCTACTTCACAATTCTTTTCAGGTAATAAGTGTGATGCCCCCAAAATTAGGTATACATCACCCATCTTGGGTCGTCAGATACATAGTATAGAATACAAATACAACTTACTAATACAACTGTCGTGTACAATACGATAAAACATAAACTGTGAGTTTGAATACAAATATTATCTTCTAGAGAGTATTCATACTCAAAAGGAGTCCTCATTACATTTATTAACACACTATTACATAGAATAGTGAGGACTACTAACTAATATTATCATTCGGACCATCACTCCGTTCCCCGACTTGCCCCAGCTACGTTCTTATTTCCTGAAGAGAACAGTAAAAGAAAGGGTGAGCTCAACTAGCCCAGTAAGAAATATTATGACTAAGATAATGCAGAATAAATTATCATTAGCCTTCAACAATGTTAAACTGATAAAATATAATAGACATCAAGTTTAACTGCAGCGGAACAAGCAATCCATTAAAAGAGTCAAGTAGAAAATAAACTCTACTATCTTTTATGATTTAAAAGGTTTTTTCAACATTGTGATCTCTGGGACTCAGCTTAATAAAATAATTCACATCATCGAATTACCCCTGCACTACGGCCAAGGATATTCGTGTATTCATTAATGGTCATGATCATGCCAACAACTGTCCATCAATGCACTACGGGCCAATGAGGACTTTTACCACATCATTTGTAACATTACGGTCATGATTATACCGAATAATCCCTGGTCATAATCATACCAAGTCCATCTATGCACTACAGGCCACAGATGACTTTCAACATTTTATAAACATGAGGATGATGACAATGATATAAGAATTCAATAAAACAAGTTCAAGAATTAATTTATCCAAGAATTAACAACGTCCAAATTGTCAACATGATACTTCTTTGTGGAGTAAAATTCAAGAATACTTAGAAGAATATTTTCATGAAAAGATACTGGATGAACCGCAATTATCAAGGATATTTCACTAATTTCATGGAGTATAGAAGTCAAAACTTAACTAACTGAGTATAATAAAGAATGGAATAACAAAAGAAATCACTCGGCATGCGATAGACCGCACAGACAGGTTATTCTAACAGAATAATAAATAATGGAACCAGGTCCAGCGGAAATGCACAGACAGGATATTCCGACAGAATAATAAACAATGGAACCAGGTCCGGCGTAAACGCACAGACAGGATATTCCGACAGAATAATAATAAATAATTGAACCAGATCCGGTGTAAAACACACAGACATGATGTTCCAATAGAATAATAACAAGACGGAACCAGGTCCGGTGTAAAACACACAGACAGGATGTTCTAACAGAATAATAACAAGACGGAACCAGGTCCGGTGTAAAACACACAGACAGGATGTTCCAACAGAATAATAGAAGAATGTCACCAAGTATAGGATAGACCGCGTATACAGGTTATTCCAACAGAATAATAATAAATGGAATAACAACAGTTCTCTTCATGAATAAGAAAGAATAACACCCATTACCGTTTTAAAGAAGAGCTGAAATAAGGAAGTAGTTAAGTAGTAGAATACTTTTCTTCTCTCTCTCTCACTATAGTTTCTCTTTATAGTTTCTCTCTCTAGAGTTCAGTGAATTCGTAAGAAATAATGAAGGAATGAGCTGCTATTTATAGAAAAATAGAATGCATAGTAACTAATCCATGAACGGTCCAGATTGATTACTTTAATCTGACGGTCCATATTTAAAGAAAAATCTTTTAAATAAAATATAATATATTCTATTTATAGAATAACTTTAATAAAATATTTTGTTTTATATAAAAAGATGTTTCTGTTTTATTACGTTAATAATACGAATAAAACAAAACGTCATTATCGCTAAATAATTCATATTATTAACTGACATTAATTGAATCAAACTGAGTGACTTCTCACATAAGCATTAATAATCAATGCCGTGTGCTACTATGCAACCGCACGTATTACTATACTTTTACTACCGAGTAGTTCAACAGTATCAATGGTAAAACTTCCGCCGTTATTTTTAATAAAATATTTTTGTCGTTTTCTCAATCCGACAATAATTCCGTTGTGGGGTCCACCAATGATTGTGCCGTTGTACGAATATTCCCTGTTAAAACGAATATTCCCCGACCAATCGAATATTATATAACAACTTGCATACTTTGCAAAATTTATAAATATTACCTACAACTATAACATTATATCAAATTAACTCCATAATATTCAAAAATGATATTTATAGAAAATTCATCTTTATTTATAAAAGTTGGGGTCTTACAATAAGAGTGTAGTTGGGTCGAGCGGGGGTAACAAGAGAATAGAACAGTGGTCTCTAGCTGTGGAGGTTCTTCCTAAACAGTATGGAAATAATTTTATTGAGAACTTTAGAGTAGTGGGTTGTATTTTATACATCATTTAGTAGTTATATTTGGTGAATCTAATAGGGTGAGGTGAACCCAACGTTGGAATGGTATTTTGCTACTATCATACAAGATGTTTAATGACAGGCAATTTCGTGTTATCATAAGGCAGGGTTGTGCACATCCACTTGCTGAGTATATCTACGAGCACTACCTATATAATCTTGGAGTTTGGTTAAAATATAATTCTTAATTGGAGACAATGGAGATAATTATATGTCAAAAGAAGACTCACCATTGGAAAGAACATGATAGTAATCTTCTCATTTTTCTTTGGGGTCTATTGGGTTAACCAAGGATAATTCTGTGGACATATGATATCTATCATAACCTAGACGCATGGCCTCTCATGTACGAAGGGTTCCTTGAGCACTTTCCAAATACTTTAATTTTCTAAAACAGTTATTGATCGTACCTTTATGTAAGGTGTCATTGTGACGTGTTATCCAAGGTTGGGATGAGAGTCACAGTTGGTATATATTTGTATCAAAACTCACAATTTATGTGTCGTTGTATTTTGCACGACAATTGTAAAAATGAAGTTGTAGTTGTTTTCTGTACGATGTATTTGGCGACTCAAAATGGGTTGGGTGCATTGGACCTATTTTGGGGGCGTTACACTTTCTATTAGAATAATATATCATAACACATAATACTGCTATTTGCAGTCAACACATAACTTATTCACATTGTCGTATATATATGTCAGTCATTGGAACATAAACAACTACCTATCAATTCAAATTATCTAAGTCCGGATCAATTTCAAAAATATTTCGGTGTACCGACTATTTTATCGGATAATTATCGAGTTTATTTTCAATTAAACTCTATTCTGTAGCTTCAATACTATTTTAGATAATTTAAATCTCAATCATATTATTTTTCAGTGACTTATAATAATTTTCAAATAATTATTATTATTTATCATGATTTTTTAATCATTAAAATTATTTTTAAATAATTTAAATAGTGAATAATTCTATTATCATTAATATTTAAATAATATTAAATTATTAATAAAATCATTGCCAAAATATTAAAGTTATTTTTAATAACTCAAAATATTTTTAAAACATTTATATTACCCTTAAATGATTTTTAAAACTTTTAAAATTATTTTTAAATAATTACCATTAATATTTAAATATTAATTTATTATTCATCAAAATATTAAAATTCATTTATTATTACTTAAAATATTTTTAAATTATTTATATCCTTTTTAAATTAATAAAACCATTTTTAAACTATTTATTTAATATAATTTTTAAATAAATCTAATATAATTAATATTAAATTATTAATGAAATTTACCTTAAAATATTAAAAGTTATATTTTATAACTTAAAATATTTTTAAACACTTTATTATCATTTAAAATAATTTTTAATATAATAAAATAATTTTTAATCAATTTATTTAATACATTTATTAAATAAATTTAATATCATTAATATTCAAATAAATAATAATAATAATGAAAAATATGTCAAATTATTAAAAGTTTATTTTTATAACTTAAAATAATTTTTAAAACTAATTTTGGAATTTTTAATAATTAATTTTTATTTTTAAATAATTTTTGAAAATTAAATTAATTAATATTAATAAATATGTCACTATAGCCTTTAGCGACAGAAACTGTCGTCTAATGTGTTTTTGAGCCACAAGAACATTCATAACTAGTGTTCAAGACCAACATTAATTTTCTGTTCCACTACAAAAAAATGGTGATTTTGCAACAAATGGTTTTCGTTGCTAAATGTGCGAAATTTCGTTGCCAAAGGTCATTTACAACGATTTTTCGGTCGTTGGACCATTCGTTGCGCAATGAGCGTTGCTAATTGTCTAGCAACGAATTATTTTTTTTCGTTGCAGAAAGTGAGATATTTCGCAACGAAAGTTTGTTTTCGTGTAAAATCATATATCGTTTAGAAACAAAATATTTTGTAGCCAATTTATTAATAAATTGTTACTGAAAAATAACTTTCGTTGCAAAATCCACCTAATTGGTAACGAAAAAAATCTTTTTTTTGCCAACGAAAATGAAATTCGTTGCCTTTGATACACATTTGCCAATGATATTTTTCGTTGTTGAAACATATGAAAATTGTTATCCTAACTAGTTTTTGTGACAACCCGAATTTTCATAAATTATTAAAATAAGAATTTAATAATTAAAATTCTTATTATGAGGTGTATATATTTTGAATTATGTGATTTGGTGTAAAGAGAATTATATATTCATATGTTAGAGAATGTGAGATTTAATATTTAATTAAACTATTAAATAAATTAAATAATATTAGTTAATTTAATTAAGTTGAAATTATGTTATGAGATAATATAATTTTAATTATTATGCCTTGTGAGCAATGAAAATTATTATGAGTTAAGTTTCATAAATAGTGTGAATAATTCACTTAATTAAAATAGTGAATTAATACAAGTATAATTGATTTAATAAAGTGAGAAGGTAATATATTGCATGAAAATGTAAATGTTAGTATAATGTGAGTAAAATATTTATTAAGTACATTAAATATTTTAGTTGGAAACTTTATGAAATAAAATGAATATTTATGGTATTAAATAAATGTTTGATGAAAATTGTTATGTGATAATTTATTTAAGTGTGATAAAATAGGTGAGATTTATACGTATTTTATTACGCGAGTATAATGGTGATATTCTAATTTAATTAAATAATTAAATTAGAGGAGTGAGAATTTGTTAGATAATGTTATGATTATAATGGTTGAATAGAAATTATAATTTTACTGATAAGGTTAATTTTATTTCTTAAAGAATTAAAGGTAGATAATCTAGTTTATATTTTTAGTTTATGTGTTCTTGAGTTTCTTTTAAAATTGGGATTTTGGTAATGAATTTGTGGATTATGATGTTATATATGTTATTAGATTTTATAATTTCATAATGGTCATCTAAAAATAATTTTTCAAAAATCAAATTCATGTATTTATGCTAAAGAAGGGGAATTTGAGTTTTGATGGTAATGTGTGTTTTGGTGTACTTTGAGACTAAAATTGATGATGAATTCGTGATTGAAACTTTAAATTGGTGGATGATTGTTGTTCTCCTCTATAAAACGAAAACAACGCAACTTGAACGGATCGAATCGGTTAAGAAACGAATTCGTGATGAATGAATACACTTAGCATGTTAAAAATATGAAAAATTAGTATAAACCAATTAGAATTAGTATAAACCAAGTCCCACATCGACTAAATTGAGAACTTTACTCCCTTGCTAAACCTATAAGTAGAAGAGCTTGACCCTTTGTTTCATTCACCAACAATAAGGCCTTCAATTTTGAGAAAAGTTTTGTTGTGGGAGGACTTTTTATAAAGACCTCCTTAGTTAAATTTTGGCGTGAAAGTGCGTAGTCAGTTTGTGGATCTCGTATTTTTGGGTATGTTTCTTATTTAATTTTTGGTAATGTTATTATTTTAAATATTGTATTTAGTTTGTTAGTTAAAGTTTGAATTTTGGAAGTTTAGTTAGTTTTGTTAGTAAACTAGTTAGTTTACTATGTTTATTTTGGCTTGGAATTGATTATGTAAATGAGTTCTAATGATTATAATTAAAGATAGGGACCCGAGACCTTAGACGAGTCTGACTATGTTAAATAAGACTTATTTGCAAAGAAAGTTGGGTTGGAACGAGTCGAAGCGAGTTTTGAATGTCAAAACGAGAAGTCCAAAAAACTAGTGGATTGCTGATCCAAAAACGAAAATTCGGGATTAGCTAGATTGTTTAGAAAATTTTGGACTTTTGGTATGTTATAGTACACTGAATAAGCTTTCCATAGACTCCGAAACAGACTAATTCCGACTTCAGAGCAAAGAGTTATGACCATTTAAAGTAGTCGAGTCAAAACTGTCTAACCAACTCGGGGCAGTCATCTTGAACTAATTTTCTAGAATTCTGTGTTTAGAATTTGAAAAAGGTCAAAGAATAAAAGTTGTAGTCCCGGAAGTTAGCTTCACGTGGGCTTAAGAATCGCTCAAAAATATTTTGAAACGAAAAAGTTATGACTGTTTTAGCGAGAGAGGGTAAAGCTGGGAAAGAATGAAAAACAGTTTTTAACGCCCCTTTTTGAACACTGTTTTGGAATGTTTATCTTATCCGAAATGGGTGTCCAATAACTTTTAAAAATAGGTTAATATGATATTTAAAGTATATCCAAAGTTGGATGTCATCAGACTTATGAGATATAGAGTAAAGTTTACATTACAACTACTATGCGTGGCTATGTGACTAATAGTTGATGTGCATGATTATATAATTGTGTAGGGCACGTGAAGTGCAGATAGCTGTAAGTTGTTAAACTATTGTTGGTAAACAACGATCAAGGCAAGTCTTTCAGTTCTTATTTGCTATGTGAACTTGATGATTAACTGTTTTAAATCTTTATTGCAAAGATCATGATGTGTTATATATATGTTGAAAGTATGAAATGTTAAAGTCAACTTATGACTACGTTGATTGAGTAAAGCATGTTGATTGAGTAAGGAACTCAATCTTTATACTTGTTATATGAACTGTAGCATGTATGTTATGTTAGTTCAATATATATGAGATATATGTTGAGCATGTTATTATATGCTACGTGATGCATGAAAACTGTTAGATTTTACTGGGCTGTCGAGGTCAACCTTGCAAATAATCATTTTTGCATGTCAAGATTTCAAGGTAAGAATATGTGCTAAGTGAATTATAGAGATCCATATTCACGAAGATTACTTATGTTTTATGAGAAATGTATTTAATATTTTGAATGTAGCATGTTGTTGAATTGTAAGTTGAGCTATCCGGTGTATTTGGATATCTATTTATGATGTAAGACTTTGTATAGTCATTTTGTTGTAACAATTCATGATATAAATTTGAATCGAAGAGCTGTAATGTAAAGGTTGCGATTTATGGATATACAGAAGAAAATATATAAAAGTTTTAAATATTCTGCATTTTTAGTGATTTTAATATCGAATAATGATGTAAAGATAAATTAAAGTTGTATTGTTAACGATCGAGAGGGAGAATATTATTGTATGAATTTTGGGGTCGATACAATTTTCGTTGCTAAGTGTATACTTTTTGGCAGTGATGTTCGTTGCTAAATATGCATAATAAACCGGTCATATATTAATTTGCAACGAAATTATTCGTTGTCATCAATTTTGTTCTAGATAATTATGATCAATTAGCAACGATATTGGTCGATGATAATTATTTTTCAAGAGCAACAAAAGTTGTCGTCGATTAACAACAACACTATACGTTGTCCTTTGCTTTATCTGTGCAACGAAAGTTATTATAATTTGCAACGATATACATATTACATTTTTCTTTGTTATGCAACGAATGCCGAAATTATTTTACAAACAAAATAAATAATGGTTCAATGACTCCATAACAAATTATGACAAAAGTACAAAAAACTCAAATATTATTAATTAAATAAAATCATCTGGTACATAATCATTCATCATCTTTACAATCAACTATCTAAATAATTTATTGCAACACATGTACAAAGTTGACGTCTTTAACAAACTGTTCATGAAATACCAAATCACTACTTAACTAGAGAAAAAACAGTTCAACACAGCATACACAAGCATAACTGTTACTCGCTTTCACAAGATTCAGAGCATGTGCACAAGGTGGAGGAATTACCAAAACTCTGTGGATATATCACCATAACATTTTAAATAGAAGATACTGACATACCTATAATCCATGGGTATACATGAAACAATAATATCAGACATGGTTCTACAAGAAGATTTTCAATGATTATTTAAACTTCTTATTAGCTTCATCAAAATATGTAATAAAGTAGGAGACAATATTCCATCTATATTTTTACTTGAACAAAATCCATATAGTTCATTCGGTACAGATGGTCACCAGACAGAATCAATATGTGCTCAACATATTCTTCTTGGCATCCTACAATTAAATCATTTTATATCGTAGTTAGTCTTTTTTCTACAAGCTCTTAAAATGCCAAGGAAGTATTCTAGTACATACCTCAAATACACATAAATTATCGCACAACATTAGTCGTTCCTTGGAACCACTTCTTTCCTGTTTCACCATATGTTTTGCAGCCAAAACCTGTTTCCCATGTAATTTTAGCTTTGGGTGTCAGTAAGTTTAACAAAAATGTCAATGAAAAATAAAAGCTTTCGAAATAAAACAAATTATGTGATTAGTGATGTAGTTCTTAATATGCATTTTGATAGAATTACACTATTTTTTAAGAATCTCAAAATGACGTATTACTGTAAGTCGCATCTACTTGTAATGCAAGAATATCGATTACTGGTTTTAGATCACATCATTCAATACCCAAACCAATTATAAAAGAGTACAAGGAATGCATACCAAATATAAATCAAAAATGTTAATACTCCAAAGACAAACACACTACAAGCAAATGCAAAATTGTTAAGAGGTTGAGTACATAAAGAATATAACACAACTTGTTTAATAATAACAAATTAGATATGAAGATTACTTGGAGAAGATACAGAAGCCAAAATATCTCTGCTTCACATGTTCTGATCTAAAAAATATCTTTGTGACATGGCGTGGATGTATGAGATTCATGAACTTAATTATTAACAATTGCATATTTAAAGCGTCAAAAAATTAAAGTACTCACCTTCTGATATTTTCGGCTGATAACCATCAGTGGATGTTCTGGGAAGAAGCAGCAAGTTAGCTTGCGAGAATGACAACGCTGCCATGAAGTGCAAAACTGATAATACTTCGTACCAGGCACTAAACATTGCCGTTTCCTAACATTTTAATGATATCTATTAAGGAGAGGAATCCTCTTAATGAAATTGAGAAAATGTAGAGATAACTATGACAAGTACAAAGCTAATAATCAAATTCTCACCTCTGTATCATCCTCCTGATTTACCCAAACGAACTGTACCTTGTGTTGTAATGGGCTCCCTACAAATAGACGAACAATAATAAGGACTACTATTGAACAGCCTATGCAAGCTAATTGTTATTGCACTGTAAATGCTTTACCATCTTTAACCAATCCCATAAGAACTGGCAAATAATCTTCAAGAGCCTGGATAAGATCTCCCAAAGTTGAACCCCATTATTGCAGATCATGGCAAATGTCAATTTAAGCCATATTCGTGAAAATTGAGACTCTAGGTTTTAAAACTAACCGTGTTGAGTAGCACTTCTTCTCCTTGTTCTTGTGATTGTTGGACCTTCTTGGCCAGCCATTACAACTATTCGGGTTCTAAGAGCTGAGAGGCGTTCCACCAAATTCTTGGACAAGTGGTCACCTAACAACTGAGAAAAATCCATAGGCTTTGGAGTCCGTAAGCCAGGAACAAAGATATCCAAGTTTTCCACAACTAGATTTTCCGAAAGCGACGTTAGTGGATAACTATAGGCTTCTAAACTGTGAGTCACGACCTATCTTTCCCACTGATTTGGCCTCGGTGATTCTTCAGATTTGATTCCACTAAATTGAAACAATGATTCCAAATTGTTCCTAGCATCCCATGAGAAGCTACTACCATTTTCCACCATATTGTTCAACTGAAATCCGGCAGTAGCACCGTTGTTTACGTTTGAACTATTACTTGAACTTTTCTTGCCTTCATTGAACAAGAATGAACTCATTGTGGAAACAGAATTGTCTAAAAATTTTGTTTTTGTCATGCCTCGGAGGTCAAAATTTGTTAAATTTGGCATTGAAATGAACCCAGAGTTGGGTTTGGCTTCAAATTGATTTTGGTCATAGGAGGATCTTTGAGTTTGCTCATATTCCACCAAAAGATTGGAATTGTATCCAGTCAGATCAATTCTTGCTTGGAATTCGAGTAAGAACAAAGGATCAAAGTCTGGTTTGCTCATGAAATGCTCCCTTGAAGCTTCTGTTAATACTTCAGTACCGTAACTGTTATAACATCTTTTGTTCACATCATGAAATGGTTGCTCTGTTTCAGCTGAAGTTGATGCAGTTTCATTAGTTTGTGGCTGTGGTGATTGCAGTGAACCTTTATATGCAAAATTCTTCTCACTGTTGGCACTAACTTCTGTTTCACGTAATGGCTTGTGGGTGCTGAGATCAATACCTTGCTTCATTAGCTTCTACTTCAAACTTGAGTTCCAGAAATTCTTTATCTCATTATCTGTTCTTCCGGGTAATTGTACTGCGATTTGAGCCCACCTGAAATTAATGAACACCCACTTCCAATTTTCCACCAAAAATTGAAACTTTAATTATTATTCATCAATATTTGATCAATTCTTACCTGTTTCCAAGAACTTGGTGGAGACCAAGTATGAGATCCTCCTCCTGTTGTGAGAACATTCCTCTCTTAAGATCAGGCCTCAAGTAGTTTATCCATCTCAGTCTACAACTCTTTCCACACCTTTCAAACATGCATGAACAATAACAATTATACTGACATCAGTGCTACATATATACAATCATAACTATAGCTAGCTCTAGCTATACAACTGAGAAAATGTGAAGCAAGTGAAAGTTTTACCAGCTAATTTAGGAACAGAGCTCCAGCAACCGACACCAAATCTAGTAATGTAATTGAACAGTTTCTCATCCTCTTCGGGTGACCATAGACCTTTCCTCAACTAATGGCTAAGCATAGTCTTCCTGAAAATGAAATATTATGACTTAAAACCTAATATGCACTTAAAGAGATAGCTAAATATTCCACAATAACTTGTGTAATGGTGAATATTATGCATGTGGAGAAAAATGCAAAATACAATACAAATTCCAAAACAGATATCATTCCATATAACAAGACTATTCTTTCTAGCAAACATAAGCGAAATGAAAATTTTAAAATGAATTGTCCAAGTATACAAAGAGAGACTTTATAGTTTAGTTTAAGGTACATAAATTTGGTTGACTTCATGTGAACTTGTCCCTATCATCTTCTGGGTGGTACACGTAAATTTTTCTTTCATTCATTATATGTGTAGGCAAGGACTTCAAATAAAAATAAATAATATGTATACATACATACATACATGTATATATATATATATACACACACACACACACATACACGTATTGTTCTCTAATTATGCTAGTTGTTTTCATAGAGCACGAGCTTTTAATTCTTCTATTTAAAAGGTAAATGAATGTGAAACTACTTTGGGCAGTGTATTAAGTAGTATTAGTACTAATCTGTCTTGCTGCTCTCAAAATGAAAATAGAGCAACCTTCTTTAGTTTTTAAATCGACTATTTACTTCTTCCTATCAAATAGTCATCCCACTGTTTTAAATATCTTCAAGCCACTATAGACAATGCCTTCATAAGTACTATCGAAAAAAATTCTAATACTACCAAAAATATTGAGGATTGGTGAAACACAATCAATGACAAATATAGAGAAAGAATATCAGTTTCCTTAAAAAATTGTAATCTTTCAATTCCAAAATAACAATTATTTTTCTTTTATATAGTCTATTCCAAAGTTTGGTCTTGACCTCAACACTGGGCAGACTCATTCTCTCTACAGACGAATAAAATCCTGAACTAGAACTCTCACTAAATTCATAATCACCAATAACCTCAAATTATTAAGGAAAACAGAAAACAGGGGCATAATTAGTACATTTTCAACAAATTAGACTACAGAACAAGAGAAGGGCTATTCCTGTGATGAGCAAATAAAAAGGAAAAGAAAAAAAGAAGAAATTAGGGTTCCAAATTGAGAAAAAGAAGAGAAATTAACTGGAAGTTACAATTTGTGAGAAATCTAGTAAGTTTTCTATAACAAGCTATTACAGAAATTTATGGTATAACATACCAGCGGCAATTTGAGAGCTGAGAGTTTCAATTTGAGAGAGGACAACTTCTATTTCAGAGAAGAGAGATTCAATTTCGAGATCAGTGGCAAGGTAGCGACGACAGCAAGGTAGCGGCGGCAGCGGCGACGGCAAGGCATGGAGACAAGGCGGCGACAAGATATAGATCTACAAGGCACCTTGGAGAGGGCGGAGGGTTTTGGGTTAGGCCAGAGACAGAGCGAGTTTGATCTCTTTTTCATGCGATTGTTCCAAAGAAAGGAGTAATACTATTTAAGAAAAAACTCTTTTAGAAGTAATATTACATGTAAATTTATTATTTCAAAAACTAAAACATAAATTCAAATTTAAATGTTAGGATATTATAAATTAATTATAACAAACTAAAATATAACTTTTTTGTAAAACAAAAAAATAATATTTTAACATTTATAATATGTTCTACAAAAAGAGTCATAATTATTATAATTTTATTTATTGTCAATTTACAATATTTTAAAATTTAAATTATTGTAACTTAATATTTTAATAAGGCTCAAATCCTACTTCCTCCCGAATTAGCAATAAAAAAAAAGTTAACTCTTTTTGTATAACATATGAGTATTTTTTTTTTGGCATTTGTACTCTATTCCACAAAAGCGCGTCCCTATCTTCATTCATTTTTTTGGCATGATCAATGTATGAAATTGAAAGTTTAACGTAGTGTAAAGTTATTTACTTTATAGTTATTAAAATAAATAGTTAATGTTGTAAGTTACTTAAAAAGTGTTATTAAAATTTAATTTATTATTGTACAAAATTTAATGTATTTATATTACAATTTTTATTTGCCACAATTAATTATAAAAAAAATTATTTAGAACAAAATAATGACCAATTTTATCTCTCACAAAAAAACTTCTGAACAATAATATATAGTGAGTAATAATTCATTCACTAATAAATTTTTTCGTACTAAATTTTTATCATAAATTGGAACCAAAAATACTTTTATCACCTCAATTTTGCGAGAGAAAAAATATAAATTATGAAGGATGTTTCTTTCGCTAATAACTATATTGTCACTGTATTTTTTTCTTTCACTGTTCCTTCGCTATAAAGCTTCTTATGTGAAGAAAGAAATTCCTTCACAAAATTTCCTTCGCTACATCCCTAATTTCTTGTAGAGTTTTTCATTATTTCAACATATTTATAAAATGTCTTATTACTTTTTAGTACTTTCAATAGATCAATATACTCATTTGTCCCTCATTTGTTCATGTGCTACATTGTCTACCGCTACAAGTTATGGCGGTAGTTTAAATTAACTAATAAATTAGAATGGTCTAGTGGTAACTTAATGACCCAATAACCCATAGGTCTTATGTTCAAAACCTAGCTGTGATATTTTTACTTCGTATGTTATATTTTTTGTGTATTAGATAAATTTTATTACTATATATATATATATATATATATATATATATATATATATATATATATATATAAACAAATATTCATATAAATATTTATAAATTTATCTCCAAATATTCATATAAATTTATCTTTAAAATTTATAAACAAATATTGATATAAATATTTAGAGATAAATTTATATGAATATTTGTTTACAAATTTTATAAACAAATATTTATATAAATATTTAGAGATAAAATTATATGAATATTTGTTTATATATATTTATAAACAAATATTCATATAAGTATTTATATAAACAAATATAAATAGTAAATTTATAAAAAACTAAATAAATATTTATTTATAAATTTATAAATATTTCATCTAAAATTTATAAAATTTAGATACGAATATTTTTTATAAATATTTATATGAATATTTAGAGATAAATTTATAAATATTTATATGAATATGTATGTATGTATATATATATATATATATATATATATATATATATATATATTAGTAGAATAAATTTCAAAATATTCGAGACTACAAAAATATTTTTTTTTTGTAAAGAGAAACATTTATATATATCTAGATGGTAGTAAAATTTATCTAATACATAAAAAATATAGCACATGAAGCATGAAAAAAATTTAATAATGACTTATAAATCAAAAAAGTAAATAGGCGGTGAGTTTTTTTTTCCCGCCAACGATTTGGTAACGAATTTTTGCAACGACTTATGAATTTCGTTATGAAAAATAAAAGCCTTTCATAAACTGCATCGAATGACAAATTTCGTTGTTAAACATGCATTTTTGGCAACCACTTTATAAGTCGTTGCCCGAAAAATTGTTTCCAAATTTCTATTTTTTTGTAGTGTTCAAAGTGTTTCTGGGCTAGCTAATGGGCAGATCTTGTAGTATTGATGTAATACTACAAGTGTATAGCAATTTCTGGGGCAAATTACAACACATATAGAAGATATAAGTCATTGAACAAGCTGTCAGAACTGTTCTTCATTTTCTGGGTTACCCAGAAAATAAGAACAGTTCGTGTGGCCACTTTTGGGCTTCTACAACTTGCTTTCCATGTAATAATTTGGTGTTTTAATGGTTTCAGATTGTAGTCTACATGTCAAGGAACAGATCTATTACACTAAATCAGTCTAACAACAACACAATCACCAGATATTGTCCGGTTAAACCATGTCAGAAGTAATGTTCTTGAGTTTTCTGGGTTACCCAACAAACAGATTCCGTTCATATTAGCTACTTTAACCATCCACTAAATTCATCCTGTTTATCATTTAGGTGATCTAGATGCATGACTTTGTAATCCATATAACATACTACAACATAGATATAATCACATAATCAAATCCACAAACACCTGACAGATCAAAGCCCATGAACTCGTTGTCAGAGCTTTCTGGATAAAATCTGGGTTACCCAGAATTGCTAAGTCATGGCTGGTCAACGTAGTTTGACCATCCATAACTTGTAATATATACATGATCTGACCATGATTCCAGTTCCAGATCAAAGCCCTCATAGCATACTACAAGTCCAATATATTAAACAAACAAAATCATAAACAGATCTAGATTTATGGCCTCTGACATTCGGTTGTCAGGCCATAAATCTAGGGTTCTTGACAGTTTTGAAAAACTTAATTTTTGAGCATTTTGATGTTATGAATCTATGATGTAACATCATAGATCACTAAATAACATCTAATAACTCAAGATTAAACATAGAAATACAAGATCTAACATAGCATACAAGATCAGATTTGGTTTTAGGGTTATACCTTACTTTGATCAATCTTGATTCTAGGCTTTCTAATCTGATATGGGTGAACTAGGGACTTGATTTGGGACTGGTCCACCAATTAAATTCGTGGGTTTAGAGAGATGGTCTTGGTTGAGAGTATGTGTGCAAATGAGGCTAATATGTGAATTTTCTGTCTCTTAATCTATATATATTATGATACAATGCATATGGCTGATGGCTGTTGTTTTAAGTCACATGTGTGATCTAGAGTTAGTTACCAACTCCATATATGGCAAGATACACACTCCACCCTAATAAAAATGTGACAAAAAGGGTAATTTGGTCTTTTAGCTCCCATTTTTAATGGCAATCTAGTAATCTTATCAAACCCTTAGGTTTCAACCCTTAGGGTTTTGCAAAAATTAAATTTCTATAATTTTTAATTAGGGTTTAAAATGGAAATTAAGCTTTCTAAAAATGAAAATTAAGGTTCCTTAATTAGATTAGGTTTAATTTCCTAATTACTTAGGGCTTGGAAATTAGGTTTTAGAATTTCCTAATTAACATTTAACTTTCTAAATTAACAATTAGGTTTTACCTAATTAAATATTAGGGTTTCAAACTTAGAAATTAGGGTTTCTAACTTAAGCTTTCTAACTTAGCAATTAGGGTTTCCCTAATTAGGTTAATAATACTTATCATTAATCACATTAACACAATTACTTAACAGTCTTAAACTCCTATTTGAATTTTAAATTAGGGTTTATTAATCTGATACTAGGGTTTTCTAATACAACGCTATAATTGTTCAACAATTAACTTATCACACTTATAATACTGAAATACAAATAATATATTATTAATATTCACATTCTTTGTTCAAAATCCAAAATTAGAGTTTTGAATTCATATCCGACTTAACTTTCATTCTCAGTCAACTTATAAAATTAAATTGACTAATCTGCTAATTCCATATCGCATATATTTAAAAAATATAATTACTGATAACAATATTCACAATAATTAATAAATTAAAATAAATAATAATAAATACTAAAAAAATTTATTCGTAAAAATATAAATATAATTGTTTGAGAATTTTTGGTCTTTACATTCTCCCTTCCTTATAAAGATTCCGTCCCCGGAATCACCTTTACCTTACACTTATATTAATGTTTTATCCTAAGAATTTTATTAAAACTTTTATTGAATTAGAATATTCTCCCCTCCTTATAAGAGTCGTGTTAAGAATCTTCAAAAACCCTTTTATTTTTGGATTATTATATTGTGTTTCGTATGCCTATATTCAAGGGTTCCTAAAGTAAATATACTTATATTAACAAACTTGAAGTAAGAAAAGACGGTTCATACCTGAAACTCCATCACCGGCTGCTACGGTATCCTGAACGGTCATATTGAAGACTATTGCGGTTGATTTTGTTGGTTTGTTGGTTGGAGTTGGTCCAGTTATTGTTAAAGTTCCGCTACTTTTCCCCGTGTTCACATTTCCCCCATCCATTCTCCTTTTTGGACAATCATTCACCTTATGCTCCGTTGATCCACACATAAAACACCCACTGTTCATCCTTGGATTGGGGCAGTTAGGAGATATGTGTCCCTCCTGCCCACACTTGTAACACCCAAACTTTCCCTTTAAACATTCCCCCGAGTGATTCTTCCCACAGTTCCCATACTACACAATCTGCTCCTTTACACCTACTGGCCTATTATCCACATTCCCAGAATTGTTCCCCTTCCTTTTTCCACTCCCAGTTCCACTGCTTCCTTCCACCTTAACAGCTCCCTCAACCTTAACCTTGCTTCTTCTCTCCTTATTGTAGAGACTCATGGTCTCACTTCCTTCTTTGGCTACGATAGCCTTTTCCAAAAGCGCTGCAAAAGTACCAATCTGCAATACTGCCACCTTATTGTAAAGTCAGGGTTTTAAGCCCAGCTCAAACCTTCTCGCCTTCCTAGCTTTCGTATTAACTTGGTGCGGAGCGAACCTAACTAATTCATTAAACTTAGCGACGTACTCTGAAACTATCATGTTGTCATGCTTCAACTCTAAAAACTTCACCTCCATCCTAGCCTGCATACTAGACGAGAAATAGTTCTCAAAGAACAATGTCTTAAACCTAGTCCATGTTACCACTCCTTCTCCGGCTCTAGTTTGATTAGCCTCCCACCAAAAATTTATCTCCCCCTTCATCATATAGGTGGCAAAAGCAGTCTTTTGCCCCCTCCGCTACCCTAGCAATCACAAATACTTTTTCTATCTCCTTAACCCAAGTTTGGGCTTCTATAGGGTCAGTTGTACCTCTAAATACTGGCGATCCTACTGCTTTGAAGTCTTTAAAATTTGCTAATCGATTGTCTGGCTGATTTCCCGCGGTTGGCATTCCATTTTGCATAGCTTGAGCTACCATATTCGTAAAGTTCTACATTGGGTGTGGTTGTCTTCCAACATTGTTAACAGATTCTCCTGCTCTTTGGTTTTGGTTTTATCTTCTTGGCGGCATTATCTGATTAAATAAAGCCATAAATTATTCTTTATTCTAAGTCTTATTGTATAGATTTAACATATAACACGTAATTTCAAACTCAAATAATCATGTACTCAAAATATTGGATTTCCTTAACCAAACATATATTCACATTCGTTCAACTAATTCATAGCGTTTTACATCATATATCATATATCGCTATAAACATTCGCTATCCTTTTGTGACCACAAAAGTCGGGAATCACTATTACAACTTATACAAAAGTTAAGAACATTACATTACACACACATACTTATCATGTACACATTATACATATTCAACTAATACTCATACTACTTATTTCCTACGCCTTTTCCTGTTCTTGGACAACCTTTCACTTGATGACCTTCCACCCCACAAATAAAACATACACCTTGCTTCGAATTGGGACAATGAGGAGAGATATGTCCCTCGTGTCTGCAATTGTAACAGACATTTTCCCCTTTCCTGCATAAGCCTTCATGTTTCGTTTTACAGTTTGTATACTTTTCTATTTTGCTAAAGTTCCCTTGGTTATTATCGAAATTTCCTAAATCACGATCTTTCATCTTTCTTTTCCCCTTCTTGCTTGAAGCTGCACATGCTTTATTGCTTTTGGCTCCCATCTGATCAATTTGAATTTTAAGCTTATCTTGTTCTTCCATTGTTTCGATTAACGCCTTCCGCAATTGACTATTTAATAATTTTTCTATTTCCCACAATCTTTCCAGAGAAGAAACCTTGTTCCTCAGATTCTACACTTCCGTTGATGCCTGGTCAGCTCCAACTTTAGTGTCCGAATCACTATCTGTCAGTACTACCGTTTCTGGTTCTGGTACTTTATTTTCCACAATAATTAACTCATTATGGTTGCTTTCAATGTGAGCCTCTATTTCAGCTATTGGCTTTGATATTGGCTCGGGTATGGAGATTTGTTCCTTTTTTACAATCTGAAAGTATCCTAATCCTTTTTTGCCTGACATCTACACATATATTATCTTGATTAGTATATAATAGATACTATATACACATAACAAATAATAGTTTTATATAAGTTATTTTTATTTTGTTTTACGATGAATTTATTTAATTCATCTCCTTTAAACTCTATTTGAGTTATTTGTATTTTCAACGTTTTTCTCTATCCTAAGGTTATAGCCTAAGGTACCCCACCTAAGGTTTCTAACCTATAGCTTTGATACCAACTTGTGACGGCCCCAAATCCGGGTACTTGAAACCTGTACTTGGTGTTACACGATGACATTCATTCAAATATTTATGTATTAATTAATCAAAAGTATTATATCAAAGTTGTCTATCTCCCAGTTTTGAGAACCTTTAAGTCATTCATTACATAGTCATAAGTAAATTATCATAAATTCAGTTATTACAAGTAACATTAAACAGACCAATTCTTCAGCTTGCCTTTCCCTTTGTCCTTACCGGAACCTTCAGGTCGATTTACCTTAACTGAAAACATTTAAATTTAAAGCAAGAAATAGCATTGAATTGCCCAGCAAGTAATATCAATGAATAAATATTAGCTGAAAGACAAAAATGTTTTCTTTGAACAACACTTCTATAACAGAACAATAGTTGTGAAGTAAGCTAAAACCATACTGAACAACATAACCAATAATTTACATTTTTGAAACTACGTACTGACTATGAATGGAGAGCAGTAGATAAACTATGAACTTTAATTTTTAATTTTTGAAAAGGTTGTACAAAATTTCATCCGTATATCGTCATAACTTACGAGCACGGAGAGTGATCAGTCCGATATGCCCTGTATTGATTAAAACTACATTTTAGAACGGTATTTTTGTTCATCATATCCGCCTTGGGCGCACAAAAGTTTTCCATGATCGGGATGTTCATATTCAATCTAGAATCCAAACCAAAACAATTCAGTTGGATGACAATAATGTTCTATCATGTTCAACGATACTTTTCAATCTAGGTCTAGCCGAGTCAAATAGCTTAGACGGGTTTTAATTAATGTATACATACCGAAAATCAATAAGTATGTATCAACAAGGGTCAAATACAAATATTATCCAAGTGAGAACACTTGTATAACCGAACTTAACTATTAACAACAGAATATATTTTGATCATACATTAATAATACACTGGTCACAATGAACGAATAGATTTTGAGAACTTGCATGAATACAAAGGTTTAGATACAGGATCAATAATAATTGAGTTAAGAAACTTGAATAACAAGGATATAGTTCAGAAACTTGCTTACACTTGTTCATTGCATAAAGTAAATGCAAAGGTAAGATACTTGCCTGATCTGCTGCTTACATAACTTAGTTTTATCTTTTACACAGAGACCTATCATTAATAAGACCATTCTTTCGATTAGAATAATATATCGTAACACATAGTACTGCTATTTGCAGTCAACACATAACTTAATCACATTGTCATATGTTTATATCAGTCATTGGAACATAAACAACTACCTATCAATTCAAACTATCTAAGTCCGGATCAATTTCGGAAACATTTCGGTGTACCGACGACTTTATCGGATAATTATCGAGTTTATTTTTAATTAAACTCTATTCTGTAGCTTTAATACTATTTTAGATAATTTAAATATCAGTCATATTATTTTTCAATGACTTATAATAATTTTCAAATAATTATTATCATTTATCATGATTTTTCAACCATTCAAATTATTTTTAAATAATTTAAATAGTGAATAATTCTATTATCATTAATATTTAAATAATATTAAATTATTAATGAAATCCTTGCCAAAATATTAAAGTTATTTTTAATAACTCAAAATATTTTTAAAACATTTATATTACCCTTAAATGATTTTTAAAACTTTTATTTTTTTTAAATAATTACCATTAATATTTAAATATTAATTTATTATTCATCAAAATATTAAAAGTCATTTATTATTACTTAAAATATTTTAAAATCATTTATATCCTTTATAAATGATTTTTAAATAAATAAAACTATTTTTAAATTATTTATTTAATAAATCTAATATCATTAATATTAAATTATTAATGAAATTTACCTTAAAATATTAAAAGTTACATTTTATAACTTAAAATATTTTTAAACACTTTATTATCATTTAAAATAATTTTTAATAGAATAAAATCATTTTTAATCAATTTATTAAATAAATTTAATATCATTAATATTCAAATAAATAATAATAATAATGAAAAATATGTCAAATTATTAAAACTTAATTTTTATAACGTAAAATAATTTTTAAAACTAATTGTGGAATTTTTAATAATTAATTTCTATTTTTAAATGATTTTTGAAAATTAAATTAATTAATATTAATAAATCTGTCGCTATAACCTTTAGCGACATAAGCTGTCGCCTAATGTGTTCTTGAGCCTCAAGAACATTCATAACCAGTGTTCAAGGGGTCTAGTTTGACCAACATTAATTCTCTGTTCAAAGTGTTCTGGGCTAGCTAATGGTCAGATCTTATAGTATTGATGTAATACTATAAGTGTATAGCAATTTCTAGGTCAAAATACAATACATCTAGAAGATATAAGCCATTGAACAAGTTGTCAGAACTGTTCTTCATTTTCTGGGTTACCTAGAAAATAAGAACCAGAAAATGAAGAACAGTTCATGTGGCCACATTTGGGCTTCCACAACTTGCTTTCCATGTAATAATTTGGTGTTTTAAGGGTTTCAGATTGTAGTCTACATGTCAAGGAACATATCTATTACATTAAATCAGTCTTACAAGAACACAATCACCAGATATTGTCCTGTCAAACCATGTCAGAAGTAATGTTCTTGAGTTTTCTGGGTTACCCAGAAAACAGATTCTGTGTTCATATTAGCTACTTTGACCATCCACTAAATTCATCCTGTTTATCATTTAGGTGATCTAGAGGCATGACTTTGTAGTCCATATAACATACTACAACATATATATAATCACATAATCAAATCCACAAACACCTGACAGATCAAAGCCTATGAACTTGTTGTCAGAGCTTTCTGGATAAAATCTGGGTTACCCAGAATTGCTAAGTCATGGCTGGTCAACGTAGTTTAACCATCCATAACTTGTAATATATGCATGATCTGACCCTGATTCCAGTTCCAGATCAAAGTCCTCATAGCATACTACAAGTCCAATACATTAAACAAACAAAATCATAAACAAATCTAGATTTATGGCCTCTGACATTCGGTTGTCAGGCCATAAATCTAGGGTTCTTGACAGTTTTAGAAAACTTGATTTTTGAGCATTTTGATGTTATAAATCTATGATGTTACATCATAGATCACTAAATAACATCTAATAACTCAAGATTAAACATAAAAACTCAAGATCTAACATAACATACAAGATCAGATTTGGTTTTAGGGTTATACCTTACTTTGATCAATCTTGATTCTAGGCATTCTAATCTGATATGGGTGAACTAGGGACTTGATTTGGGACTGGTCCACCAATGAAATTCGTGGGTTTAGAGAGAGAGAGGGTCTTGGTTGAGAGTATGTGTGCAAATGAGGCTAATATGTGAATATTCTCTCTCTTAATCTATATATATTATGATACAATGCATATGGCTGATGCAAGGTGGCTGATGGCTGTTGTTTTAAGTCACATGAGTGATCTAGAGTTGGTTACCAACTCCATATATGGCAAGATACACACTCCACCCTAATAAAAATGTGACAAAAGGGCTATTTTGTCTTTTAGCTCCCATTTTTAATGGCAATCTAGTAATCTTATCAAACCCTTAAGTTTCAACCCATAGGGTTTTGCAAAAATTAAATTTCTATAATTTTTAATTAGGGTTTAAAATGGAAATTAAGCTTTCTAAAAATGGAAATTAGGATTCCTTAATTAGATTAGGTTTAGTTTCCTAATTACTTAGGGCTTGGAAATTAGGTTTTAGAATTTCCTAATTAACATTTAACTTTCTAAATAAACAATTAGGTTTTACCTAATTAAATATTAGGGTTTCAAACTTAGAAATTTGGGTTTCTAACTTAAGTTTTCTAATACAACGCTATAACTGTTCAACAGTTAACCTATCACATATACAGTACACACTTATAATACTGAAATATAAATAATATATTATTAATATTCACATTCCGTATTCAAAATCCAAAATTAGGGTTTTGAATCCATATCCGACTTAACTTTCATTCTCAGTCAACTTATAAAATTAAATTGACTAATTTGCTAATTCCATATCGCATATATTTTATAAAATATAATTACTGATAACAATATTCACAATAATTAATAAATAAAAATTAATAATAATAATAAAAAAATATTTATTCGTAAAAATATAAATATAATTGTTTGAAAACTTTCGATTTTTACATCCTCCATCATTTAAGTTTACATATAAACATATATTAGTCACATATGTTATATACATACATTCCATATATAGACTCAGACCTCTATATCGATTTTACGTTTTACCCTTATTCGTCTCTAGATTACTCATTTTCATTCATAAACTTTCTTATAAATCCTTAGCTAATTTAGTCCATTCATGCATAGGTAAGCTAATACCAGAAGTAGGGTTTAAATGTATGCATGCTAAGACTACTTTAGCAAATAAACTTAGCTAGTCTTGTATAATATTCCTTTGTTCATAGCTTGCTAGTCAGATCTTAATTATTTTAGATGTCCTATACTTGACTTACCAAAACCTTACATGGTTCACATGTACACACACATCACAATTTAGTTACACTATCTTTGTTTCGTCTTTAAAGTTGGTTTTATTTGAAAACCTTTAATTAACTTTGCTTGACATAACCATTCTATGTTTGGACAGGCTAGATACCTTGTGCCTTATGTAGTAAATCTTTAGAAACTCATACATTCATGCTTCCAAGGTCCAATTCACAATTAAAATGTCTATTCTTATGCAGCACGGCGCGGCCGCATCTAATTTTAGCCTAGGAGTAGCGCGGTCGTGCTACTCCTTTAAAGACTCAGAACTGAGCTTTTCTTTGCACAATTCATTGTTTAACCTGCTAGGGTACTTTCAACATATCATAAATACACATTTTATGGAGGTTGTGAACTATACCAGACCTCTGTATACATGCATTAAGTTCACTTTTAAAAATAACATAGTTTTCATTTGAATTCTTATATTAAATCATGTTAAAACAGTCCATTTCATTCTTTGCCAACTTGGACACCATTTATACTCATTCTTATGCATAACTAAGCCTAACATACATGCCCAAAAGTTCAAATAGCAAAGAAAATCATTTAGCATTTCTTGGGACCAGCGCGGTCGTGCCATTTCGAGACAGGCTTTGTTATTAGTTACAAACTACAGAGCCCAACTTAACATACCAAATCCTATATTTGGCTTCTTAGCTGCTAAACCACAAGTCCAGATACTTGAACAGGTCTCTTTTTGTAATTCATACTACAAATTTCAACATTTCTTAATTGTATTCTTTAAATTTCCATGATTTTAAAAAAATGAATCTCTTAGGCATTTTATCAAATAGGTTGTGGGCATAGCCTTAGAATTCAGAATCCATAGCTTTGCCAATACATGGATGCCCCGAATTTCATATAGCTTATTTCTCCATACAACATAGATATCCAAACAATACAAAATCCAAACCGATTCTCCAACTAATTTATACAAAATTTCAACATATAGGATTACTTAATTTACCAAAAAAATATAACAAGAGTCATAGCCTTCAATATACTGGATAATTTCGGGATTTAGAATTTTGAAAAGGAGAATGGAATGGTACAAGTGAAGAAGAAAGGAGAGAGCTAAGACTGATTTGGCTTATATAGAAAATCCTTTATAGCCTTTTTTTGCTAAATTTAGACTGTATTAAAAATAAATAAGTACAAAGATCATGGGACACCCCAATCAGAATATAGCATAGACATCATAGGCCCTATGATGTCATGACTATAATGGATTACAAGGCCAAAGCCCACAAACAAGATGAAGCTTTTCACAATAAGATGTAGAGAAATAACCCTAACAAGAGAAAAACAGTACAAGCAGTCATCCGCATCTTTCTTAGTCCACAAAAGCCCACATCAGGCTTAACATTAGCAGGACCCTCAGACCCAAACGTGGGTTGAGCCATGAGTAGTAGCATGTAAACAACCCCCCCAATAACCACAAACCATTCGAAGACCAAAACAAAGCAACCCTAGCAACATTTATAACTTGGCTGGGTTTTACCTCTAAGGCTTTAATATTATCACATCTCATGCTATATTATGACTGGGTAGTTATATTGACCTTAATTTAATTAAATTTAAATATTAAAATTTTATTAATTAAAGTGTGACAAATAAACTATATAATAAGTGAGTTAATTAAAATAAAATTAAAAAGGGAGCCTTTAAGGCCTTAAGAACATGGGATCAGTTAAGGCCATGATACGCTTAACTGATACCCATGTACGTGCCAGTTATTGTTAATACGTATAATTTATATCAGTTTCATTTATTAAGTCTGAGAACTTTGTTAAGTCAGAGAGAAAAAGAGAAAACTTGAGAGAAAATCAATTGGAGAAGAAGCTTGGAGAATCAAAGAAGAAGTGTTCCATCATCTTCTAATTAATCTAAACAAGAAATTAAGGGTAAACTCTTAATCTCAAGCTTTGAATTGTGTTCTTCATGAATTAACTAAAAAGTCATTTTTACGTTCACTATAATTGAGTTTTATGGTTAATTTATTAAGAAATTGATTATAGATGTTTATGAGTATGCATAATCTATTTTTGTATGATTTATATGTGATTTAGAGTAATCAAATCCATGAAATTATGTTTAAAAAGGGAGTTTTGCGTTTACAGTGGACAAATATATGAATATGGCTTGTATGAATAAAAATTGATACTTAATTTGCATGTTAATCTATAAATTGATGATTGATTATGTTTATACATTAAGAAACGAAAAGAATGCATGTTTAATAGACTAATTTGGTTAAGAAATGAATCCGTGGTGAGATGATTTGTTAAACATGTTAAAATTTGAGTTTTGAGCATGAACATGGTTTTAAATCCTTTGAAATTGGTACTTTATGTGATTTATGTTGTTAAAATCATGTTATGATTGTTGTAATATGATTTTTAAGAGTTTAGAACTTATGGGTAGGATTAATTTGTTGTTTGCACGAAGTTTTTGGGTCTATTTTGGCTCTGTTCTGTGTTCTTCGCGAACTGCAGGAACCACGCCTGCTACGCAGTGCCTCTTAAAAGGCTGATCGGCGCGCCTCAGCGCCTGTCTCCAGTGTAAATGGCGCGCTACAGCGCCGGGCCTAAGCTGCAGTGCCTGATTGTAGGCTTAACATCAGAACTGCAACGCCAGGTCCGCGCCGCAGCGCAAATTTTTGAGCTATGGGGAGGAGGCACTACATCGCCGACTAGCAGAATCGCCTAGAAATTTTCATTTAATTGTTCAAGTCCAGAAAATATAATTTAAACCTAATCTAATGAACATGAAAATGTATTAAACATATAATGAGATGTTAAAACAGATTATTAACATATTAATGATAGTTTTACGTGATTAATCAATGAGTTGAATGTGTACTTAAACTCTTTATTCGTGGGATTTAATAATATGTTTAAGGATTAAGGTTTGTGTATGTGATTGATATGATCGGATTTAGAGTTAAGTTAGATTAAAAGAGAATATACTCATGATGATAGTTGAGTTATAATTAATTGGTATTGTGACTTTAAATGATAAATGTAGTATTTTGAGGAACGTGAATAGTAAACGTATAATATACGCACGAGGAAAGTTTCCTATCCCTAACTTGTTAGTATTACGCAACTTCTTAAACTCTATTTTTACATTGTGCAAGTTTCCTTACCATGACTTGATTATTATTACGCAAGTTCCCTAACTCTAAACTTTTACATTGAGCAAGTTCTTATAATCTATTTTGTTATGAGATTGTAAGCTCCTAAACTATTATTGAGCCAGTATTTTAGTCTTAACTTAATATTGTTCTAGAAAGGTTCTAATGTTGTCTACTAATGTGATGCCTCCAAAATAGGTATATACAACTCATTCTGAGTCGCCAAATACATGTTACAGAATTCAATACAAACTTAATTATACAACTATATTGTAAATTACGACAAAAATGAAAAGGGTAATTGGATAATTGGAGCAGCATTCCTTGCATCACTCGTAAAGGGTAAAAAGGGCAGGGAGTCCATCTGCCCTGAAGTGTAGATATTGTTAAACTGCTTACTTTTATTACTTAGTGCTAGCAGTTTACTTTTGTTATACTTTCTACTGATATTTTGTATTATCAAAAAGTTGCATATATTAAGTAAAAGCATTTTGTTTTAAGGTCTCCAAAGTTGAATTTGTTTAGCTTTGCTGATGAATTGCCAAATCAGAGTGGTGACTACAACTTTGATGTAGAACTGGACTCTGAACTGATGAGAATTGATCAAGAGGAGATAGATGACAATGAGGTTCCTAAAGAGATCAAAAGATGGGTTGAAGACAAACCCAAACCAAACCTTGAACAAACCACCCTTGTCAATATCGGAACCTCAGAAAATCCCAAAGAACTATAAATTGGGAATGACACTACCCCAAGCCAAAAGAAAGACCTGATTAAACTCTTAACCCATTTTCAGGATATGTTTGCATGGTCACATGAAGACATGATTGGATTATCTACTGATATTATTATTCACTGACTGCCCATCAAAGAGGGGTTCAAACCAGTCAAACAAAAACTCAAAAGACTAAAGCCTGAATGGAGTCTGAAAGTTAAAAGAAGAAATTATCAAGTAATTCAAAGCAGGCATTATCACGGTATCAACTTACCCTAAATGGTTATCCAATGTCGTTTCCGTACCTAAACCTGGAGGGAAGGTACGAGTATGTGTGGATTATAGGGACCTGAATAAGGCTAGTCTCAAGGACAACTTCCCAGTGCCTTTCATCCACTTCTTGATAGACAACACAACACAGTTCACCATGTATTCCTTCGCGGGCTAGATACCATCAAATCATGATTACTGAAGAAGATAGGGAGAAAACTACCTTGATCACTCCCTGGGGAACCTTCTGCTATCGACGGCTAGCTTTCGGCTTTACCAATGCTGGTACTACATATCAGAGAGCCATGATGGCCCTATTCCATGACATGATGCACAAAGAAATAGAGGTTTATGTGGATGATATCATCGTCAAATTTAGAAAGGAAGATGACCACATCGACCATCTCGAAAAGCTTTTCAACCGGCTCTACAAATACAACTTGAAGCTGAACCCAGCCAAGTGTGCTTTTAGTGTCAAATCCGACAAACTGTTGGGCTTTCTAGTGAGCAATAGAGGTATTGAGCTAGATCTAACAAAGATTAAAGCCATCACATAGATGCCTGTACCTTAGATAGAGAAGAAGGAACGGGGATTCATAGGGAGAATCAATTTCATAAGCAGATTCATCTCTCAGTTTACAATAACTTGTGAGCCCATCTATAAGTTATTAAGGAAAAATTCATCTGGGAAGTGGAATGAGGAATGTCAAAATACCTTCCTTGCCATCAAGAAATAGTTGATTGAAGCTCCTATTTTGGTGCCTGCAAGGGACAAAGTTCCACTTTTCATATACATATCAGTCAATGCTAACGCCATGGGCTGCATGCTGGGGCAGAAAGATGATAGAGGCAAAGAAAGAGTCATCTATTACCTTAATAAAAGGTTCAACAGCTATGAGCAGAAGTACACTTTGATTGAAAAGACCTGTTGTGCTTTAACATGGGCCGCTATGAGGTTACATCATTACCTTTATTGTCACACAGCCTATCTCATATCCCGCATGGATCCTCTGAAATACATCTTCAGCAAACCCATGCTAAATTGTCGATTGTCAAGGTGGCAGTTAATCCTCCAACAGTTTAACATCATATATGTTACACAAAAAACCATCAAAGGTCAAGGAATTGCTGATCAATTGACTAAAGCACCAATAAGGGTCTTCAAACCATTGGAAACTTATTTCCCTGATGATAGGTAACAACAGTTCAACAAGGCCAACAAGAAGATATAGGCTAATTTTGGAAATTGTACTTCGACGCGGCTGTAAACATGGAAGGTGCAGGACCAGGGGCAGTTCACATGGAAGGTGCAGGACCAGGGGCAGTTCTTGTATCCATTACTGGGGAACAGTATCCCATAGCCACCAAGCCACAATTTGTCAACACTAACAACACAGTCGAGTATGAAGGTTGCGTAATGGGATTGAAATTGGCCCAATTAATGGGTATTAAACGGTTAGATGTCTTTGGAGATTCCAAATTGGCCATCAAACAAACTACTGGGGCATATCATACCAAAGAATTACATTTGCTACCCTATCATCGACAATTTATCAAGATGGTTATGGAATTTGAAGATATAACCTCCATCCACATTCCTCAAAATCGAAATGATTTTGTAGATGCACTAGCAACCCTGGCTTCCTTAGTCAGCATTTCTGCAAAAAGAGGAATCTCAAACATCAGATTCATAAGCTAGATGGCACTAGCCTATGGAAATTATATTGGAGAAGTATCTGATGAAATACCTCCCATCAAATAGCATTGGTACCAGGATATCAAAGAATATCTATGGGATGGGTCTACACCCACTAGGGCAAGCCAAGCTGAAAGAAAGCGGATCCATAAAATGGCCATAAAATTCTACTTAAGTGGAGATGCCCTCTACAAAAGAGATGTAGGAATGGGACTCTTAAGGTGTCTGGACAAAGACCAAGCTTAGAGACTTATAAATAAAGTACAAGGTGAAGTGTGTGGGCCACATATGAGCGGTCCCTTACTTGCCAAGAAGATATTAAGAACAGGGCATTACTGGATCTCTCTCAAAGTTGACTGTGATGATCACGTTAAGAGATGTTATCAATGCCAAATTCATGAAAATGTTATTCACGCTCCTCTAAATGAACTACACTGTATGAGTTCGCCATGGCCTTTCTCAATGTGCGGGGATGAACATGATTGGGCCAATAGAACCTAAAGCCAGCAGTGGTCATCGATTCATCTTCACTTTGATCAACTACTTCACCAGGGTAGAAGCTGCCTCCTTTCCCAAAGTCACTAAGGAGATTATCATCAGTTTCATTAGAAATAATGTGATTTGTCGATATGGGCAACCGGAGGTGATCGTGTCAGACAATGCCAAGAATCTAAATAATCAAATGATGAGGGAATTATGCAACAAATTCCACATTAAACATCTCAATTCCGTTATCTATCGTCCCAAAATGAACGGAGCTATTGAAGCAGCCAACAAAAATATCAAAAAAATCATGTAGAAGATGTCTGCCAATCACAAAGGATGGCCAGACTTGTTACCCCAGACTCTGTTATTATATAGAACATTAATGCGCACTTCCACTGGGACTACCCCCTATTCATTGGTCTATGGCATGGAAGCAGTACTCCACATAGAAGTAGAAATGGAATCATTAAGAGTATTAATAGATGATTAGATGGAAGAAGACCAGTGGTTGCAAGACCGGTACAACCAATTGTCTTTGAAAGATGAGAAGAGGGCTACTGTGACGCCCCCAAAATTAGGTATACATCACCCATCTTGGGTCGTCAGATACAAAGTACAGAATACAAATACAACTTACTAATACAACTGTCGTGTACAATACGACAAAACATAAACTACGAGTTTGAATACAAATATTATCTTCTAGAGAGTATTCATACTCAAAAGGAGTCCTCATTACATTTATTAGCACACTATTACATAGAATAGTGAGGACTACTAACTAATACTATCATTCAAACCATCACTCCGTTTCCCGACTTGTCCCAGCTACGTTCTCATTTCCTGAAGAGAACAGTGAAAGAAAGGGTGGGCTCAACTAGGCCAGTAAGAAATATTATGACTAAGATAATGCAGAATAAATTATCATTAGCCTTCAACAATGTTAAACTGATAAAATATAATAGACATCAAGTTTAACTGCAGCGGAACAAGCAATCCATTAAAAGAGTCAAGTAGAAAATAAACTCTACTATCTTTTATGATTTAAAAGGTTTTTCAACACTGTTATCGCTGAGACTCAGCTTAATAAAATAATCCACATCATCGAATCACCCCTGCACTACGGCCAAGGATATTCGTGTATTCATTAATGGTCATGATCATGCCAACAACTGTCCATCAATGCACTACGGGCCAATGAGGACTTTTACCACATTATTTGTAATATTACGGTCATGATTATACCGAATAATCCCTGGTCATAATCATACCAAGTCCATTTATGCACTACAGGCCACAGATGACTTTTAACATTTTATAAACATGAGGATGATGACAATGATATAAGAATTCAATAAAACAAGTTCAAGAATTAATTTATCCAAGAATTAACAACGTCCAAATTGTTAACATGATACTGCTTTGTGGAGTAAAATTCAAAAATGCTTAGAAGAATATTTTCATGAAAAGATACTGGATGAAACGCAATTATCAAGGATATTCCACAAATTTCATGGAGTATAGAAGTCAAAACTTAACCAACTGAGTACAATAAAGAATGGAATAACAAAAGAAATCACCATGCATGTGATAGACTGCACAGACAGGTTATTCCAACAGAATAATAAATAATGGAACCAGGTCCGGCGTAAACGCACAAACAGGATATTCCGACAAAATAATAAATAATGGAACCAGGTCCGGCGTAAACGCACAGACAGGATATTCCGAAAGAATAATAAACAATGGAACCAGGTCCGGTGTAAAATACACAGACAGGATGTTCCAACAGAATAATAATAAAAATAGAACCAGGTCCGGTGTAAAACACACATACAGGATGTTCCAACAGAATAATAATAAAAACGGAACCAGGTCCGGTGTAAAGCACACAGACAGGATGTTCTAACAGAATAATAATAAAAACGGAACCAGGTCCGGTGTAAAACACACAGACAGAATGTTCCAACAAAATAATAGAAGAATGTCACCAAGTATAGGGTAGACCGCATATACAGGTTATTCCAACAGAATAATAAGAAATGGAATAACAACAGTTCTCTTCATGAATAAGAAAGAATAACACCCCTTACCGTTTTAAAGAAGAGCTGAAATAAGGAAGTAGTTAAGTAGCAGAATACTCTTCTTCTCTCTCTCTATAGTTTCTCTCTCTAGAGTTCAGTGAATTCGTAAAAAATAATGAAGGAATGAGCTGCTATTTATAGAAAAATAGAATGCATAGTAACTAATCCATGAACGGTCCAGATTGATTACTTTAATCTGACGGTCCATATTTAAAGAAAAATCTTTTAAATAAAATATAATATATTCTATTTATAGAATAACTTTAATAAAGTATTCTGTTTTATATAAAAAGATGTTTCTGTTTTATTACGTTAATAATACGAATAAAACAAAACGTCATTATCACTAAATAATTTATATTATTAACTGACAATAATTGAATCAAATTGAGTGACTTCTCACATAAGCATTAATAATCAATACCGTGTGCTACTATGCAACCACACGTATTACTGTACTTTTACTACCGAGTAGTTCAACAGTAACAATGGTAAAATTTCCGCCGTTATTTTTAATAAAATATTTTTGTCGTTTTCTCAATCCGATAATAATTTCGTTGTGGGGTCCATCAATGATTGTGTCGTTGTACGAATATTCCCTGTTAAAACGAATATTCCCCGACCAATCGAATATTATATAACAACTTGCGTACGTTGCAAAATTTATAAATATTACCCACAACTATAACATTATATCAAATTAACTCCATAATATTCAAAAATGATATTTATAGGAAATTCATCTTTATTTATAAAAGTTGGGGTCTTACAACCTCCCCTTCTTATGAAATTTCGCCCTCGAAATTAGGGTACGTACCTGGTATGTCGAAGAGGTAAGGATACCTTGATTTTATTTCAGATTCTAACTCCCAAGTCATTTCCTCAACATCGTGGTTTCTCCACAAAACTTTGACTTGAGGTATAACCTTGGAGCGTAGAATATGTTCCTTCTTATCCAAGATTTGAACATGAACTTCTTCATACGTCAAATCCTCCACTATTTCGTCCGGTTCTAACTCAATAATGTGGTTCGGGTCTTCTACATATTTGCGTAACATGGATATGTGAAAAACGTTATGAATAAGAGACATACTTGGCGGTAAAGCGAGTCTATAAGCCACAGTTCCTACTCGATCGAGGATTAAAAATGGACCGATGAATCGAGGATTGAGCTTTCCTCTCTTTCCAAATCTCGTAACTCCTTTCTATGGAGCAACACGTAAGAACACATGATCTCCTACATCAAATTCCACGTCCTTTCGATGAAGATCAACATAACTCTTTTGTCGATCTTGTGAGGTTTTTATACGTTGTCGGATCGTTTGAATCTTTTTTGTAGTCATACGTACGAACTCCGGTCCCAACAACGTTACTTCACCCACCTCATCCCAGCATACTGAAGAACGACATTTTCTTCCATACAATGCTTCGAATGGAGCCATGCCAATACTTGCTTGATAACTGTTGTTGTAGGAAAACTCCTCCAATGGTAAGAACTTGTCCCAACTTCCCTTGAAGTCAAAGACACAGAGTCTTAATAGATCTTCAAGAGTTTGAATAGTCCTCTCTGACTGTCCGTCCGTCTGAGGATGATATGCTGAACTAAATCGTAAATCCGTGCCCATAGCTTTTTATAAACTAACCCAAAATCGTGAAGTGAATCTTGGGTCTCGGTCAGAAACTATGGATATTGGCATACCATGCAGTCTTATAATCTCGTTTATGTACATACGAGCAAGACGTTCAAGTGTATAAGTTTCTCGTATCGGTAAGAAATGAGCAGACTTGGTCAATCTATCAACAATGACCCAAATCGCATCAATACCTTGAGAAACCCTAGGAAGACCGGTAACGAAATCCATGGCAATATGCTCCCACTTCCATTCTAGAATTTCAAGTGGTTGCAATGGACCTTTTGGTACTTGATGCTCCGCTTTGACTCGTTGACAAGTTAGACACCTTGAGATAAACAACGCTATCTCTCTCTTCATATTGCTCCACCAAAATGTATGACGAAGATCATTATACATTTTGGTACTTCCAGGATGGATTGCAAACGGTGTGTTGTGCGCCTCCATCGTGATTTCATACTTTAAATCAGGGTTATTTGGAACACAAAGTCTGAGTTGACTCGAAGTATTCCTTCTTCATCGATTCTTGCTTCCGGCATAGCACCTTCTTGCACTTTTTTCCTCATACGCATCAGCTCCAGGTCTGTAGCTTGAGCAGTTTTAACTTTATCGATTAAAGTCGGTTCTACTCGTATATTCGCCATCATCACATGAGTCCCTAGAGTCTTTAACTCTATCTCCATCCTTTGTAAATCACACAAAATGGGCCTTTGTGTTGACAATATCGCACTCGTACTTGCATATGATCTTCTACTCAATGCGTCAGCTACCACGTTCGCTTTTCCAGGATGGTATTGAATGGTATGATCATAATCTTTCAACAGTTCAAGCCAACGTCGTTGTCGCATGTTGAGTTCCTTTTGAGTGAAGAAATATTTAAGGCTTTTATGATCCGTAAAGATCTCCACCTTCTCCCCATACAAGTAATGCCTCCAAATTTTAAGTGCAAAGACAACAGCTGCCAACTCTAGATCATGAGTAGGATAATTCCTCTCATATTCCTTGAGTTGTCTTGATGCATAGGCTATGACTTTTCCATGTTGCATGAGAACGCATCCCAACCCTTTGCTCGAAGCATCACTGTAGATGACAAATCCCTCCGAGCCAGATGGTATTGTTAGAACAGGTGCTGAAATGGGACTCCTCTTATTTATAGATGTGGGCAACCCACCTTAACAATTAAGGAATTGAGTTTTATTTTAATTAATTAAATTTCTTCAATTAATTAGGCTCCCAATCTTATTAGGAATAATTAATTAAACTCTTTTAATTAATTAGTCTCCTAATATTATTAGGAATATATGAGAGTACTTTTATTAATTAATTTCCAAACTCCTTTAGGAATTAAATAATAATAATAGTAATAATAATAATAAGACTCCTCTTATTAATTTATATTTAATATTTCTAAAATATTAAATAATAAATATTAAGCTATTTAATTTATTCTATCACCATAGATTAAATTAAATATACTTAACTTATTATTACGATTATGCCATTAACTTCTTAAATAATTATTCTTCCTTTTATGGTGTGACCCTTTAGGTTCTCCATATTAAACCGGTTGTGAATAAATCAATTAGAACAATTCTAATCTTATTTAAATAAATAAATTAAATTATTTATTTATTTAAATAAATAATATTTATTCTACAATAGGGATAAGCCTCCCTAGCGATCAACGACTTTCTAGATAATATAGATTTTAACATTAATCATAAAAGAACCTTTTAGTAAATAGTTACCGTACAATTCAATCCTTCCACCATACAATGTCCCAATTAAATATAAGACATGAAATTACTGTCAAGTCTTAATTTATTTAATTATATGTATTTTGACTCTTAAATGCACAACTCCAAATAATACAAATTAGAAACTCCTTTCTAATTTCATTATGCCTTGGCCAAGGACTACTGGGTTGTCATTTATCGAATTACATAGGATATTTCTCTTCTTTTACTAGAAGCGGTAGATTCTTTATTGATCATAAATTATCACAATGCACGACTTATTATACCCAAGCATACCCTTTGATATACCCTAAGGGTCTTAAGGAATAAGTCAAAGTATAACTCATCATACACAAGATACTATGATGATCTCAAGTCTAAGGGTTACTTGTACTACTAACACTATAGGAATTTCTATTGACAGACGAGTAAAACTCCATTATGTATTCCTTAGCGAGCCACGTTCAGTGAGCTTATTCTCTAATAAGCACCTACATACTTGCTTTAGTGTCCCCACACAAATGATCATGAGATCAATCATCCTCATCTAATGAGCAAGCAACGTATGTACCAATCTATCCGGATTCACTAATTCCCAATTTAGTAATCCAATGATTGGGAACTATTTTAGTTTTAAGCTTTCTAAGAATTTAGATCTCATTAGAATGATTATCATCATTATTCTAAAAGCATTGCTTAAAACTATGAGTTTATCACATATTATAAAACAGCATCATGTAGATAATTAAAAACCTTTAATTAATTAATACTTTTAATTAATAAATGAATAAGATTGTTACAAAGTATATGCTTTATCATCAAATATGATTGGCTTGTGTGCATACTACTTTCAATCTCCCACTTGCACTAAAGCCAATCGCCATGGTATCTCATACCCTTCTTCTCTAAGCGACAATTATCCTGCTGTTAGATAAGCTTTAATTAATGGATATGTAATGTTGTTCTTGAGAGTCCACTATCTCTATAGTGATTTCCCATCTTTCAATGATTCCATAATCAAATGAAAGTGCCACAACACATGTTTAGATCCAAGATGAGACTTAGGAACGATTCCTAGTTCTGTAATGAACTTTTCATCCAAACAATCAACTTGTAGCTTCATTTATAGTTATATACTTTGTCTTTATCACTAAAGCAGCAACTCTTTGCTATTTGGTACCTTTCCAATTCACTGCACCATCACTCAAGGTAACGCTTTACCTTAAAGTGTATTTTCTGTCGTCTTGGTCTGTCTGAAAAAACTCGAGTCTGTTAAGCCCTCTAGTTTTAATTCAGACCTACCATGAATATGATCACATCCTTAGTGTAGGTTAAGTACTTTAAAATATTTTTTATTGACTCATAGTGAACTTCTCCTGAATATGACTGATCAACATCAGGTCTCGTACATTTCATTACATATATGATAATTACGCATGCGATCTCTCTTTTATGAGTCTATGTGGACTATTAATAGAGATACACTCCAGGGCTCATCAACATGAGACATCCCATGGAGTTTGTCATGCTAAACGACTTTAGCATCAAATAAATATACGTTCCTTGGGTTAAGATACTTTTCCCAAATTATTCATGGAAGAATATTTAGACAACTTTATCTTTACTGATTGTAGCATTGGTATGTTATTCTTTATCCTTAGTATATCAATATATAATAGTAGGAATATCATGACGCTCCCACTGACCCTTTTGTACACACTAGGTTCATTCTTGTTTTTGATAAAATCAAACTCTTTTGATTGTCTTATCAAAAGAATGTTCCATTTTTAAGAAGCTTGCTTCAATCCATTTCTCTGAGTGTCTACAACTCTTACCTCATCGTATGTAATCGGATCATCATCTTCTATGATACGTACCTCATCATCATCATCCATGATGAATCCATACCTCCCAGGTATCTTCGGTACTATTCCAGATTTATGATTCGGTTGTAGTACAATAGGTCTATCTAAAGGTTCCTCTTATTTGACTTATAATATTTTGTGGTTCTTGAACTCTTCAAGATCTATTATTCTCCCACTAGCCCCTTCAATGATAAACACCTTTATCTTAGAAGGTAGCGTGTTTCTCAACAAACATCTTTTGCTAAGTAGGATTATAGAACATATACCCTAAACTTACTTTAGGATGTCCCACAAATTTGTACTTGTCAAATCTTGTCCCAAACTTATCCTTTGAAATCTTTTTCACATAAGTTCAACAACCCCTTATCTTAACATACTTAAGATTAGGAATCCTCCATGTCCATAACTTTTATAGAGTCTTGGGGCCTGATTTTGAGGTTACTTTTTCGTAGATATGCAACCATTTATGGGACATTATCCTAGAAGGATACTGGAATGTCGGTAAAATTATTATGGACCGCACCATGTTCAACAAGGTATAATTTTTCCTTTCAGATACATCACTCAATTATTACGTATCAGGAGGTGTCCTTTGCGAGAAAACCATTTGAGATGATCTAGAAACTTATTGCACAAGTATTTATTTCTTGATCCGATCAAAGAATCCTAATACTTAACCAATTTATTTCACTTCTGAATTCTTTGAACCTTTCAAATAATTCACACTTGTATTTTTGCAAATACACACATTCAACTCTTTGAATGATCATCTCCTTTTATTATACTAATTTGTTCAATATGCAAAATTATTTTCACGTAAGTCAAGTATACAAAATCTATTAAGTAATATTCCAGTTCTAAACAAAATATTATTATTATAAATAGAACAACAATTGTTCTTAAATATAATACCAAAGATTTCATTGTCCAACAACGAAATGGAAATAATGTTTCTAACAAGAACTAAAAGACAATAACAACTTATTGACTTAATAGATTTGTCCGTAGGCATTTCTAAACTATAAGTTTTTATGGTTAATGTATCAACCTTTACTTCATTTACCAGACATAGGATTACTTATCTTTATTTAGCTTTTTACTTCTGCTTGGTCCCTTCATAAATCTATATTTATGATAACCAAAGCCAGTATCCAATACCCAATTAGAATCTTGACTTAAAGAAAAATTTGTTTTAAATCATGAAAAAAATTATATTTGTAACCGAAACTTCACTATGCTTCTTCTGGTTAGCCTCTACAAAATGCTTCTTGCTGTTTCTTTTCGGTGTCCAGGCTTATTGCAGTGGAAGCAAACTCCTTTGCTATCCTTATCAGTTTTGTTCTTATATTATCCTTTGTTTTTGCCTTTCTACTTACCTTCTTTGAATCGTTCTTCTTTTCAGAAGATCCTTTGGCCCCTACCAGTAAGACATGGTCTTTCTTGGTTGGAAAGTGACTCTCAATATTTTTCAACATATTAAGCAAATCAGCGAGGCTGATATCTAGCTTGTTCATATGAAAAATTCACAACAATTGTGAAAGGAGTCCGGGAGTGAGTGCAATATCAAATCTTGGCTTAACTCTCCATCCATGACAAAATTTGTTGTCCTAATTGATCAATTAAATTGATAATATTAAGGACTTTTATTTGTACTGTAGTGTCATCGGTCATTCTAGATCGGAAAATATCCATAGATATCTGATATCATCAGTCCTACTTTCCTCACCATCAACTACTTGATGTACAGGAATATAGTAAGAGCATCCATAGTTTCATGCTGACGCTAAAGCTCGTTACTCATGGATGCGAGCATGATGCATTGAGCTAACTGCGCATCATCTTGTCACTTTATAAAAGTAACAATCTCTTCCTCAGAGGCATTGTCCGCAATCATTACAGGGATAGGTGTATTAAGGACATAAGATAGCTTTTCAGCCATAAGAACTATTCTCAATTTCCTTAACCAATCCGTTTAGTTCGGTCCGGTTAATTTAGCATCTAATATGCTATGCAGTGATAGTAATTTAGACATTGTAAAATTCTGTAAATGAATTTATAATTAACAATATTTTAGCATACGTTCTTTTATTAATTACCAAAATAAATTAGGTCTTGTTTTAAATTGGTATCTCCCACTATTTTCTTCAAACTATATTACCCTCAATATATATAATTCGGCAATATCTAATTGAAGATATGCTAGTGAGAATAAGGATCCCATTTTAAATGTATATAGCCTTGTGTGTACACAACAAACTATATATAAATAAATAGGTAGACAACTCTTGTCAATTACATCAGCTATGTAACTCCTTGTATTTTGCCTCTTAAATCATAATGGTCAAGTGTGTGCACAGCTGAACTAAAATGATTTAAGTTAAGTCAGACCCATCATTTTCATATAAGTGAAGAGAAACCTACAGCCCTTATGTGTGCACAACAAAGCAATAATGTTCAATTCCTTATAAACATCATATGTAATAAAAATAACATCTTAAATATTTAATACTTGCCTTGTGTGTGCACAACAAACTCATATTAAATATTCAATACTCTATTGTTTCTATCATGCTAGAAGGCGACGTTCGATATTCCAAATATCTTTGAACGTTACAACTTAATATAAAATATTTGAGGGGTTTGTTATTAATTAGTCTCATCTTGTTTAGTGCGCATGCACATATATATATAAAATACGCGTCATATTAATTAACATGCGAAGCATATTTGCATAATATATAATATATATAATATAAGCATGTATATATAGAATACTATATTCTACCTGGATTGATTATGGACTTTATTCTAGTTTGGTTCACTAGAGCCACCAAGTGAACCAAAGGTCAAACCTAGGGGTGCAAGAATTAATATTTAAATATAATTATTACATTTAAACTCGAGCTCTATTACAAACGGGTCTTCAAGCGCTCCTTGTCCCTTGATCTCTAATTCTTCAAAATTAATTCTAACTATTTCTATTACAAAACTATTTAAAATAAATAGAAACCTTGATCAGTAGTCAAGAGGAAGTACATAGGAGGGAGTTAGAATTTACATTAAGAAAAAAAATAGAGAAGACGAGGTACGCATACCCCATTTAATAAAATTCATACATTCATGCATCCAACTAAAATAAAATCCAATCACATTGGTCAATAGTCCATAATTAATCTTATTTATTATCATACACATCAATATATGCATCAATAAATAGCATTCATCTCATGAATAATAAACATTTAATATATATATTGATATCATTTAATGGGCAAATTTAGTTAGCATAAAATCTAATTTTGAATTAAAATAAACACTTTTATTTTAATCCAAATTTAAATCAAAATAAACGTCTTTTATTTTAATTTATCTAATTTTGAATAAAATAAACTGTTTATTTTAATCAAAATCTTTAATCAAAATAACTTATTTATTTTAATTAATTATAGAATCCAATTCCAAGTAAAAGAAATATTTATTAAAGAAAACACAGATTCTCTTTCCTATTTACAAATAAACTCCTTTATTTTGAATAATATGAAATCTTATTTCATATCTAAATAAACTCCTTTATTTAAGAAAATACGGATTCTCTTTCCTATTCACGAATAAACTTTTTTATTTTGAATAATATGAAATCTTATTCCATATCTAAATAAACTCATTTATTTAAGAAAATATAGAATCCAATTTCAACTCCAATTAGTTTTCATGGAATCCAATTCCAACTCTAATTAGTTAGCATGAAATCTAATTTTAAGATTAAAATAAACTTTTTATTTATATTATAAAATTATTAAAATATTATATATATATATATATATATATATATATATATATATATATATATATATATATATTCCTGTTAACAGGAATAAGTTAACTATATATATAGTGAATCTCAAAATCAATCCATAATTAATAGCATCACGTGAATCAGTGATATAAGAAATCAATCCTTATTAATTTTTAATTCCGATCCTGCACTACTGGTTTCTCTGACTGGTTTCGCTGATTCCATTTTTTTTAAATTTTATACAATAAAATTATGCCCAATTAAATTGTTCTAAACACATATCAATATATGTATCAAATTAAAATAATTAATAATTTTCATAAAAGTTTGGCTCTGATACCACTGTTAGGTTTATAATATTCATGAACGAAATCAAATTGCACAAATAAGAAGAAACGTGTAAAAATCAGAGTTTTAAAATTTTACAAACCATATACCCGGATCACCCTTTATGCACAATTATTAATTAAACGAAAATATGAAGAACAAGAATCATACCCTTGAAGATTCGAGCTTCCTCAGGTACAAGTTCACCTCCAATCATTTTCGCGTTCAACTTGAGTCCACCGGGTTTGGTTCCTTCCTTTGATCAACGTTAGCCACCCAAGTGTTTGGCCTCTAGAGGTGATCCACCAAGGAAGAAGAAAGATTCAAGAAGATGGGTATTTGACAAAACCCTAGTTTTTCTATCTCTCAAAGAAAGGGGTGTACTCTCCTAACTATTAGAATTACGTATATTGTGAAAAGGTCAACAATCAGTCTATCACCCATAATAAGACTCCTCTTATTTATAGATGTGGGCAACCTACCTTAACAATTAAGGAATTGAGTTTTATTTTAATTAATTAAATTTCTTTAATTAATTAGGCTCCCAATCTTATTAGGAATAATTAATTAAACTCTTTTAATTAATTAGTCTCCTAATATTATTAGGAATATATGAGAGTACTTTTATTAATTAATTCCCAAACTCCTTTAGGAATTAAATAATAATAATAGTAATAATAATAATAAGACTTCTCTTATTAATTTATATTTAATATTTTTAAAATATTAAATAATAAATATTAAGCTATTTAATTTATTCTATCACCATAGATTAAATTAATTATACTTAATTTATTATTACGATTATGCCATTAACTTCTTAAATAATTATTCTTCCTTTTATGGTGTGACCCTTTAGGTTCTCCATATTAAACCAGTTGTGAATAAATTAATTAGAACAATTCTAATATTATTTAACTAAATAAATTAAATTATTAATTTATTTAAATAAATAATATTTATTCTACAATAGGGATAAGCCTCCCTAGCGATCAACGACTTTTCAGATAATATAGATTTCAACATTAATCATAAAAGAACCTTTGAGTAAATAGTTATCGTACAATTCAATCTTTCCACCATACAATGTCCCAATTAAATATAAGACATGAAATTACTGTCAAGTCTTAATTTATTTAATTATATGTATTTCGACTCTTAAATGCACAACTCCAAATAATGCAAATTAGAAACTCCTTTCTAATTTAATTCTGCCTTGGCCAAGGACTACTGGGTTGTCATTTATTGAATCACATAAGACATTTCTCTTCTTTTACTAGAAGCGGTAGATTCTTTATTGATCATACATTATCTCCATGTACGACTTATTATACCCAAGCATACCCTTTGATATACTCTAAGGGTCTTAAGGAATAAGTCAAAGTATAACTCATCATACACAAGATATTATGATGATCTCAAGTCCAAGGATCACTTGTACTACTATCACTACAGGAATTCCTATTGACAAACAAGTAAAACTCCATTAGGTATTCCTTAGCGAGCCACGTTCAGTGAACTTATTCTCTAATAAGCACTTACATACTTACTTTAGTGTCTCCACACAAATGATCATGAGATCAATCATCCTCATCCAATGAGCAAGCAATGTATGTACCAATCTATCCGGATTAACTAATCCCCAATTTAGTAATCCAACGATTGGGAACTATTTTAGTTTTAAGCTTTCTAAGAATTTAGATCTCATTAGAATGATCATCATCATTATTCTAAAAGCATTGCTTAAAACTATGAGTTTATCACATATTATAAAACAGCATCATGTAGATAATTAAAAGCCTTTAATTAATTAATACTTTTTATTAATAAATGAATAAGATTGTTACAAAGTATATGCTTTATCATCAAACATGATTGGCTTGTGTGCATACTACTTTCATCTGCTTCTTCTGTTGTTGTTATGTTATGATGTTATGTTGCTATTCCATTGCTCTGTTATATTGATGATCTATTTGGGCTAGGGATGATTGTATGCCATCACAGTTGCAAATGCTTGGTTGGTTGTGTTTCATCTGTTGCCTCGGTTGCGTCTTCTACGCCTATGGAGCTGCTGGATTCTGCTGCTGTTATCATGATGTAGTCGGTTTTCTACGGCGTGTTTTGGGGCTCTCCTGGGACGCATGGAGGCTGGTATAGGTCTGTGTTGCTACAGTTTATGTCATTCAGGTGTGGGGTTGCAGATTGCTACTGATTTGATCAGGAAGTCTGAGTATGTTTTGATGGCTGTTTGGGCACTGTTTGGTCTGTTGGGGCTCTATGGTGCTATGGCTAGATCGGTTGTGAACACCCTAGCTGTTGTATCTGCTGCTGTGTTCTGCTGCTGATCTCCTTGCGTTGACCAAACAAAAGGGGCTCAATACCCAAATATCAGATAAGTTCAGTGGTCGACTTTGCATTTAACCCGTATATTGAGAGTTATGAATTTTATGGAAAAAGACTATTTTAAAAGTAAATCCTTATAACTCCTCGTGGTTAACTCCAAAATTGGTAAAATATTTATTGGGAGTACATGTATATAACATGAGTATACCCTGTAAATTTTGGAATTTTTGGACAAAAGTACTGTTTATGATAAATGACTAAATATTCGACAATTTTGGCCATTTGAAAAATAGTAAATGAATTTTAAAAATTCCGAGAAAAATATATGTTCAATATGGGACTATATTATGCTAAATCCTAGAAAAGAAAAATATTTGGGACTGATTTGGTATTTTTTATGGAAATGGTTTAGTTACGAACATATGAATTAAATATGTTATGTGAAGTTGAAAATTTAGAAAATAGGATTTTATGGCTTGAAATAAAATCCTATATAGGGTAATGCAGATTTTTGATGAGGGATTTGATCATTGGTGATGAAATCTTATGAGTATGGCATTTTAGAATGATTAAATGCATTAATTAGTAAAATATAAACAATTAAAATAAATTGTTTATAAGTTTAAGAAATGATTAAAATATTGTTATAATATTAATAATATTAAATTATGAGATTATTAAGTGATTGATAACATTTGGATTAAAGTGTTATAAAATCATTGATTAAAAATATTATTTAATGATTAATAATATTAGTAAATAAATTTAATGTTATTATATAATGAATAATATTAAATGGAGTTTAAAAGAGGAGTTAAGTTAATTTGACATTCAATAGGTCATATTGAATGTATAATATGATGAATTGGAAATTTAATATGTTGGAAACGAAAACGGCTTTCTGGATTGGAAAACAGCTTGCTGAATTAGTGAAAACAACTTTGCTGAATTATAAAACAGTTTGCTAGATTGTAAGTTAATTTGAATCCAGGTTGCTGAATTGAAGAATAGTTTCAATACAGGTTGTTGGATTGATATGTTTAAATAATCCAGATTATAATATTAGTATTTGGCCTACTAGATTATAGAAAAGAACTTATAATATGAAAGATTAAATGTTAAATCTTAATGTATATGATACAGTGATTGAAGAATTATCAAAGAACAATAATAATACTGATGTGTTAAGATGTTATCTAATATTTTATTAAGTGTTAGATAATCTATGGATAAAGTAATAGTATTATGAGCTAACAGGTGTGTTATGTTAATTGAAAGATCAATCTTATAATTGATAGGTCTTTCATGAGAGATTAAATTAGATTGCTTAGCGGTAATCAACGGTACATGCAAGTTTCCTAACTCAACTTGAGTTGTTATTGCAAAGCATGTTAGTGGTTAATCATTGTTGATTATACCATGACTATAATTTATTGATTCGCACGTTGTGCATGTTGTAAATGTTCATCAGGTATGAAAGGCTGATCACCTTCATTACCATTTGGTTCAGTTAATTTGTTCATGTTCATTCTTGACCATTCATTTTTATTGACTTGGTCGTTCAGCTAAGAAAATTTGTTCATGCTCTTTCACAATGTTTATATTGTTGAAAGTTAGCTAGCTTATTGTTCAATTCTTTCAATCATGATATATCCTCAATTAAACTTATACTTGCTGGGCAAATTTGTTACTCACCCTTGCTATATCATGATAAAAATTTTCAGATTAAGATGAAAGCTTGAATAAAGACAGAAGCAAAGGCAAAGTGCAAGATTAAATTATGGTGCAGTTAGATCTATTAAATTTTCTGACGAAAATAGCATTGTAAACCTTTTTAGATATTGAAGGTATGTATTAAGTTAAGGTTGTAGACCTTGGGAATGATGTGTAAAAGTTTAATGTATAAACAATTTATGTTTATATCTTTCGCAATAGTTATAGAAATGATGTACCAGATCTGATGTAAAAAGTACACGGATTTGGGGTCGTCACAACGGTGAAGCTGTACGACGCCTTAGTAGGTCTCGATAGGAAGAATAATAAGTTAAATGAATGACTATGAAAATAAATAAGATGTAAATCCCAGTATGGTTATAAATAATGGGATATGATGATGTAGTCCTGAAGTTTTCTGTTTATTGACAGCTGATGTAAATAGCAGAGATGCTATTTTTTTCATGTTTAAAATCTTGAATGAATAAATATCAGAGTTATTAAGATGTTATGTGTTAAGTGATAATCTTAAAATATTTAAGTTAAGTCTTAAATACATATGAGATTGTGAAATGATCTAATAAGCGTATATCTTAAACAGAAGATGCCGCTAAGAAGACGTCAACCATGTCAATAACCACCCCCTGAGTGGTCTACTCATAATAACAATGATGCCAATGTTAATCCAGTTCAGTAGCTGGTGACTTTGTTAACAGGAGCGCTTCAAAATTAGCCTCAGGGACATGCCACGACTTTTAAAAACTTCAAAGCCGTTGGACCACCAGAATTTCAAGGATCCATGAATCCAGTCGAAGCCCAGACCTGAATTATGGAAATGGAGAAGGTCTTTGTCGTTGCTAGAGTTAATGACGATCAGAAAACTGCCTTCACAATGTTCATGCTGAAGTCGGAAGCCATCTATTGGTGGCAGGAAAATAAGGTTCGAGGGGGACAGGGACTAATTACGTGGGATAGATTTAAGAAAATATTTTTCGAGATGTATTTCCCAACAAGTTTGCGGAACCAGATGGAGGTTCAATTTCTGAAGTTGAAGCAAGGTACCATGTTTGTACCGGAGTATACCGCGAAGTTCAATGAGTTGGCAAGGTTTGCGACATATCAAGTAAATATGGATGAAAGGAAGGCGAGAAGGTTTGAGCAGGGATTGAAACCCTAGCTATATAGCAAGGTTTCGATGTTCCAATTGAATACGTTTACATCGGTTCTGGAGAAGGCAATCATCGCAGAAGGGGGAAGCAATGCTCTGACTAAGTACAATCAAGAGTAGAAGAAGAAGAAGAAGAAGAAGAATGAGGGTGATAATAAAGCTGGTGGTAGCATTAGCAGTGGCAGTAATCAGAAGAGGAAGTGGAATGAAAACTTAATTGCTGGAAGTCAGCAAGGAAATTAGCATAAGAAGAAGTTTAAAGCTTGTGCTACCTGTGGGAAGAATCACGCGAGTGTATGCTTGAAGGGTAAGAGAGTTTGTTTCAACTGTGGTCAATAGGGCCACATTGTGCCAAATTTTCCCAGCCCAAAGAAGGGAGCGTATTTTACCTGCAGATCGAAGGATCATCTGGCTCAGGATTGTCCCAAGAAGATAGTAGGCAGAGTAGGTTGAAGTAGAGGAAATAACAGTTGTGGCACTTTGACTATCACTGGATCAACGCCATCGAACCAACCCACCGCTAGAACTTTCAACATGACCGTGCAGGATGTTGTGCAGTCAAGGGATGTGGTGTCAAGTATTAATAATATAAATGCTTATATATTATTTTATTCAGGTGCTACTTGTTCATTTATATCCGATGACTTTGCTAAAAAGCTAGATGTACCTCAGGAAGAATTAGATTACCCTTTGAACATAGAAATGTGATGATTGTAGATCTAATCCTGATTAAACTTGGGGAATTCGACGTAATCTTGGGAATGGATTAGTTATTCAATTATGGGTCGGTAATTGACTAGAAAATGAAGTGTATAAACATTATGAATCAGTCAAAGGTAGTATTTTACGGCAGTAAGTCACCTAAACAAGCGAGTTGTTTGACGATGATGCAAGCCAGGAAGTTGTTGAGATATGGATGTATATGATACTTAGCCTACATAGTCGATACTCAAAAGAAGGGTGAAAAGTTGGAAGAATAAATCCCTGGTTTGATCCATAGGTGCGAGGGACGTCCATCAACCCCAGTCACATTCTGCTACAAAATACTGGCATACCACCTATTGCTAAAGTCAGTCACATCCTAACAGCTAACTCTTGGAACCTCCAACGCAACAACCATCATGAGGTCATCCTTTTTCATAGACTGATTGAATCCCTTCTATCTCCTTCCTCCTCTACTGACTGTATCCTTTGGGACTCCTTGGGCATCTCATGTGTCAAAGCTAAGCACATTTGGTGCTCCATCTGAGCAAGGAAGCAACCTATTTCCTGGGGATTTATCTCTTGAAATAAAATTCATGTTCCTAGGTACTCTTTTATTCTATGGCTTGGTATTTTAAAGAGATTGCTCACTAATGATAGAACTATCCATTTTACGGGTAGAAGTTTGGTATGTCAGCTTTGTCAAACCCACACTGAATCCTTTAAACATCTGTCCTTTTTATGTGATTACTCTAGATTTATTTTTTGTAGTGCTATGGATTTCGGCCAGCGAAATAGTATCTCAAATAATTGGGTTGATATCTTGGACTACATATCTTCTATCCAAGGAACAACAATGTCCAGGAACATTCTATGTCTATCTCTTGCAGTTTCTTTCTATAAAATTTGGGAGGTTCAGAATACTTAGCTTTATAGGAACACAATCATTCCCCCATAAGCTTTGGCAAAGGATGTTAGCAGTATTATTAAGTCTAGACTGTCAATGTGTAAATCTTTTTTAAAGGCTACAAATTTTTGTCAATATTTTTGTACCTGGCTATTGTAACTGATTGTATTGTCACTACTACTGTAACTGGTTACTGTCCTTTACTGTCACTAGCCTGTCTGTGCTCTTATATTATTTTCATCTATTGGTCTATCAATAGGTGAACTAACTATAGACTGAGGTATGCCCCTCTGCCATTATTTTCTTGTGTTCTTTTTATACAAACCAAATTTAGCAAAAATATAAAAGATACCGGTCGTTAGAGACTTTGTAGATGTGTTTCTATATAATTTTCCAAGACTTCTGCCAGACAGGGAAGTTGAGTTCATGATTAATTTTGTGCCATGGACTGTCCCGATATCGAAAACCACGTATCGAATGGCTCCGGTGGAAATGAAGGAGTTGATGGTGCTGTTGCAAGAGTTGCTAAACAAGAAGTATATTCAACCAAGCGTATCATAGTGGGGAGCGTCGATGTTGTTAGTTAAAATAAAGGACGGATCAATGCGACTTTGCAATGATTATCGAGAATTGAACAAGGTCACGATTAAGAATAAGTATCCATTGCCAAGGATCGATGACTTGTTCGATCAGCTGAAAGGAGCTAGGTATTTCTCGAAGATATGCGAAATGGTTATCATCAATTGAAGGTGAGGAAGGAAGATATTTCGAAGACAACATTCAGAACTCAGTATGGTCATTACGAGTTTCTGGTAATATCATTTAGTTTAACCAATGCACCTGCAGCGTTCATGGATTTGATGAACAGAGTGTTTAAGCCATTTTGGGATAAGTTTATTGTGGTGTTCATCGATGACATTTTGGTGTATTCCAAAACCAAGGAGGAGCATGTTGAACACTTAAGGGTGACATTGGAATCATTACGAAAGGAGAAGTTGTACGTAAAGTTCTCAAAATGTGAATTTTGGTTAGAGCGTGTACATTTTCTTGGACATGTGATTGACAAGGATGGATATTTAGTGGATCAATCAAAGGTTGAAGCTATGATAAACTGGGAGCATTCGAAAACACCATCGAAAGTAAGGAGTTTCTTAGGGTTGGCAGGTTATTATCGGCGATTTATATAGGATTTTTTCAAAATCGCCACTTCGTTAACGAACTTAACAAGAAAGGCAATAAAGTTTATTTGGACTGCGAAATGTGAAGAGAGTTTTCAAGAGTTAAAGAAGAGGCTGAGTACGGCACCCGTGTTATCTCTTCCGGATAGCATAGGAAATTTTGCGGAATATAGTGATGCATCGCATAAGGGACTAGGTTGTGCGCTTATGCAAAATGGCAAGGTCATTGCGTATGCATTGTGTCAATTAAAGGAGTATGAAAAAGGATATCTGACTCACGATTTGGAATTGGCTGCGGTGGTATTTGCTTTAAAGATCTAGATGTATTATCTTTATGGTGAAAAGTGTGCGATATACACAGACCATAAGAGTTTGAAGTATATCTTTACATAGAAAGATTTGAATATGCGTCAGAGAAGATGGTTGGAGCTAATAAAAGACTATGATTGTGAATTCTTTTACCATCTAGGTAAAACAAATGTGGTTGCTGATGCATTAAGTAGGAAGGGTTGTGAAAAGTTATCTTTGTTAACTGCTCAAGAGAATCTGGTAGCTGAGATGGCCAGGTTAGAATTGGAGGTTAAATATCCGATGGAATCAGATGTAAAATTATTCCAAATAGAGACCAGTTCAACATTAGTGGATAAAGTGAAGGACGCACAACTTCAGGATGAAGAATGTGCAAAGACAAGGAAGAGAGTGTCTGAAGGAGAAGAAGCAAAATTTAAAATCGATGCAGAGGGTTTGCTAAGATTCGAGGGAAAAATCTAGGTTCCGCCAGTATCAGAAGTCAAAGAGGAAATTTTGAACGAGGCTCATACCTCAAGATATTCGATTCACCCAGGGAGTACAAAAATGTATCAGGACCTTCGACAACATTTCTAGTGGCCAAATATGAAAAGAGATGCTGTTGAGTGTGTTGCCAAATGCTTAACGTGTCAGAAAGTCAAAGCTGAACATCAGAGACCGAGTGGTTTGTTACAACTGTTAGAAATACCAGAATGGAAGTGGGAACATATCACGATAGATTTCATGGTAGGTCTTCCAACGACTCAGAAGGGTTATGATGCGGTGCGGGTGATTGTGGATCGATTGACAAAATCTGCTCATTTCTTGCCTATCAGGATTAAATTTAATTTAGATCGGTTGGCAAAATTGTATGTGAAGGAGATTGTGTCAAGACACAATTTTCCGATGTCAATTGTATCAGAGAAAGATCCGCTTTTCACATTAAACTTCTTGAAGCGACTGCAGGAATGCATGAGAACGCAGTTGAAAATAAGCACGGCGTACCATCCTTAAATTGACGATCAAAGTGAGAGAACAATCCAGACATTAGAAGATATGCTAAGGGCTTGTGTCATGGATTTTAAGGGGAATTGGGACGACCACCTACCGTTGGTTGAGTTCTCTTATAATAAGAGTTGCCACGTAATGCATGTCGCCTTACGAAGTGTTGTACGACAAGAAATGTAGAACTCCGTTATGTTGGGATGAAGTCGATGAAAGACAACTACTAGGATCGAAACTATTACAGCAGACTTTTGAAATTGTCAAAGTCATCCGGGCAAGGTTATTAGCTTCTCAGGACAGGCAAAAGAAGTATGCTGATCAACATCAACAGAATCGAGAATTTGAAGTTGACAGTTTTATTTTCCTGAAAGTGTCTCCCTGGAAGGGGAAAATTCGATTTGGTAGAAAGGAAAATGTGACAACCGAGATTTTGTAAATTAATTTTAATATTTATTGGATTGAATAAATATTTTCGATGAATTAATTATTAGATTAATTAATTAATTGATGAAGTTGTGATAGATTAATTTAATTATATGTGTTGCATTTATTAATTTAATGTGGAGAATTTTATTATTCGATGTATGTATTTATGTGAGCTTATTGTATTAAAAGAAATATTTAATAAGCCTAATGTTATTTTAATTATTTAATTATTAATTAGAGATTTAATAATTTAATATTATTAATCAATGAGAATTTGAATTATGTGACTATGTGCACTATTGAGAAATTATTATATTTTATTAAATGAGATATTGGTTTTATTTTATGATGAAGTGTGACATTAATTAAACTATATAATAAAAGATTTTATTAAAATAAAGAGTTTAGAATCTAGATTGCTAGCCAAACATGGCCTTTGAGGGAGTTGAGGGCAGTTACCCATGACTGGGTAACTGACCACAACGCGTCAGATGTCTTCTTTATTTACGCCTTCCCTTCCTTTTTCTTCATTAATTTCCTAAGTCTAGAAAGTGTCAGAGAGAGTTTCAGAGAGAGATACAAAGAGAGGGTTGAGAATTCAGAGTTTTGTGGAGGAGGAATTCACTTCCTAGTAAATTAATCTACGCTTGAGTAATCTTTTCAACCCAATTTATATATTTTACGTCTTTTAAGTTTCATGAATATGGCTCAAGTCTTCTGTGAGTCTCTATTTTTGGGGAATTCAGTTGTTATAAGAATAGATGTAATAATTCGAGTTGTATGACATATTATATATATATATATATATATATATATATATATATTGTGTGTTTCCATATCATTAATTTCATAAGATTTCAACGTATGATGATGACTTGTTATTTCAAAATTTACAGAGTTTGGGTTTTGGCCATATGGCCTTATACGTGATATTTTATGTGTTGATCATATTTTATCCCTAAATTTTACACTCGTATTTTATTATGCATGTTGATACGAAGAGACCAAAGTTTAAATGGTTGGATTTGGCCTTATAACGAATCCGTAGTATTAATTTTTATGGTTTTTGTTCAAAACCTTCAAGAACACAAAGAACAGTGAAATTTACATACTTTAATTCTGTAATTATATATTTTAATGAGTTAAAATTATTCTATAATTGTTGGGTAATGATTATATATGTATTACAATGATTGGGTAAGTCTAAATTCGTGTAAAAATAACTAATTGGAAGTTATGGTCATATTCACGTATAATTTTACTTGTGATTGATTTTTGGCCTAATTTGACCTTGTTATGTTCGCGAACTGCAGAACTGCAGAAACTGCAGAAAATGAACCTGGGTAACCCCGCCCCCGGCGGGCGTTACCAAACTACATTACCCCGCCCCGGCGGTCCAAAAAAATAAAAATAAAATAAAATAAAATAAATAAAATAATAAATAAATAAATATTCGATAAAAATTATTATTAAAATATTTATAAAATAAATTAAATATTTTAATTGAGATATTATGGAATAAAATAAATATTTGATGAAAATTATTATTAAAATATTTATAAAATAAATTGAATATTTTAATTGAGATATTTATAGAATAAAATAAATATTCGATGAAAATTATTATTAAAATATTTATAAAATAAAGTAAATATTTTAATTGAGATATTTATGGAATAAAATAAATATTTGATAAAAATTATTATGAAATAATTTATTCGAGTGTAATAATAGTAAGAGAATGAAAATATTCTAATTTAATTATGTAATTAAATTAGAAGGGTAATGATTTATTAAATAAAGTGGAGTTTATATTCAATAATTAAGTGAAAATGTAACTAATGAATGTCGTGAATACATATGGTATGTGTGTAGGATTTGTGGTGAACGGAAGTAGTAATCGTTTAGCCTACGCACGAGGCAAATTTCCTAACCCTACTTGTTATCATTATTCAAGTTATAAATCAAGTTCTTTTGTTATGTTAAAGATTTACTATCTTTTCAAAGTATGATTCTGTTATACAATAATTTTTCTATTGTATACCTATTGATATTGTTATTGATTATAAATATCATTTATTGTTGAACCTTATTAGACTAGCGGATCCTTATTGATTCAACTAGTCTATAGTTGATGAACGTTCTAAATTCAGAACCCTTATTGATTTATCCAAACCAAACTTCCTTTGGTGCGGACTCTAATGTCAAACTGAGATGAACAACCCTACAAAGGGATTTACTTATGCGTTAGCGTTAAGATATTGTGCACAATATGGTACTAAGGGCTGATCCCCCTAAGTACGAGAAGAAAGGTCCATAGTCTTATGACTGTTAAAGGTTTCAAGTATAACCCTTGACAACCTAGGACATAGTTCAAGGTCTTATGACCCTCAGAAATTCTTTTGATTCTTGTTATTCATTCTTGATTCAAATGTTGACCTTTTATATTCGAACTTATTATTTTTCCTCGCATGTTATTATATTGTTGTTTTCATTATTATACTTGTGGGCAATCGTGCTCACTCTTGCGTAATAATAACATTGCAGTTAAGAACGAAAGAGCAGACGAACCTTCCACTAGTAAAGGCAAAGGCAAGGTTAACAAGTGTTGAAGACTTGTTGTTTTATATGATGATGTATTTTGTTTAAAACTTAAGTTAATGATGTTGTTTAAGACTTATTTGTTTATGATTCCGCACAGATGTTTAAGGTTAGAGTAACCTGGAATTTATTTATTATGTAGTTGATGTAACCCCATAAGGGGAGATTTATTATTATTTCTATCTATTGCATGGTTTGCATTTATTTATGAGTATATAGATGGATGTTGTTGTATCGTGAACACCAAATCCTGTGAAAATGGAAGTACCGGATTTGGGGGTGTCACAGGTTGGTATCAGAGCCGTAGGTTATGAACCTTAGGTGGGGGAACAACCTTAGGTAATAGCCTTATAGGAAGAACATAGTGATGAAAAACTCTTATTGAGTTCTAGGAAATGAATTTTTGTAATTCATTGATGATAATAAAAGACTTTATGTGCTTATGTGTTAAGTTATGTGCTCACTAGTACGACTTAGTAACTACAACTTAAAATTTTGTTGTCAGGATGTCTGACGTTGGAGGAACTAGTCGAGTAGGGGAGGAGGAACCCCGAGTACCTACAGTACCTATAGAGGAGGAACCCCGAGACATTCATGTCGTTAGGGAACAGTTGGTACAGAGGGAGTCATCTCCATTGATCACCGTTGTTGGTCAGGAGCATGAACCTGAGACTGATCTTGAGGAGGATCCTGAGGAGGAATTTGACGAGGAAGAGGAAGAGGAAGAAGAGGAGTTTCCACAGCACTCCATTGATGCTGAGATGTACGATACATTATACGACCGTAACGTGGAGTTACGAGATGAGGTGCAGGATCTGACTGAGCGGGCTATTATTCAGCAGATTACTCTAGAGCAGAAGGAGAGGGAGATTTCGACTCTTCACTCACGACTGGGAAATGTAGAATGGGATTTGGTCCACGAGAAGGGTCAAACCGAAGATAAGACCGCAGAGATAGAAAAGTTGAAGAAGGAACTGAAGGAAAGCTCTGAAAGGCTGATTATAGCAGAGGAAGGATGGGTAAGAGAGTCACGTTGTGCTGATCTTGCAGAAGAGGACGGTCGTGCAAAGAAGGCGAAGCTTGGGGAGACATACTCTACACTTAATAATGCAATGAATGAGGCCCATGATCGAGTTTTGAGGTAACCTATCCAGTTCGAAGGACTTCCATCGTACATGCTGGATCGCAAGACGATGTCTCGCATCATGGAAGAGGAGCGTAGCAAGGCTATTCGTTACCTTAACCAACAGTGATAGGATTTGTTTAATTATGTGAAAGACTTAATTAGTTTTATATGTAAATTTCGATGTGTTTATGAACAAAAGAATATTTTAATATTTTAAATCCTGTAGATTCTTTATCTCAGGATAGATGATGTAAATAGCAGTGATGCTATCGTTTGATGTTAAAACTTTTGATTTGAATAAATATATCAAGTTGTTTGAGATAATGTGTTAAGTGATTATGTTAAATTGTTGAGTTAAGCCTTAACTATTTAGAGAATTTAATAAAGACCTAATAAGCGCATATTCTTAAAAAAAATATGCCGCCGAGAAGAAGATAAAACTGTCAACTAGCTCAGGAAGAGTCAACGAATAACAACAATAACGCCAATGCTAATCCTGTTCAGCAATTGGTTAATTTACTGACTGGAGCAATGAACAATCAACCTCAAGCTCCACCAAATACTACGTTTAAAGATTTCAAGGCGGTGGGACCGCCAGAATTTAAAGGTTCTATAAACCCGATCGAGGCTCAAACGTGGGTTATGGAGATGGAGAAGGTTTTCGACGTCGCTAGGGTGAGAGAAGACCAGAAGACCGCTTTTGCAACGTTTATGCTGAAGTCTGAAGCTAGCTATTGGTGGCAAGCAAACAAAGTGCGAGGAGGTGAAGGTGTAATTACTTGGGAGAGATTTAAAGAAATATTTTTTGAGATGTACTTCCTAACCAACTCGCAGAACCAGATGGAGGTTCAATTTCTGGAATTGAAGCAGGGAAATATGAGCGTACCGGATTATGCGGTTAGATTCAATGAGTTAGCGAGGTTCACCCCGTATCAAGTACACACGGACGAGATAAAAGCCAGAAGATTCGAACAAGGACTAAAGTCGTGGGTATACAGTAAAGTATCAATGTTTCAGATAAACACATTTGCTGGAGTACTGCAAAAGGCCATCCTCATTGAAGGTAGAAGCGATGCGGTGACCAAGTATAATCAAGAGCAGAAGAAGAAGAAGAAGAGTGAGAATGAAGATAATAACAAGACTGGTGGGAGTAGCTCTGGGGGTAGTCATAATCAGAAGAGGAAGTGGATGGATAACTCGTTAGCTGGAAGTCAACAAGGAGGGCAGAAAAAGAAGATCGAAGCGTGCTCAAACTGCGGAAAAGCTCATTTGGGAGTTTGCATGAAAGGGAAGCGAGTGTGCTACAATTGTGGTCAGGAAGGCCACATAGCACCAAACTGTCCAAACCCAAAGAAGGGTGCTTGTTTCACTTGTGGTTCGAAGGACCATCTGGCAAGAGACTGTCCTAAGAAGGGATCAGGAGGGTCAGGATCAGGAGAAAACGGGGAAACAACAGTGGAAATGCCTTAACTATCACCGAACCAACCGCAACAAACCGACCGACCGCCAGGACTTTTAACATGACGGTGCAGGTTGCAGTTCAGTCTCGTGATGTGGTGTCAGGTATCATTCCGATCAATGAAATTAATGCCTATGTTTTATTTGATTCGGGTGCTACTTGTTCCTTTATATCCGATGACTTTGCTAATAGTTTAGATTTGCTTAAGGATGAGTTGGAACATCCCATGAACATAGAAATTGCGAATAGAGAGATAATTCCTGTTAAGTACGTGCATAAGAACTGTAGAGTGGATATTAAGGATAATATCATGAACGTAGATCTTATCCCTATTCGACTTGGAGAATTTGACGTTATCTTGGGAATGGACTGGTTATCCATTTATGGAGCTGTTATTGACTGCCAAAAGAAGCGTATTAACCTAATAACTCCGTCGAAGGTTGTATTTTATGGTAGCAAGTCGCCTATACAAGCGAGTTGTCTGACGATAATGTAGGCCAGGAGGTTGTTAAGACAAGGCTGTGTAGGATATCTAGCTTACATAGTCGATAGTCGTAAAGAGAATCCAAAAATAGATGAGATACCAGTAGTGAGGGATTTCGCAGACGTATTTTCGGACGATTTGTCGGGACTTCCTCTAGGTAGAGCAGTTAAATTCGTGATCGATTTGGCTCCAAGAACGGCTCCAATATCGAAGGCACCGTAGGCACCGGTAGAGATGAAAGAATTGATGGTCCAACTACAAGAATTACTGAACAAAAAGTATATACAACCAAGCGTATCACCGTGGGGAGCGCCGGTTTTATTTGTAAAAAAAAGGATGGGACAATGCGGCTTTGCATCGATTATAGAGAACTGAATAAGGTTACGATTCAGAATAGATATCCATTACCGAGGATCGATGAACTGCTTGATCAATTGAAGGGAGCAAGATACTTTTCAAAGATAGACTTGAGGAGTGGTTATTCATCAACTGAAGGTGAAACCAGAGGATGTATCGAAGACAGCGTTCAGAACACGATATGGTCACTACGAATTTTTAGTAATGTCATTTGGTCTAACAAATGCTCCTGCAACATTTATGGGACTAATGAATGGTGTGTTCAAGCCGTTTTTGGACAAGTTTGTAGTAGTATTTATAGATGATATTTTGGTATATTCAAAAACCAAGGAAGAACATGAAGAGCATTTGAGATTAACGTTGGAAGTGTTGAGAAGGGAGAAGTTGTATGCCAAGTTTTTGAAATGCGAATTTTGGAACGAGCGGGTGCAATTTCTTGGTCACGTGATCTATAAAGATGAAATTTCGGTAGATCCATCCAAAGTCGAAGCCGTGATCAATTGGGATCAGCCGAAGACGCCATCGGAAGTATGAAGTTTTCTTGGATTGGCAGGTTATTACAGAAGGTTCATTCAGGACTTTTCCAAGATCGCAACTCCGTTAACGAATTTGACTCAAAAAGCTGTGAAATTTGTTTGGACGGAGAAGTGTGAGGAAAGCTTTCAAGAATTGAAGAAGAGGTTGAGTACAACACCTGTGTTGTCTCTTCCGGACGATACAGGAAATTTCGTGGTTTATAGTGATGCGTCGCATAAGGGACTTGGCTGTGTGCTTATACAGAACGGTAGAGTCATTACTTATGCATCACGACAACTGAAAGATTACGAGAAGGGGTATTCGACCCACGACTTGGAGTTAGCTGCAGTGGTTTTCGCTTTAAAAATCTGGAGGCACTATCTCTACGGGGAGAAGTGTGAAATATATACAGACCACAAGAGTTTGAAATATATTTTTACACAGAAAGAATTGAATATGCGCCAAAGAAGGTGGTTGGAGTTAATTAAGGACTACGACTGTGAGATTTTATACCATCCGGATAAGGCAAACGTGGTTGCCGACGCCTTAAGTAGAAAGGGTCGGGAGAAGCTGATGATGTTGACCGAACATGAGGAGTTAATTTTGGCCATGGAGAAGTTAGAACTGGAAGTGAAGAATCCTATGGAATTGATGAGAACCTATTTCAGATGCAATCTGGTACAACCATACTGGATAAAGTTAAGGAGGCTCAACTTTAGGACGATGAATGCAAAAAGGTGATAAGGAAGATATCCGAAGGAACCGAACCGAGATTTAAGATGGATAAGGAAGGAATACTGAGATTCGAGAATAGAATTTAGGTACCGCCAGTAACAGACATTAAGAAAGACATTTTGAGCGAGGCTCATAGCTCACGATATTCGATTCACCCTGAGAGTACCAAGATGTATCAAGATCTTCGACAATATTTCTGGTGGCCTAATATGAAACGTGATGTTGCAGAATGTGTTGCCAAGTGTCTGACCTGTCAAAAAGTGAAAGCAGAACATCAGAGACTGAGTGGGTTGCTACAACCGCTAGAGATCCCAGAATAGAAATGGGAACATATTACAATGGACTTCGTGGTTGGCCTTCCGACGACTCAGAAAGGCTACGACGCAGTATGTGTTATCGTTGACCGAATGACGAAATCCGCACACTTCCTACCGATCAAAATTAGATTCAACTTAGATCAGTTGGCAAAGTTATATGTAAAAGAGATTATTTCGAGGCACGGAGTGCCGGTGTCAATTAATTTTGGTAGGGATCCGCGCTTTACGTCGAACTTCTGGAAACGTCTACAAGAATGCATGGGTACACAGTTGCGAATGAATACGTCATATCACCCTCAAACAGATGGACAGAGTGAAAGAACAATTCAGACATTGGAAGATATGTTAAGAACTTGTATAATGGACTTTAAAGGAAATTGGGATGATCATCTACTGCTCGTAGAGTTCGGTTACAACAACAGTTACCACGCTAGTATTGGAATGCCACCTTATGAAGCATTATACGGTAGAAAGTGCAGAACTCCGCTTTACTGGGATGAAGTTAGCGAAAGACTGTTGCTAGGGCCGGAATTGGTACAACAAAAAGTAGAAATAGTCAAAGTGATCCGAACAAGATTGACAGCAGCTCAAGATAGACAGAAGAAATACGCCGATCCACACCGTAAGAATGTTGAGTTTGAACCAGGTAGTTATGTGTTCTTAAAGGTATCTCCCTAGAAGGGAAAGACCAGATTCAGAAAGAAAGGGAAATTAAGCCCAAGATTCATTGGACCCTTTGAAGTACTACGAAGAATCGGAGAAGTCGCGTACGAGGTAGCCTTACCTCCAGCTCTAGAGAATGTCCACAACATTTTTCATGTCTCAGTCCTACGACCCTACAAACCCGATTACAAGCATGTAATTGAATACGAACCCCTACATTTTAAAAAAGACTTATCTTACGAAGAAATTCATGTTCAAATTGTCGACCGAAAAGAACAAATTCTGAGAAATAAAGTAATACCTTCTGTTAAGGTAATTTGAAGGAGCCACAATACTGAAGAAGCTACGTGGGAACTCGAAGAGAATATGATGAAGAATTATCCTCATTTATTTACTTAGATTGTTATAAGCGATTTTGGGGACAAAATCTTTGTAAGTGGGGAGAATGTAGCGGGATAAATTATTTGAGTTGTGATTTTGAGGACAGAATCCTTTTAAGAGAGGAAAGATGTGACAACCGAGATTTTGTAAATTAATTTTAATATTTATTGGATTGAATAAATATTTTCGATGAATTAATTATTAGATTAATTAATTAATTGATGAAGTTGTGATAGATTAATTTAATTATATGTGTTACATTTATTAATTTAATGTGAAAAATTTTATTATTCGATGTATGTATTTATGTGAGCTTATTGTATTAAAAGAAATATTTAATAAGCCTAATGTTATTTTAATTATTTAATTATTAATTAGAGATTTAATAATTTAATATTATTAATCAATGAGAATTTGAATTATATGACTATGTGCACTATTGAGAAATTATTATATTTTATTAAATGAGATATTGGTTTTATTTTATGATGGAGTGTGACATTAATTAAACTATATGATAAAAATGTTTTATTAAAATAAAGAGTTTTGAATCTAGATTGCTAGCCAAACATGGCCTTTGAGGGAGTTGAGGGCAGTTACCCATGACTGGGTAACTAACCACAACGCGTCAGATGTCTTCTTTATTTACGCCTTCCCTTCCTTTTTCTTCATTAATTTCCTAAGTCTAGAAAGTGTCAGAGAGAGTTTCAGAGAGAGATACAAAGAGAGGGTTGAGAATTAGAGTTTTGTGAAGGAGGAATTCACTTTCTAGTAAATTAATCTACGCTTGGGTAATCTCTTCAACCTAATTTATACATTTTACGTCTTTTAAGTTTCATGAATATGGCTTAAGTCTTCTGCGAGTCTCTGTTTTTGGGGAATTCAATTGTTATAAGAATAGATATAATAATTCGAGTTGTATGATATATATATATATATATATATATATATATATATATATATATATATATATATATATATATTGTGTGTTTCAATATCATTAATTTAATAAGATTTCAACGTATGATGATGACTTGTTATTTCAAAATTTACAGAGTTTGGGTTTTGGCCATATGGTCTTATACGTGATATTTCATGTGTTGATCATATATTATCCCTAAATTTTATACTCGTATTTTATTATGCATGTTGATACGAAGAGGCCAAAGTTTAAATGGTTGGATTTGGCCTTATAACGAATCCGTAGTATTAATTTTCATGGTTTTTGTTCAAAACCTTCAAGAACACGAAGAATAGTGAAATTTACATACTTTAATTCTGTAATTATATGTTTTAATGGGTTAAAATCATTATATAATTGTTGGGTAATGATTATATATGTATTACAATGATTGGGTAAGTCTAAATTCGTGTAAAAATAACTAATTGGAAGTTATGGCCATATTCACGTATAATTTTACTTGTGATTGATTTTTGGTGTAATTTGGCCTTGTTATGTTCGCGAACTGCAGAAACTGCAGAAAATGAGCCTGGGTAACCCCGCCCCCGGCGGGCGTTACTAAACTACATTACCCCGCCCCGGCGGTCAAAAAAAATAAAAAATAAAAAATAAAAAATAAATAAATATTCGATAAAAATTATTATTAAAATATTTATAAAATAAATTAAATATTTTAATTGAGATATTATGGAATAAAATAAATATTTAATGAAAATTATTATTAAAATATTTATAAAATAAATTGAATATTTTAATTGAGATATTTATGGAATAAAATAAATATTCGATGGAAATTATTATTAAAATATTTATAAAATAAAGTAAATATTTTAATTGAGATATTTATGGAATAAAATAAATATTTGATGAAAATTATTATGAAATAATTTATTCGAGTGTAATAATAGTAAGAGAATGAAAATATTCTAATTTAATTAAGTAATTAAATTAGAAGGGTAATGATTTGTTAAATAAAATGGAGTTTATATTAAATAATTAAGTGAAAATGTAACTAATGAATGTCGTGAATACATATGATATGTGTGTAGGATTTGTGGTGAACGGAAGTAGTAATCGTTTAGCCTACGCACGAGGCAGGTTTCCTAACCCTACTTGTTATCATTATTCAAGTTATAAATCAAGTTCTTTTGTTATGTTAAAGATTTACTATCTTTTCAAAGTATGATTCTGTTATACAATAATTTTTCTATTGTATACCTATTGATATTGTTATTGATTATAAATATCATTTATTGTTGAACCTTATTAGACTAGCGGATCCTTATTGATTCAATTAGTCTATAGTTGATGAACGTTCTAAATTCAGAACCCTTATTGATTTATCCAAACCAAACTTCCTTTGGTGCGGACTCTAATGTCAAACTGAGATGAACAACCCTACAAAGGGGTTTACTTATGCGTTAGCGTTAAGATATTGTGCACAATATGGTACTAAGGGCTGATCCCCCTAAGTACGAGAAGAAAGGTCCATAGTCTTATGACTGTTAAAGGTTTCAAGTATAACCCTTGACAACCTAGGACATAGTTCAAGGTCTTATGACCCTAAGAAATTCTTTTGATTCTTGTTATTCATTCTTGATTCAAATGTTGACCTTTTATATTCGAACTTATTATTTTTCCTCGCATGTTATTATATTGTTGTTTTCATTATTATACTTGTGGGCAATCGTGCTCACTCTTGCGTAATAATAACATTGCAGTTAAGAACGAAAGAGCAGACGAACCTTCCACTAGTAAAGGCAAAGGCAAGGTTAACAAGTGTTGAAGACTTGTTGTTTTATATGATGATGTATTTTGTTTAAGACTTAAGTTAATGATGTTGTTTAAGACTTATTTGTTTATGATTCCGCACAGATGTTTAAGGTTAGAGTAACCTGGGATTTATTTATTATGTAGTTGATGTAACCCCATAAGGGGAGATTTATTATTATTTCTATCTATTGCATGGTTTGCATTTATTTATGGGTGGATAGATGGATGGTGTTGTATCGTGAACACCAAATCCTGTGGAAATAGAAGTACCGGATTTGGGGGTGTCACAGGAAAGCTAAGTTCGAGATTTATTAGTCCCTTTGAGGTATTGCGAAGAATTGGTGAAGTGGCATATGAGGTTGCTTTACCTCCAGAACTAAAACACATTCATAATGTTTTTCACGTTTCGGTGCTACGACCGTACAAGTCCGATTACAAACATGTCATAGAGATTGAACCGTTACAATTTGAGAATCATTTTTCTTACGAAGAAGTTCCTGTTCAGATCGTTAACAAGAAAAAACAAGTACTCAGAAACAAAGTAATACCTTCTGTTAAGGTAATCTGGGAGAACCACAATGCTGAAAAAGTTACGTGGGAACTCGAAGACGTTATGATGAAACTTTATCCTCAGTTATTAGCTTAAACCCTTGTATGGCGATTCTGGGGACATAATCTTCTTAAGAGGGAAAGAATGTGACGAATGAGTTAATTGAGTCGTGATTCTGGGGATAGAATCCTTTTAAGGAGGGAAGGATGTAACGAATAAAATTTTGTATTTAATTAATTTAAAATATTTATTAAATTAAATAAATATTTTAGTTAATTTATTTATTGAGTTAAATAAATAATTGATGAAATTGTTATGTAATAATTTGATTAAGTATAATATATTAATTAAATTAAAGTTTAATAATTTTGTAGTTTGAAGTTTTAATTTAATGAGATAATTAAATTAAATGAGTTGTTAAATAATTGTAATGTTGGGTAATGATGTTATTTTAATTTAATTGATTAATGGAATTAAAGGAGTGATTAAATTAGAAGATTAATATTTATTAAATAAATATTAAGAATTATATTGGATAAATAAATATTATATGGATAATTAAGATTGTAATGAAATTAAATAAAAGGGTGACAATTATATACTATATGATAAGAGAATATTGAAATAAATTAGAAAGAAAAACTAATTTAAAGGATAGCAAAACAAGGTCTTAAGACCTTTGGTATTTTATCAGTTAAAAACCCTTTGTTTTTTTTAACTGATAACTTAAGTATACGTATTATATGTATATAAGTTTTGCGTTTTACGTTAGTTTATTTTTCTAAGCCTAAGTCTAAAGAGAGGAAGAAAAACACAGTGAAATAGAGAAGAATTTAGGATTGAAAATTGAGAAAGAAAGCTTTGTGAGTTTGGAGATAGGAAATCAAGAAGGAAGTGAAGGATTATCAAGCTTTTCAATCATCATCTAATTAAACTAAACAATAATCAAGAGGTAATAACCTAGTTTTAGTTTTTGTTTATGTGTTCTTGGTTTTCTTTGAAAAAAAATTGGAATTTGATTGATGAATTGGTTGGAATAGTTGTTGTTTATGTTATTAGATGATTGTAATTTGTTATGTGTTGTCTAGAAATGATTTTCAGAAATCAAAATCCATGAAAACATGTTTCTAAATGACGAACTTGGGTTTTTGTGATATATAGATAATATGTATGATTTCGGTGTCAAAATTGGTGTTCAAATCATGTTGTAATCTATAAATTGGTTGTTAATTATGTAAATACGTGAAGAAATAAAAAGAATGCAAGTTATATGGACTGATTTGGTTGAAAAACGAAGATATATGGTGATTGTTCTCGCTAAATATGTCAAATTTTAAAAAAAAAACTAGCAAAAACATGGTTTTTAATTCTTTCAATTTGATTTGTTATGTTGTTTTATTGTTCAGAACCATGGTATGCATGCTTGGTGTTAAGTTTAATAAGTTTATAATGTTTGGGCGTGTATATGTTGTTGTTTACATGATGCTTTTTGGAAGGTTTAGTTCGGAACTGTACAGGGATCAGTATGTAAAGTTCATGTTTGCGCACCAGTGTAGCTACATCGGTGTCAAGGACAGGAACGACACAACTGGGCCGTGCTGTTTTTGAATCTGGGTACCAGCGCAGTTGCACCGGTGCCAAGGCTTAGGACAACTCAACTGCACCATACCCTGAGCAGAAGCTGTTTAGTTTTGAGTTATTTTCAGTCCCTAGCATGAGGTTGTAACCTAAACCTATGAACATGCAGAGATTTAAATATGTTATATGATGCTATAACAGATTGTAGTTGTAATTGTACTAAAATATGAAAATTGAAAGTTATTGATTAAGAAGTTATATAAGATTGAAACTCGATGTTGTAAGAGTTGAGAATGTGTTTTGTATGTTAAAGCTTATGTTATATGTTAGTGGGTTTTTAGATTCGTGTTATGTGGTTGGTTAATATGGTTAAACTTTAAGCTAAAGGTTACAACTTAACTAAGATGTTAAATGAAACCAATAAGGTCAACTTTGTTTTGGCTAACAAGTGTTGTAAATCTAAATGGTATGTGTGTAGGATATTAGAGTACGTGAGTTATAATTGTTTAACCTACACACGAGGTAAGTTTCTTACTATATCTTGATTACGATTACGCAAGTTGTCTAAACCTAAGTTTTCATTAAGCACTTCATTACTTTCTATATCATTTATTATTGTGCAAGTTATAAGCCTTGATTCTCTATTTCAAGTGAAGTATCTTTGATTGTTCCAAAGTTACAGCTCTTCGAAAAGCATTACTTAGTTATAAATCGCTATTGATGATCTTTAATGATAAATATCATTGTGTGATTCTCTAATGTTGTATAAAACTATTATATAGTTAATGAACCCTTATTGATTCGACTAGTCCATAGTTGATGAGCGTTCTAAACTTCTAGAACTGTTATTGAGGTTAATCCAAACCAAATTTCCTTTGGTGCGGACTCTTATGTCAAGCTGAGATGATCAACCCTATCATAGGGGATTATTTACGCGATATCGTTAAGATGTTTGTGCATAATACGTGGTACAAATGGTTGATCTTCCTGAGTACGAGAAGAAAGGTCCATATAGTCTAACGACAGTTAAAGGTTTAAGTAGAAATATTAGATAACCTAGGACATAGTTCGTGGTCTTGTGACCCTCAAATGTACTTTTGGTCATGTTTTCTATTCTTGATTCAAAAGCCGAGTTTTCTATTATTCAGAATTCATTGATTACTCTCATGCTATTATTATTGCTATTATTAAACTTGCGGGAAATTGTTTGCTCACTCTTGCATATTAAAATAATGCAGCTAAAGTTGATAAAGTCGATGAGCCATCCACTAGTAAGGACAAAGGCAAAGCAAACAAGTGATGAAGACTAGTATAATTCTATTTGATAAAAATTGTGTAAAGACTTATTTAAGTTATGAGTTGTTTTCGCATTGATGTACGTTAGATTACCTGTGATTTATTTGTTGAAATTATGTAAACCTTTAATGGGGAAGATTATCGTTTAACTTTATTAAGTTTACGTTTTAATGTTATCCTATATTGTGGGTAGTTAGATGTATTTATTTTGCTTAGTGATAAGTGGGTTTTATACCCATAAATCGGTTCCTAATTCATGCTTAATCGGTGTTAATTCATTGTTTTTATGTTTGTTTTTACTTGTGTATTGTTATTTTTTGTGTAGATTTTGTGGTGTGACATTTGATCAAAAAGGGTGCAATTGTGGCAATAACCTAGCAAGTTTAAAGCTTAAGAAGACCATCGAGCAGATTGCATGCCCGCCGGGGCGGGCGTTGTCACGCCCCGAAATTCGGTCTATCTTCACACCCGAATTCCATGCATTATGAGTACATCATCTTCTAAACATACATCATTATATACTGAATATAACAACACAGATTCTCAAATCCCAGGTTCATTCCATCTTACATGAGTGACTTTTATCCTCCACCAACGATACATCAAAGTTCATTAAACTATTCTACATTACAAGTCTTCGCTTGATCTTCACGAACATTCATATACTGAATGGCATTTCTTCTGGATACCGATCAACTTGATCTTTATGGGATCCTTAAGTTCTTTCTACTCGTACGCTAAAAATATTTTTCATTTAAAGCAAGTGTGAGCATTCAATTGCCCAGCAAGTCATAGCAGTTGAATAAACAACTTCAAGAATTTAAACATTCTTTTAAGACTTCAATAACTGAATAGAGGTTATGAAGCAGCTTGAACAATAGGAATAATCTCGATTTCTATCATTTTAAAACAGTCATCGCATACTCTTTGAAATACTTTCATTCTTCTACCTTTTTCCATACACATCCTGTCTGGCTAGAATCATTAGCACAGACTTAACAATAACGGTTCATGTATAAACAGAACATACTCATATTGAACAGTTTAATCACAGAATAGTTCATCTCAAATAAACACCTAAGTGTTGAAATTGTGGCGCAATCCCTTATACGTTCTACCACTTTGTACAAATATCACACATTTGCACATAACATGACTTCTCAAGTTCAACATCTGAGAACTTTAAAAAACTAGCATTCATATAGTATGAATGAAGTTAGGAAACTTGCCTTACGCACAGCTACAACTTAGAGTTTACACTGAACTGCTAATTCCAATTCCTATATAACACATAAGAAGAAAACATAAACATTAATTAGTCATATACTTGACTTACGCATTGGTTTACTTAACTTTACTTCTTAGGGTTCACGTTCTTGCGATATAAGTTTACGCGACTAACTTTCTTTACTGGTTTACGGCTTTATGACATACGAAGCTGTCTTACTCATACGTTCATCATCTTTGATGATTTACATTCTTCTCTTCTTCTTATAACTTCTCTAGGACTCAGCACACATCGCGTCTCTGCTAGTAGTCCATATGGTACTCTGAGTGATTTCCCACAAACAACCAACAAACAAGTTCCCGTCTAATCTACACTGTCATCACAGTGAGTTAGATCGGTTGCCAATTTCGTATATACCTTCGCTCTCTGAAGGATTGTTTAGCCCAGCTCCCATATGTCAACCATCAAAGGTTACGATTATACTACAACCTAAATTCATCTGACTTATCCGAACTATTAAACTATAATGTTCGTTAAGTTAATTTCTTATTCCTTATGGATTTTTGACAACTAAATGCTATACCTCAGAATTTATTCTTATCCGACTCACATTTGGCTTTCATTAATCTTATTACCATTCATTACGACTTTCTTGGTAATTCATATCTTACTTAATACTTTCGTTATCCACTACCTGAACCCCACGTTCATTACTTATTCTTAATGTCAAAGCCATACCGTTCGTTGTATGCTAAGACCGATCGTTCATCGCAACAGCGTTGCGTTCACAACGTCTATACGCTTTACACTTATCTCTCATTACCACGACATAACATCAAAATATTATTCATTACTCTCATCATTCAACGTCTAAGGAATCACAACCATAGCAATCCCCCACATTCGTTTATCACGACTACGGTCCCCGGACATCGGTTCCGTAACCTGCATTTACATTCTTTATCTTTTAATCTTTTCGTTCAACCTTCATTTAAGGTTTAATTCACTTGTTTAAGCGTTACATTTAATTAACTACACGTTCATTAGCTTTCGTTACACTTCCCCCAGGATTTGAGAAGTGAAAAGCTCATCACTGGGCCTTTCCCTGCACCGGCGTTGCGGCGCTACCCTCCTTGCTATCTCTCGTGCTGCGACGCAAGTCTCCAGTAGCTGGCTCTCCGGTCTGGCGCTGCGGCGCCACCTTATAAAGCATGGCTGGCGCTGCGGTGCCAAGCCCTAATCTTTGAATTTTTTTTAAGTGTTAACTTTATTTTGAGACTCTTACTTTCCGATCTCATAACTTCTTCGTTATAACTCGAAACGAGGTTGTTCCAAAGCCCTTCTCCTCCTTATCTTATGTACTTCAATCCCCCTCGGACAGAACTCATTCTGAATCCGTTAACATGCCATTTGATTGGCTTAATCTTCATCCTTCGCTCATTTTTACGTTATTAACGTTCTCCGTTCGTTCGTCCGTAAGTCGTTCATCCGAACTCGGAACTCGTTTGTTCTTGAGTCCAGGGCTCACGTTTTCTACGTTCTCTTACTTTCTTATGAAACCCAAAACCTTCGGGTTCATTTACACACTTTCTAATTCTCGTTCGTCTTTTACGAAATTTTTGCCATAACTTAGTTATAGCTCAGTTTTAATCCGTTCTTCATGAACGTTTCTATAGTTCCTAACCAAGCAATAAGCATCTAACTTATACGCGATGGTTTTAAACTTGTCCATCAATAACAAATTATTCTACGATGGTTTTAAATTTGTCCATCAATAACGTTCTTCATGTTCTTCGTGTGTTCTTCGCGTTCTTCGTTCGTTCTTCATTTTTAATCGATATTGTGATTATGATTTCACCTTTTCTTGGAATTTGATGTTAAAACACACCATTCCTTACTTATTTCACCGAATCATTCATATGATTCATTCGGATCGTTCAAATTCATTACGAATCTTACACTTCCTTAAGAAATTTATAAAATAAACTTCTAATTCTTATTTCTTCTTTTTCTCATGATTTCAACCATATTAAATCATTACTAACATCTTTTACTTCATATTCTCATTAAGCTATATTTTAAACATATAAAACTTAGAGAAAATTAATTCAGAAATTAGGTTTTCGATACCTTTCTTCTTTAATCTCCTTCCATCAGACAAAGTTTTGCTCATGCGCAAGCTTTTCCTCCTCCTTTTCCTCTTCTTCCTCATCCGAAAACTCTCTCTCTCTCTCTCTCACAAATGTTGTAGGATTTTCAAAATCCTAAACAAATGAAGTTAAGCTTCCTATTTATAGATTTTCCAAGCTAGGGGCAAAATAGTCATTTTGTCCCTCCAGTTACTATTCACACCTCCTTACTATTCCACCTCCTTACTATTCACAAAACTTCCCTTGGAAGTTTTGTGGTTTCGTCTTTTGGGTTTCGTCCGACAGTTTTAAAAACTGCGATTCTCGAAATCCAAATATTTTTGGATATTTCGTCTTTCCTTTACCAATTAACTTTTACGTATTCTTCGGATCTCTGAAAAACTGAAAAACACTTTTTGGCGTTAAGCGTTTTTCTTCACATTTTCCCCTAACGTTGTTAAATGAATGAAAAGTATATAACAGTACTTTTCATCGTTTTATTTTGTTTGATTTCTGCACGTTTTTTGAGAAAACTTTTATCGGCTTACTTAACTTTTCATGATATATTATCGTCAAATCTTTTGACGGAATGTCATTTTGACATACCAAACTCTCGGAAAGACTTAGGTTATTTAAACCCTAACCCTTAGGGTTTTATCGGGTGAATAATACCTATTTCGTCTTTTTCCTCAAAAATATTTTTGTTCCCAGAAAATTTTTATTTTCGACTTGAAAATTTTTACTCGTTCAATCTAGCTCGTAGCCCGAATCCTCCCGATTTATAATCATCATAGGTTCTAAAATGATTAATAAACACATAGCACATAATAGTATTAATAAAAATTTATTTTATTAATAACTAATTCTTTAAACTTAATTTCTGGACAATCCGATTTTTCGAATTGTCACAAGCGTTTTTAAGCCTTACACCCCCGCCGGGGCATTGGGGGGGGGGTCCAGAACTCAGGAGACAGGATGTATGCTCGCCGGGGTGGGTGATTTTCAAAGCAACACCCCCGCCGGGGAGGGGGGTGCGGGCAAGGTAGTCTCCTGGTTCGTTTCTACTGCTGCAAATGTGGAGTTTGAGTGATGGCAATGGATCGGGACTCATATTCTGATTGAATTGTAATCAGATGACGTGTCTAATCATTGAAAAAAATAATAAGGAACAAGATCAAATGATATAACATAGGGAATTAACAGAGCTAGAGGACAGATTTTGGAGCAAGCATTGGAGTGCAGATAATTGAAGGATTTTCATATCAATTGCATATTAAGACTAATGTGAAGGGTGTTCTTAATTTATTCTTCATATCTAGTTTTATATTTGTAGTTGGAAGGATGTTATCTTTAATTAATTCAGTTTTTGAATTCATGATGATGAACTAAATTACTTTTTAGGCTTATGACGAATCATTAAGTGGAACAATGGTTATGTAATCTTTGATTTTCTGTTTAATAAGCTATTCCTCAGTTTATCTATATTAATTTATGCTTGAATTTATGAATTGCCTGATCAACAGTTCTTTGTGGACTTGTATGAATTCGAGAGAGGAAGTACGAGTCTAGACTTAGTTAATATAGCATGCGTTCTTGAATTTTATGAATGAACAGAATCTTGATGAATGATAGGGTAGAGATATGCTTGACATCGCATGTAATCAGATAAAGAACTTGAACTTAAACCTTCTTTAATTGTAATTCACATAGAGATATAGTGACTTAGTTGATTAAGGTGTTTAACTTGATTCTATCTAATTTGTGAATTTGAGTTAATACAGTATTAGTGCATCGAGAGGTGGCTAGTTCTACTTATGTATTCTTGATTAATAAATTGGGATAGTGAATTAAGCTGGAATAAGATGTAATAATCAGAGTGATGCTTAGAGTGAAGTCGTAAGCTTAATTCTCCAATATTTGTTTAAAAATTTAGTTTTTAGGGTTTGTTGATTGTTTGGTAATTTTAATATTTTTAATACTTTTAGTTACAAACTTGAAATTGGTTAGTTTAATAAAATTTGGATTGATAGTAAATTGGTAATTGTGAGTGTTAATTTCTTGCTAGTCTCTGTGAGAACGATACTCTTCTTACTATTATATTACTTGTTGACCACGTATACTTGCGTACTGTGCGTAATTAGATTTTACCCAACAAGTTTTTGGCGCCGTTGCCGGGGACTTTAGTATAAATTTTAATATTTTACGATATCAGTTTAATTAGTCCAGTTTTACTTAAATATTTTTTATTTTTGTTTTATTCGTCGTATTTCAGGTTTTTGAAGTTGGTTTATGCAAACTCGATCCAAAAATTCAGACTTGCTTCCTTTTGTGGACGACATTGAGAGACGCTTTTAAAGGCTAAGCAACTGGATCAAGGAAACAAGGGAAGACTTCGAAAACTCTGAACAAGAAGAAGCAATGGCTGTCGAAGACCAAAGAGAATTGAGGGACTTTGCTACACCCAAGATGACTGAGTTACAGTTGAGTATTACCAGGCATGCTATAGCTGCGAACACATTTGAGATTAAGCCTGGGACTATTCAGATGATCCAAAACTCGGTTCAGTTTGGGGGATTAGCGAATGATGATTCGAACGAACATTTGGTTAGCTTTCTAGAGATTTGTGACACTTTCAAATACAATGTGGTGTCGGATGACGCAGTCAGACTTCGCTTGTTCCTATTCACTCTGCGGGACAAGGCGAAGAGTTGGTTACACTCTCTACCATCAGGTTCAATAACTACTTGGGATGACCTGGCTCAAAAATTTCTAGTATAATTTTTTCCGCCAGCGAAGACTCCAAAGATGAGAAACGAGATTACTATGTTTGAACAGCAACATGGGGAATCATTGTACGAGGCATGGGAGAGATACAATGAGTTGCTAAGAAAATGTGCACATCACGGATTGCCTAAGTGGTTGCAGATGAACACATTTTACAATGGATTACATGGGAATCTCAGGACCAGTATTGATGCAGCTTCGGGTGGAGCTTTTATGGCAAAGAATTATGAGGTGCCGTATCAATTGATAGAGACAATGGCAGCTAACAATTACCAGTGGCCCACAACAAGAATGATACAACCTACGGTAGCTGGAGTGTTAGAGGTAGATGGAGTGACGACAATAACAACACAAATTTCAACACTCTCTAAAAAGTTTGATGTTTGGTCAGGGGTACAGACACATCAAGTTGCAGTTATTTGTGAATTGTGCGTGGGTGAACATCCTACAGATCAATGTGCAATCAACCCAGCGTCAGTGCAATTTTTGGGTAGCTATAATAGAATTCCACAGAATATGTACCAGAATACATACAATCCAAGGAATAGGAATCATCCTAACTTTTCGTGGAGTAATAATCAGCATCAGCAAGCTCCACGACCATCTTATCCCTCAGGATTTCAGAATCAACAACAACCAGCTCAACATCAAGAGAGGAAATCAGATTTAGAGGAGTTGTTATCAAAGTACATAACAAGCAACGAGGCAGCTATGAAAAACCAAGCAATGGCCATGAAATCGCAAGAGATAGCCATCAAGAATTTGGAAAATCAGATGGGATAAATTACATTAGCATTGAACAATAGACTGCAAGGGACTCTACCAAGTGACACAGAAAGAAATCCGAAGGGAAATCACGAACAGTGTCAAGCAATCACCTTGAGAAGTGGAAAACATCTAGATGGGAAAAGTGCAGAAAATTCAGTTGGAACGGATGACAAAGATGACGAGAACAAAGTGGTTGAAGAAAAACAGGGTGAGGAAAAGCAAGTTGAACAAACAAAGTTAGATGACAAACCGGTTGTTTATCCTCCTTCACCGTTTCAGTAAAGAGTTCAAAAATAGAAATTGGATAACCAATTCGCTAAATTTTTAGAAGTTTTTAAGAAACTTCAGATTAATATTCTGTTCGCTGAAGCCCTTGAGCAGATGTTAAGTTATGCTAAATTCATGAAAGGGATTTTGTCCAGGAAAAAGAAGTTGGAAGATTTCGAAACGGTGGCATTAACAGAGTAGTGTAGTGCAGTTTTACAGCGAAAGTTGACACCAAAGTTGAAAGATCCGGGGAGTTTTACCATTCCGTGCACGATTGGGAACATGGTATTCATCACGTGTTTATGTGATTTGGGGGTAAGTGTGAACCTTATGCCATTATTAGTTTATACAGAATTGGGTTTGCCAGCTCCAAAACCTACGAACATTTCGTTACAGTTGGCAGATAGGTCAGTTACGTACCCAAGAGGCATTGTGGAGGATATTTTGGTCAAGGTTAACAAATTTATATTCCCCGCGGACTTCACAATTCTGTATTTTGAGGAAGATAAGAATATCCCAATCATCATAGATAGACCGTTCTTGACTACGGGAAGGACTCTCATTGATGTGCAAAAAGGCGAACTAACTATGAGGGTCCTGTAGACACTCGAAATTTTTGTTTTCCTGTTACTAACTATGCAGGAGGACAAAAGCATCTTTCACACTCCAGAGGTAACCCTGGAGGACCACAATATCAATTTCAAACCTCAAAGATAACCCTGAGGATATTCAGAGTTAACAGCATGACAACCTCAGAGATAACCCTGAGAAAAGACTGCTACAACTGCGCAAAAATCAGAGATAACCCCGGGAGGGGCAAAATAGTTATTTTGCCAATTCAACTTCACTTCAAATCAAATACACTCATTTCAACTCAAATTGCTACAAAAGAAGTCCCACAAGAACCATATCTTAATTTCAGAGTGCGAACTATGCAAAACGGCTCACTGGATTGCCTGATAGAAACTTGGAAATACTATTTTAGTCACAGACCCATCTTCTCGAAATCAAAAAAGGGCAAATCCTATGTCATTGTGTAACTCTCGAAAAGAGCTTTTCGGAATGGTATGGCATGCTTCCAACGGACTCCCGGATTGAAAGTTATAAATGATCGAGCGAACAGTGCGTTGTCCAAGTGTACGCACTTCGACACGGCAGGACCCATATTGCTGGGCATCTTGGGCTTCCTGGGCAGCCGCAGGTAGACCTGCGGCACCCCCGTCTATATAAATGGGGCTTGGGGTGGCCTTATTTAGAAGAAAAATAATGAGAAAACCCTGTCCAATTTGCTTTGTGCACCCTATAAACTAAGTGTTTTCTCATTTCAAACACTTTTGAGCTTATATTCTGTCATATTTTTATCGGCGGGAGCCTAGTGTTCATCCATTTAAAGTTATTGAAGTCTTCTTTGCCAGTCCACTATAAGCCTTCTTACACACTTTAAAGCCTTTCTCTTCATCTTTACTCACACTTTTCTTCACGTTGAGAGTCGTGTTGCGTGTGTATGCCCGGACTTCGGTCCGTGGATTCATTCCAATTATATATATATATATATATATATATATATATATATATATATATATATATATATATATTTTTTTTATATACGGACTAACATTATCAAGTTATGCCTCGATTGAGCCTAGACTTATGTCTGGAGCGTTTAATTGCTTTCGTATATATATATACTTATATATACGAACTGTGTGTCAAACTCTGTTCGATGAGCCTAGACTTACGTCTGGTGCGTTTTAATGCTTTTCGTGTATATATATATATATATATATATATATATATATATATATATATATATATATATATATATACATTTTGTCCCGCCTGGAGTTTACTTCGTGGTGGTTGACCGTTTTTACTGCTTTCTGTACATTTCGTCCCGCCTGGAGTTTCCTCCGTGGCGGTTGCTCGTTTTTACAGCTTTATTTACATTTCTGATCCCCCATGGAGGTGCTTCGTGGTGGTTGATCCTGTTTGTATATATATATTTACAGCTTTTATATATACCTGTTTACAGCTTTCATATCAACTGCGGCATCATGTGAGCCTAGGAATCATGTGATCACAGATTCAGTCCACTGAGTCTAGATTCAGTTCTTGTGATGAACATTTTCAGTTGTAAGCAGCTTATAAATTTATTCACAGTGTTTGGGTTTCATCAGATGGTTTCCATGCCCATGAGGAGTTCGGCACTGCTTTGTATATTATTTTCTCGAAGATGCTTCGCATCTCGAAAATAAAAGTAATCAAGCCGAACATTTAATAAAATGGAAGTGTAAAAGGTCTCAATTACTATTGAGCATCAGGGTTTGAAAAAACCTCTTTCATAAAACTTCACTGCTATATCTTGTTTAAAACTGAATTTTTACACAAATTCAAACCCTGTGTATATAGGTGCGAACGAGGCCTCACATTACTTCCAAATAACAGCACATTGACCCACACACACACACATATTTATATAACAGTTTCTTGAAAAGTGGCGGTCACCGTGCCAACACGGATGTCGGGGGGTGCCTAACACCTTCCCTCTGCATAAGCAAGTCCCTAGACCTTAATGAATCATGGTTTCACAGACCTGTTTAGCAGTGTCACATCACTGGGTTAATGTGCAAACCTTTTCTCGATTATGTTGGTACAACCAGTTAAAAAACCAACTGGTGACTCTTACAGTCCAATTGTCGACATTATACATGTCAAACCTTTTTTACTTGTTTTTCCAAATAAATCTCACCTAAAATGAGAACACTAAAGAACAAGAATAGTAAAGGGACAAATAAAAATCCCGACGTCGACAGGTGGCGACTTTGCTGGAGACTCCAGTAAGAGGACTTAAGCCGCTATTACAAGCTTTTCGAAACTGTTATATGCTTGTGTGTGGATGTTGCATTTACATTTATGATGAATGTGTACGAATGCATATATTTCTTGCACTTAATGCTTTACACTATATCTGCTTGTGATATTAGTGCTTCACACATGTCATCATTTCCATAAACGGTGAGACACGTTGTATGTGAATGTATGCTGTGTGGTTCCTCCACCAGGAGGCTATCCTGTCAGTGTTTGATTACTGGACTCGTAGGCAGACTAATTCTAACGAGGCTCAAGAAAGGCACCACCCAAATTCGCTCCAGTTGAAAGACCGGATTAACTTCCCGCCAAGTAAATTGCGATGATTTGGGAACCTTCATGCCGAAAAACCGCGAGAGTAACCTAAGATAGGTCAACTTCTAATAAACCAAACGCGAAGGGAAGTCTCTTCATACCTTCCCATTTCAATTACTTATAATTTTAATTACTTGTAATTTCATTTCCATGTCGATCTCAATGTAATTAGAAATATGAAGAAAAATGTTCATACTTAAATTAACATGCTATCCTGTATTACAAACAGCTGACATCCGTTTTGCAGGATAAAATTCCTAAAACGGATACATCACATAGCATGTAACATTTCTACATTCCCTAAGACTAAACTACCACTTCTTTTTGAAGGGAAGCAATTGATCCAATAACCCGTTTAAAATCCAAAAAGGCAGTAAGCCTACAGCCAAGCATGGCTACACCGGGCCAGCCTGATCCTACTCCTGTTTCCCGAGAGGAGTTTGAAGGATTAAGGAATCAGATAGCAGAATTGGTTGTCTTTCTAAAAGAACAAAGTAAAAATACTCAGGGCCCGACAATGCCTACTCAATCAGATTCATTCACACCAGGGGGCAGTCAGGGTATTGGTAAAAAGATAGAAACCCAGATACCTGAACCTCATTCCAATAAAGGAACCAACAAAACCCCTTAAATCAGAAAACTCAGGGATGATCGAGAAACGTAGGATATAAAAAAGAAAGTCCAACAAATGGAGGAAACCATCCGGTCAATTAAAGGGACTGGAAATTATGGGAGTGTCACCTATTCAGATCTCTGCATATTCCCAAGGGCTTGATACCCTACCAAATTCAAAGTCCCAGAGTTTGAAAAGTACAATAGGGCACGCGATCCCTATACACACCTAAAAGTGTACATTGGCGAACTGAGGTCTTATGCTGAAGATGAAAACCTCAGAATGCAACTTTTTCAAAGGAGTCTCACTGGAGAGGCTAAAACTTGGTATGCCCGACTTGACAATGCCAAAATCCATAACTGGGAAGAATTGGCCCATGCCTTTCTAAATCAGTACAGTTTTCAGTCACAAATGGCGCCGGATCGATACCAAGTGACTAAAGTCAAAAAGCAAAGTACTGAATCTTTCCGAGAATATGCCCAAAGGTGGAGACATCTAGCAGCACAAGTCATTCCATCAATGACAGAAACTGAGATGGTCATGACGTTTATTGACATTCAAGAGGCTCCGTACTATGAGAGGATCCTAGCCGGTATAGGAAAGCCATTCTCAGAAATGATCAAACACGGCGAAATGGCAGAGATGGGCCTGAAGGCAGGCAAGATTAAAGACTTCACTTCCTTGGAAGCAGTCGCCAAGCATATACAGACTGGCAAGTATGCGAGCGATCCCAAGGGGGTACCCGATAAAGGCAATGAAGATGTATCCCTTGTTGTACAGGGGAAAGCTAGGAGACCAACCTACAGTTCCCTCATTTGGAAAATGCAAGACAATCTACCATCTCAACAACAGGCTCCATTCAACCAATGCCAGGATAGGAAAAGAAAATTTGAAAGAGCAAAAAATCGGGTGTTCACTCCACTTGGCGATTCCCTTGAAAATGTATTGGCGATATTAATGGATCACAAGAAAATTACCGAATTGGCCCCACCTCTGGAACCAGGGAGCAAAAGATACAATCCAAGCCAAAGATGTGCTTACCACTCAGGGTCTCTAGGACACGATACACAAGATTGTTGGTCTTTAAAGCATAAAATTCAAAATCTGATCGAAAGTGGCAGTATTGTGGTCTAACAACCTGGTAAATAAAATGTCAACACCAACCTTCTGTTGTAGCATGATACGGGGGAAGTGAACATGATCGGGTCAGGAAGCGCTGAAATATATCCAATTCATAAGTGCATATGAAGGATTGAGGAATACCCCCAAAGGGACCGAACAAATATCCTAAAGTGGGAAAACTCGGAGGAGGTATGATAATAATGTAAAAATTAGAGACGATCCAGAACCAAGTAAATCTGTTAGCTAAGCTGATAGTGTGCCAACATCAGGATACGAGGTATTTTTTCACTTAACTATCAGAAGGCTAAGAAAAGGGGGATGATAAAATTGCTAGAAGATCTCGCCAACGGGAAAATCGCTCGGGAGAATTCAAATTCTTAAAGAAGAAAGATCAAACAACCTCCACAATAGTCTGAAAATTCATCCCTCTAAGCAAATCTAATGAAGAAATGCTACACTTTCTGATAAGCGAAGGAAGGATTACTGAGTTACTTCCTCCTATAAATCTCAAGATAAAGAGTTATGATTCCACTAAGATATGTCTCTACCATTCTAACTCACTTGGACATATGACTGAAGAATGTTGGTCTTTGCGACATAAAATCCAGGATCTCATTGAAAATGGAGAGCTGGAGAAAGAACTTCCCATGACCAAAAAAGGCGAAAAGGAAATAAAAAGCTTAAGATGTCCATTCGAGACAGGCAGTTCAAATGAGGTGAACGCTATGAGCGATAATTCTGCCAGAACACAAGGTGGACTGATCCTAATGCAAATAATGACAGAGGAGATAAAGGGAACCCCAAAGGAGATTCCTCCGCCAACATCAAATATCCTGTGGTCCAAAGATATCAACCACGTTCCTGATTTCATCACCTTGGATGATGTGGAGGAAATACTAATCCTTTCCAAAGAAGAAAAAGCCAAAAAGGAAAGTTCCTTGCAAGAAATGCAATAACAGTGTGAGGGAGATTTCATGGTCGAATCATCTCAAACCCAAGAAATAGGTGAAGGAACAGATGAAGAAAAAGGTGGTGAGGTTGTCAGGGAAGCCATCCCATTGAAGAATCCAGAGTTCATACCTTTGTGCGATGGGTCCAGTTCAAGCGTCCCTGAGAAATATACTGAATCAGGAAGTAATCAAGTTATGGCTATAAGTGAAGATATTCAGAATCAAGAGGTAACCTCTATCGCGAGCCCTGAAGGCAACATAACCATGGACAACTGGACTATCATGCCTCAGCTAGCCAAGAAGATGCAGATTCAGAGGATACAATTGTGAGTTCCACGAGATGTTGGGACGATATCATTTTCTTCGCAGTGTGCCAATTATTTTCCATGCATGTAAAGAAAAAAAACAAAAAACAGAAAAAAAAATAGAAAAAAAAAAAAAAAAAAAAGAAAGAAAAAAGATAAAAGAAAAAAGAAAAAAGAAAAAGAAAAAAAAACAACAGAAATAAAAACACAAACATCTCTACACCCACTACTACAAAATAGTAAATAGACAACACTTAACAGATAACGTTTTTATAAAAAATATTATGGTATTTTTTTTACAATATTTTTTAACAAAATATTGTAGATACATGTAAAAAAATGTTATATATTTATTTGGATAAATTTTAATTTTAAATAGATAACGCTTTTGTAAAAAACACGGAGCCTCTTTTCAAAAATCCTCTCCTTTAAAAAACACGGAGGCTGGGAGTCGGTTAAGAAAAAAAAATTGTGTTCCTTTGTTCCCTTCCCCTTTTCAAAATCCTCAAACCCTAACTCCACCATTTTACTTGTTCGCTTGACTGCCTTAAGCTTAAAGACGACTTACAGAATATATCTCATCAGTCCACGGCGGGTTGGGGAGAAGAAGACGACTGGGAGCTCATCAACGTTGGTCCTCATCGCTCTTCACACTCCATCACCACCACTACCAGCTCTCGCTTCACCGCCGCCGCCGTCGTCGCATCCCTGCTTCCATCTCGCTTCAAATTACTGATTTCATTGGCGATTTTGTACGGCCTCATGTCCTTTGTTGTTTACTCCGTCCTCCACATGAAGTTTATCAAACCCCTCGGCATCAACGCTCCTCTAGATGCCAGAATAAGCTCGAAATCGATGACGACCAGAAACTGTGAGTTTTTTTATGAACTCTGTTTACTTTGATTCCTGCTCTAATTCTCTCGTTACACTTTATTTTCGTTCTTTAAGCTCCCTGATATTTATTTCTCCACGATTTTTTCGATTTAGGGTTTATTTAGTTCATTTAATTGTTTGTTATCTCTCCGACTAAGCTTGTTTACTGTTCGGCCTGATTTGTGTATTGATTTTTCTATCTTTGGTTTATAATATTGGAGCATTGTCCATTGGTCATTGCAATTTGGTATGTAAGCTTGCCAAACAACAAACACTGATTGAATTGCAAAAGAGTACTCGTTTTGTTGCATTTGATGAAGGCATGAAGTTATTATGAATACATCTGCACTATTTTAAAATTTAACTTGCACTCATTTTGTTATAGTTTGATTTTCTACTAAATACTGTTATACTCTGTTTGTGCACGAAATTCAGTTTTCTTTTAGACTTGATTCTTTTTTCTTTGGTGTAATAGACAGGACTTGAATTATTATTGTTGCATTTTGATGGCTCTTCTTATAAGAATACCAGTGATATTGGGAATGGGAGATGTTCTATCATTCGTGGAGAAGGCACAAGAAGTTGTGAGTGTCAATCATTACCTATCATTTTCCCTAAAGCATCATGTTTTGACTACTTGTAATGGGTTTTTGGGTAGATGCGCCAAGAAGACGCTGAAGAATTGCAGAAGAAGATTTATAAATTTATAAATCTATTTGATGTAGATGATCTAGTTGATCTAGATTTATAAATGTATACAGATAATTTCTAATAATGCAATCTAAGTCGTGTTCTAAAACTAAATTTGTGATGTCTTTTTTTTCTCGAAAGTTGTACAGCTGATGTATTGTATTGATAGAGTCAGTAAGAAATTCTAGGAAAAGCTTAAGTGGTTATCTTGCTTGTTTTTAAAATTTTGGTGCCCATATTTTTCCCATGAAAATATAGCAAAAATTGCACCAAAATCATATCTCGTCCATCACAACAACAATTTTGGTGACCTTTATTGACATGCTTCTTTGGCTCTCAAATGTACTGGACTGGAAATTGGCTCAAATTGCTCTGCATGGTTTGTGATATTTTTCCAGGAACAAGGCTAAGATGGGTTTATCAGTAATCCATATGAGACTTCCATTTGCTGTATTCTTTTCTATGACAATTAATATCTTCTATTCTCTCCTTGACCTTTTGTTATTGACCATGCAGGTATTGTTCTTTGCCTTGTATTTAACATCATTGCTGTGATTATTTGTTGGATTAAGGGCGGTGGTAAGTGTTCGATTTGCAATTTTCTTTTCCTTTTTATTTAATTAAAGAGATAGTAGGTGACTGAGCTTTAGTATAGAGATGATGATATGGTTGACTATATGCAGGTGTCAAAATTTTCTTTCTTTCAACTATCTATGCTCTACTTGGATGCCCACTTTCATATGTTATGCGGTATAAGCCACTATATCGGGCAATGAGGTATTGTCATCCTTTTTTCTCTTGGATCTTTTGTGCATCAATAGAAATATGAAATGCATGGTTGTAGCCTTGGGTTATTTATTGCTTTGGGTTATTTACCGTCCTCCTATGTTCATGACGCCTGGGTGAAACCTATTTAAATGCTGCAGTCAAGGATCTCAAGCGTGGTTATGTTGCATCCAACTCCAAGGATGACCCTGCCAAGGGAGCTGCCAACTTCACATCTCAGGTCATCATCATGAACCACCCTGGACAGATTGGAAATGGATATGCCCCAGTTCTTGATTTCCACACCTCTCACATTGCTGTCAAGTTTGCTAAGCTCTTGACCAAGATCGACAGCTTAGGTAGTGCACCACAGCTTAGGTAGTGCTCCACAACTTAATTTTATGGATAATTTGGTATATTTTGTGGATGTAGTAATTTGAAACTGTAAACGAATGATATTATTGGGATGTATTTTTAATAGTTGATACATTTTGGCTTTAAATTTAAATGAGAATTTAGACTTTTTAGCTATATATCATGTTATTAGCATATTGCAGGTGTATTGGTAATATAGGTGAACCACAACTTTTTTTTTTCTTTATATACAACATTTTAAAAATATTGTATAAATTGGTTAAAAACGTTGTCTGATATATTAAACTACAACGTTTTTATCTAGAAAACGTTGTGGAATCATACATTCTATAACGTTTTTAAGCATTTGTTAATTTATTGAAAACAAATCTACAACATTTTTTTCTTAAAAACGTTGTGTAATGTGCTTGATTACAACGTTTTAAAAACGTTGTGTAAGGGTGTCAAATAGATGACACCTTTAACCACGACGTTTTTCTGACTGAAACCACAACGTTTTTTTCACGTTATCTATTTACTGTTTTGTAGTAGTGACCCTTCTCACCACTTACTACTTTGAACCTTTTCAAACCGAAGTTGGAACTACGTAGACCTGATCTCCCCTCATCAATGGGAGTACGTATGCATCAGCCATGTACGGTGTGGTCTAACCACTGCAAAAATCGACAAACCTCTTCAACCAAGCTTAACCTCCAATAAATATATTCAGCATTTCAAACCAAAACTTGAACTACGAAAGACCTGATCTCCCCTCATCAATGGAAGTACGTAGGCAGCCATTTATGGTGCGGTCAAACCAAACAAAAACCCAAACAAACACATCTCAAATAAACACATCTCAAACAAACACTTCTCAAACTGTTCAGCTCACCAGCGGGAACTACATAGACCTGATCTCCCCTCATCAATAGGAGTACGTAGGCAACCATTAGTGGTGCGGTCTAACCCTCAAAAGAAACATCCAAACCCAAACATCAATCCCAAGGACAACCTTCTAAGTTAGCGACCCATGTCGAGACGCCCCAACAACACTTCAATGTCATCGAATCTGGCATAAATCCCAAAAAGAAAGAAACAACGATACACTAAGACAACCAGCAGTGAGGACCTTCAAAAAATCGACACCCTCAATCACAAGTCTTCATCAAATTAGAAGAAAACCATCAACGCCGATTGCGAGAACAAGTCAGGAACAATAATTGGGGGCATCAAAGCCCAAATCCACTATAGTTCACCATCTGGTAAAAGCCTCTTGTGATCTCTGTGTCTTATCAGCTCATCTGTCAAAGTAACTATCCTAGACAACAAGCAAGGCTGGGGCAATTTCAAAATTAGCGACAACTAGATATTGGAGCCCTTACAACAAGACTGGGGCAATCTCAAAAATAGCGACAATTCAACACTGGGGCATTTATCAATCATCCTAAGGAGGAAAATGCGCCAGTCAGCACCATCAACATGGTACATCATCATCAAAGCTTCCCTCACATCATCTCACTGGTGATTTGGATATTACTCACTTGCGACTTCATCAACAAAGAGGGTTTCTCATATGAACCCTCGGCATCAACATATGAAAGGACTGGGGCATTGTCCAGTTCCAAAAAATGGAAGGTGCTTAAGGCGGAATCAATCCTCTCCTCAAAAGAAAGGAGAGAACTCCAGTAAGAAATCATGGCGACTTTAGCTTGCCCCTACGAAAGACGGGGAAAATTCTTAAAAAAATTCTTAACTCAAAAGCAGATGGCCAACAACGAAAGGCCTAGCGAATGAAATATACACCATCAAATGCATCAACCTGCGTCAAGTCCTCATCAGTTGAGGCCTTTACACCAAAGTTCAAAGTTGGGCAGCGAAAGAACAAGTTGCACCCTCCAAGGACGTCAGCGACATTTAGGTCATAAGTCCAGTCGGGTTGCGAATCAAATGCTCAAGGAAATGAGAAATAGGCACCCAACAGCGAAAGGAAACCCTAAATCCCCTCAAAATACCAGCGTATACATCGGGAAGGTCTGGTGATTTTAGAACGTCATCCCTATCAGAGATGTGGAAAACATCTTAACTTATCTTCATCAAACAAACCTCAATGACACCAACAAAAAGCCAAATTGTTGGAGTCAATAACAACATAGGCATCAGTAATCCCCGATAAAGGTAAAGCGATTTGCAAAAATATTTTAACATTCATCATAACATTCATTACATTGCGATTTGTAATTTACGATATGCTATATGCAAAATGCAATGTGCGATTGGCCAAATGTGAAATGCGAAATGCAAAATGCGAAATGCGAAATGTGAAATGCGATGTGCGATTTGCGAATTGCGATTTGCAAAAACATTTTAACATTTATCATGACATTCATTACATTGCGATTTGCATCATTAAAAATACTTTGTCATATTTTAAGTGTCTACTAATATTTATCATGTCCATTCCATTACATTGCATGACCATGATAAAGAGGGGCATCTGTAGACACTCAAAATTTTCGTTTTCCTGTTACTAACCATACAGGAAGACAAAAACGTCTTTCACACTTCAGAGGTAACCCTAGAGGACCACAACATCAATTCCAAACCTCAAAGATAACCTTGAGGATATTCAGAGTCAACAGCATGATAGCCTCAGAGATAACCCTGAGAAAAGACTGCTACAATTACGCGAAAACTGGAGATAACCCCGGGAGGGGCAAAATAGTCATTTTGCCAACTCAACTTCCCTTTAAATCAAATACACTCATTTCAAATTAAATTGCTTCAAAAGAAGTCCCACAAGAACCATATCTTAATTTTGGAGCGTAAACTACGCAAAACGGCTCACCGGATTGCCTGACGGAAACCCGAAAATGCTATTTCGGTCGCAGACCCATCTTCCCATAATCAAAAAAGGGCAAATCCTATGTCATTGTGTAGCTCTCGGAAAGAGCTTTTCGAAATGGAATGGCACGCTTCCATCGGACTCCCGGATTGAAAGTTATGAATGACCGAGCGAACAACGCGTTGTCCGAGTAGGCGTACTTTGACACGGCGGGACCCACATTGTTGGGCATCCTGGGCGGTCGTTGGTAGACCTGTGACACCCCCCTCTATATATATGGGGGTTTGGGGTGGCCTTATTTAGAAGAGAAATAGCGAGAAAACCCTGTCCAATTTGCTTTGTGCACCCTATAAACTAAGTGCTTTCTCATTTCAAACACTTTTGAGCTTATATTCTGTCATATTTTTACCGGCGGGAGCCTAGTGTTCATCCATTTAAAGTTATTGAAGTCTTTTTTTCCACTCCACTGTAAGCCTTCTTACACATTTAAAGCCTTTCTCTTCATCTTTGCACACACTTTTCTTCACGTTGAGAGTCGTGTTGCGTGTGTATGCCCGGACTTCGGTCCGTGGTTTCATTCCAGTTTATATATATATATATATTTTATATATATATACGGACTAACATTATCGAGTTATGCCTCGATTGAGCCTAGACTTATGTCTAGAGTATTTAATTGCTTTCGTATATATATATATATATATATATATATATATATATATATATATATATATATATATATATATATATATGAACTGTGTGTCGAACTCTGTTCGATGAGCCTAGACTTACGCCTGGTGCGTTTAAATGCCTTCGTATATATATATACTTGTATATATGAACTGTGTGTCGAACTTTGTTCGATGAGCCTGGATTTTACATCCGGTGTGTTTACTGCTTTAATATATATATATTTATATATATGAATTGTTGTCGGACTTTGTTCGATGAGCCTGAATTTTATATCTGGTGCGTTTACCTGCTTATATATATATATATACATTTTCTCGGTTGTGTTGGTACAACCAGTTAAAAAATCAATTGGCGACTCTTACAGTCCAATCGTTGACATTATACATGTCGGACCTTTTTCACTTGTTTTTCCAAACAAATCTCACCTAAAATGAGAACACCAAAGAACAAGAATAGAAAAGGGACAAATAAAAATCCCGACGTCGACAGGTCCAAGATCAGGAAGTAAAGTTCAATGTTTTCAGGGCCATGAAATTCCCCATAGATGAAGAGGAGTGTTTCAGGATGGATGCCATTGATCAAATAATCAGCAAAGAAATGGGTAAAAGTTTGGCTAGTGATCCATTGGAAACAACATTATTGGGAGATAAAGATTTAGATGATCCGAAATTTATGGATTACTTGCGGATGCTAGACTCCTTGCCACGAGTTAGCAGATTCAAAGCACCCTTTGAACCATTACACATGGAGGAAAGAACCACAACAAGGATGAAACCTTCATTATAGGACCCACCTACTCTTAAACTTAAGCCACTCCCTAAAACACCTCAGGTATGCATATTTAGGCAATTCTAATTGTTTACCTATTATTATTTCCACTGCACTTAACGAATTGCAGGAAGAAAAGTTGCTGAGAGTGCTTAGAGACCATAAATCGACAATAGGATGGACAATTGCAGATATCAAAGGAATCAACCCATCCTTTTGCATGCACAAAATTCTGAAGGAAGAAGATGCAAAGCCGATAGTGGAGCAACAGAGACGGCTCAACCCAATCATGAAAGAAGTAGTGAAGAAAGAAATCCTAAAATGGTTGGATGCGGGGATCATCTACCCAATTTTAGACAGTAAGTGGGTAAGTCCGGTTCAATGTGTGCCGAAAAATGGGAAGAATGACCGTGGTACAAAATGACGACAATGAGCTAATTCTGACGAGGATAGTGACTGGTTGGAGGGTTTGCATGGATTACAGGAAGTTTAACAAGGAAACCCGAAAAGACCATTTTCCTTTGCCTTTTATCGATCAGATGTTGGATAGATTGGCGGGCCACGAATTTTACTGCTTATTGGATGGGTATTCGGGATATAATCATATAGTCATTGCTCTTGAAGATCAAGAAAAGACTACTTTCACGTGCCCATACGGCACATTCGAATTCAGGAGAATGTCATTCGGCTTATGTAATGCACCCGCTACCTTCTAATGGTGTATGATGGCCATCTTCTCGGACATGGTGGAGAAAAATGTGGAAGTCTTCATGGACGACTTTTTCTGTCTATGGGGATGATTTTGATGCTTGTCTAGAGAATTTGGTGATGGTTTTACAGAGATGCACATAAATAAATTTGGTACTTAACTGGGAAAAGTGCCATTTCATGGTTGAAGAAAGAATAATTTTGGGGCACAAGGTTTCAGCGAAAGGATTGGAGGTTAATAAAGTAAAGCTAAAAACGATTGAAAAGCTTCCACCACCAACTTCAGTTAAGGGAATAAGCAGTTTTTTGGGACATGCCGGGTTCTACAGGAGATTTATAAAAGACTTCTCTAAAATTGCAAAACCATTGTGCAGTCTTTTAGAGAAAGATTCAATTTTTAAGTTTGATGAGGATTGTAAGTTGCTATTGAAGAAGAAATTGACTACAGCTCCCGTTGTCGTCGCACCAGATTGGAATATGCTGTTCAAATTAATGTGTGATGCAAGCGACTTTGCGGTTGGGGCTGTCTTGGGTCAACGCCGAGAGAAAATATTCCACGCCATATACTATGCAAGTAAGACACTTACGGAGACCCAAATGAATTACACAACTACGGAAAAGGAATTACTTGCAGTAGTATATGCTTTCGATAAATTTCGGGCATATTTGATCGGGACAAAGGTAGTAGTTTATATAGATCACTCGGCCATTTGATACCTAATCTCAAAGAAAAATGCTAAGCCACGACTTATCAGGTGGATACTTCTCCTACAAGAATTTGATTTGAATATAAAAGATTGAAAGGGGACGGAGAATCAAGTTGCATATCATTTGTCAAGGATGGAAAATCAGGGTAAAAAGGAAGAGGACAGATGTGTAATTAATAAGTTATTTTCGAACGAGCAGCTGTTTGGGATCAATACGGAATTTCCATGGTACGCGGATTTCGCTAATTATCTAGTGAGCAACATCCTTCCACCAGATCTTACACGACAGCAGAAAAAGAAATTCCTTCATGACGTCAAGTGGTACATGTGGGATGAGCCATACCTATTTAAACAGTGCATCAACAAGATGATTAGAGGGTGTGTGCCCTACAGCGAAGTGAAAAACATAATGCACGAGTGTCATTCTTCTGCATATGGAGGACATTATGGAAGTGAAAGAACATTCTTCAAGCAGGGTTCTATTGGCTAACAATATTTAAAGACGCCCACTAATTCGTAAAAAGCTGTGATAGATGTCAAAGGGTGGGAAACATATCAAAAAGGAATGAGACTACATACTATCTTGGAAGTTGAAATTTTTGACGTTTGGGGCATTGATTTTATGGGGCCATTCCCTTCCTCATTCAACAATCAATACATATTGCTTGTGGTTGATTATGTATTGAAATGGGTTGAAGCCGTAGCACTACGCACTAATGATGCCAAAGTGGTTCTTAAGTTCTTGCAAAAGAATATTTTTACAAGATTTGGCACACCTAGAGCTATAATAAGTGACGAGGGAAGTCACTTCTGCAACAAGTCGTTCACAGCTCTTTTGGCAAAATATGGGGTGAACCATACTGTAGCTACAACATATCATCCCCAAATAAGTGGGCAAACTGAGGTTTCGAACAAGGAGGTAAAGAGAATTTTGGAGAAGGTAGTGAATCCGAATCGAAAAGACTGGTCTCTCAGATTGGATGATGCACTATGGGCCTACAGAATTGCTTACAAGACACTAATTGGGATGTCACCATATCAGTTGCTGTACGGGAAAGCTTGTCTCCTACCTGTCAAGTTACAACATAAGGCCTACTGGGCAATTCAGAAACTCAATTTCGATCAAGCAGCTGCGGGTGAAAAGAGGCTACTTCAGTTAAATGAACTCAATGAATTCCAACTTCAAGCTTACGAGAACTCCAAGTTATACAAAGAAAAGGTAAAGAAATGGCACGACAAGAAAATCATGCAGAGAATGTTGGAACCGGGACAATCGGTACTATTGTTCAACTCAAGATTGAGGTTGTTCCCAGGAAAGCTAAAATCGAGGTGGTCGGGTCCATTTACCATCGAAAGAGTTTTCTCACATTGCACCGTTGAACTCTACAGTAGAAACCCATTGGAGACTTTCAAGGTCAACGGTTAACGGTTGAAGCATTATTGGGGTGACGAGTCTAATTGGGACGTCATTGCAATCACACTAGCTGACGTACCGTGAACAGGGAGTAGTCAGGCTGAACAACTTAAAATCAAGCGCTAATTGGGAGACAACCCAATCATACTTTTATTCTTCGTATTTCTATTCGTAATCGTCATATTATAGTTTAGAATATTTGGTAACACAGAATAAGTTTAGTAAATATTTAGTTAAGTTACATTCCTAGATAATCTTAGCACCATGCTTAAATTTGCTCAATATCTACTCATAATTATGTTTTATGGTATTTCAGGAACCTAATATGATCATGTATTAGAATTACAGGGAAGAAATAAGCAAAACAAGGCCATTTGCAGAACACATGCCCGCAGGGGTGGGCCCCTACAAGCCTACCATGCCCGCCGGGGCGGGGGTTTCCCAATTTCATTGACAGTGTACATGTCCGCCGGGGCGGGCTTAATAGGCACAATACCCCCCGCTGGGGCGGGGGTCCTGAATTTGAACTAGCTATTTTCGACAGTTACATCATATTTGCCCACTACTACTTAGTTCCCAACTGAAACACCACACCAACATCTTCATATACCCATGTTTTGGAAAGTTACAATCTACCATCCCACTTCATTAACACACGCACCCACTATTTTAGTCCATTAATTCACACCACAACCTTGCACCATCACACCATCTTTATAAATTCATACCCTCACAACCCACGTTCACCACATACAATCAACTCAAACTCAGAAAGCTACAAATTAGGGTTCTTATTGGGGGAAGTTATACAACAATTGAGAGTGAGCACTTTGTCTTCCAATTCCTCCCTTCCTATCACCATAGTTGAAGCAAAATCATCAAGTTTGGGGGATTGAACATTGTGCACACCTAGTGTTCGATAAGTTGCTTAAGCAAAGTTTGGGGGCATTCGTTGTTCCAGTTCACCAAATTTAAGTCAATGGCATCTAAACCCACATCAAAGAGGCAACGTGGAGAGAGTTTCGGAACCACATCGCCAACACAGACATTTGATCGCCAAAAATTTAAAGTGCTGCCGCCGTCGATCGTTACGACTACATGAAGACAAAAGCACTTACACCGGAGCGGGGGTTGGCACCGGACCATGTCGACGGTGAAATGATGCAACAAATATATCAGAAGGGTTGGAATAAGTTTACGGAAGAGCCCGAGGTCGCAGTTATGAGTGTGGTCAAAGAATTCTACGCTAATGCTGAAGATAAGGCCCCTTTCAATGCTTTCGTACGGGGGAGGTTAGTTTCATTCAGTGCTGACGCTATCAACACATACTACCAGTTAAGAGTACCGAGACATAGCTAGTATGCCCACTTACGTGACAACGATCCTAATTTTGTGGCTATTCTGAAGGAAATGACAAAGCCGGGAACCACATGGATCAAAGGTCGTAAAGGAGGCATTATTTACACAGTAAGGATCTCAACAGGTATGGGAAGATATGGTACGCATTCTTATATGCCAAGCTATTTCCATCCACACACACATCTGACATGACCAAAGAAAAGGCATTACTCTTATATGCAATTGTACGAGATTTCATCATCAACGTAAGGGCTATAATACATTTTTCAATTCTACGATGCTTACGAGGACATTTCTCGGGCGGCTTGCCACACCCATCACTCATTTGTGGGTTGTGTAGGCAAGCGGGAGTTCGATGGTCCGATGATGAGACCATCCAATTACCGCTTCAGACACTAGATTTAAGAATGATTGCATGGTATACGGTGTGGGCAGGGGGCGAGTCACATCCTAGAGGAGTAGGCTTTGTATTTCCCTCAGCTTCGGAGGACGAGGCTGACGCTGAAGACACCTCGGATGATGACAATTTCAGGAGGATGCGACGATGGGAGAGCAAGGAACAAAGGCAACACCACAGCCCAAAGTCATATCTAGTCCACAGTTTCTAAACCTTCAATGCCAAGTGGATGAGCACAACAAGGAGGCACACAGGGAAATGCGAAGACTTGCAGCGAGGTAGGACCACATGTTCAAAGCCATAAATATGTCCTTCACTTCATTGAATATGACACTCCAGAGCTTCAATCCCAGTGCACAATTCCCATACAAGCAGCTAGCTCCTATGCCAAGGTTTCCACCCAGTGATTTAGATGAAGAACAACCACCACCACCACCTCCCACTTAGAAGATTACAGGGAAGTCCTCACACATTTATTGCTTTATCCATACAATGAGGACATTGTAGTTTTCAAGTTTGGGGGATTTAGTTTCATGTTTGCATTTCATGTTTGCCTATTTAATTTCTTTAGCTAGGTTTGCATATGTTAGTTCATTGTTTAGTGTTAGAATTATTAAATGTTGCATTTCATGTTTGCATATTTAATTTCATTAGCTAGGCTGCATATGTTAGTTCATTGTTTAGTGTTAGAATTATTAAATGTTGCATTCATGTAATCATATAGTTGCATAGTAGCTTAAGAGCATAAATAGTTTTTATTTATTTTTCGCACTCATGTTATGTTTACCGTACACATATATAAAAAAAAGGAAAAAAAAGAAAAAGTTAAGCATTGTGTTATATTGCATATGTCTAGCAGTTGTTGTAGTTTATTTTATTTTGGCCAATGATGAGATTGAGATTAAGTAGACAAATGCAGTACCCAATATTAGAACTATAATGTAATTTTGAGTTATAAATTGAATCTTTTACATGTTTGACATTGGTATAAAAAGGTTTGCACGTCAATAACACTTATGTGGACTGATTAGTTCAAATTAATACATAAGGATGTTCTAAAGGAATATGCTAGTTTAAATGAAAGAATGACAAGAATAAGTAGTGATGGCTAAAGTTAGACAAGAACCTAAGTTTGGGGGAATATTTGGGGTATATAAGCTATCTAAAAAAAAGTATGAATAAACACCGTGACGTGCTTGTCTAGTTTTGTGGCCTTTGTTACTTGAGTAAGTAAGCCTGAGGGGATTGTCTTTACACCTAGCGCCCTAAGGTCTTATTGGTTTGGGAGTCGTTGGTTGAAAGCTCGTTAAGGTAGCATTGAAAAGCCTAAGAAAATAAGACATTGCATAGCTATATGTATCTAAAAAAAATAAAAATAAAACGGGAAATAAGAGCGAAAAGTCCCCGTAAATGAAAAATGAAGCATAAGTATCCCATGTTGACCCTCGATATTGGTAATTGTTTAAATTTAGTTGGATCTAGCTTGTTTTTTGAATTTTTTTAGTTTACACTATAAGATGCCTTCTAAGAGTTTGGTTATGTATTGAATTTGAATTTGTATCAGTTAGCATGGATTTTGATCACACACACACACACTATACCAGTGATAACAGTTTAAGATTTGAGGATTAATGAGGAATTATTGATTGGTTTTGATATGAAGTGTTGTAGTGTTTGTTTGATTTCTCTGAGGCCAGAGGAATAATTTTGATTCTATGATACTGTTGGATTCGTAGACAAATAGGTTAGATGCATTACATATCATTGCATTGCATTGCACAGCATGTTAGTTTTGTTTTGTGCTCGAGGACTAGCACGATTTAAGTTTGGGAGATTTTGATAAGTGGGTTTTATACCCGCGAATTGGTTCCTAATTCAAGCTTAATCGGTGTTAATTCCTTGTTTTTATGTTTATTTTTACTTGTGTATTGTTATTTTGTGTGTAGGTTTTGTGGTGTGACATTTGATCAAAAAGGGTGAAATTGTGGTAATAACCTAGCAAGTTTAAAGCTTAAGAAGACCATCGAGAAGATTGCATGCCCGCCGGGGCGGGCATTTTTAAGCCTTACACCCCCGCCGGGGTGGGGGGTCCAGAACTCAAGAGACAGGATGTATGCTCGTCGGGGCGGGTGATATTCAAAGCAACACCCCCGCCGGGGCTGGGGGTACGGGCAATGTAGTCTCTTGGTTCGTTTCTACTGCTACAAATGTAGAGTTTGAGTGATGGCAATGGATCGAGACTCATATTTTGATGGAATTGTAATCAGATGACGTGTCTAATCATTTAAATAACAATAAGGAACAAGATCAAAGGATATAACACAGGGAATTAACAGAGCTAGAGGACAGATTTTGGAGCAAGCATTGGAGTGAAGATAATTGAAGGATTTTCATATCAATTGAAGATTAAGACTAAAGTGAAGGGTGTTATGAATTTATTCTTCATCTCTAGTTTTATATTTGTAGTTGGAAGGATGTTATCTTTAATTAATTCAGTTTTTGAATTCATGATGATGAACTAAATTACATTTTAAGCTTATGACGGATCTTTAAGTGGAACAATGGTTATGTAATCTTTGATTTTAAGTTTAATAAACTATTCCTCAGTTTATATATATTAATTTATGCTTGAATTTATGAATTACCTGATCAACAGTTCTTTGTACGTGGACTTGTATGAATTCGAGAGAGGAAGCACGAGTTTAGACTTAGTTAATATAGCATGTGTTCTTGAATTTTGTGAATGAACAGAATCTTTATGAATGTTAGGGTAGAGATATGCTTGACATCGCATGTAATCCGATAATGAACTTGAACTTAAACCTTCTTTAATTGTAATTCACATAGAGATATAGTGAGTTAGTTGATTAAGGTGTTTAACTTGATTATATCTAATTTGTGGATTTGAGTTAATACGATATTAGTGCGACGAGAGGTAGCTAGTTCTACTTACGTGTTCTTAATTAATAAACTGGGATAATGAATTAAACTGGAATAAGGTGTACTAATTAGAGTGATGCTTAGAGTGAAGTCGTAAGCCTAATTCTCCAATATTTGTTTGAAAATTCAGTTTTTAGGGTTTGTTGATTGTTTGGTAATTTTAATATTTTTAATACTTTTAGTTACAAACTTGAAATTGGTTAGTTTAATAAAATTTGGATTAATAGGAAATTGGTAATTGTGAGAGTTAATTTCTTGCTAGTCTCTGTGGGAACGATACTCTACTTATTATTATTTTACTTGTTGACCACTTATACTTGCGTGCTGTGCGTAATTAGATTTTACCCAATAGTTAGTGAACATCAAATCCTGTAGGAATGCAGTACCCGAATTTAGGGGTGTCATAGGTCTTACAACAAGAAGTTTATTCTTAGGCAGTTCAAAGAAAATGACCTGGTGCTGAAAATGATTATCTCCAATCAAGATGCGGCCAAAGGAAAATTCAGCCCAAACTGGGAAGGCCTTTTCATTGTCAAGGAAATGATGTCAGGAGGAGCCCTCAGACTGCAATAAATGGACGGTGAAATTTTTTCCCAACTTATCAATTTAAACTATGTCAAAAGATACTATGTCTGAACCCTGGCAGTCAACATCCTACTCAGAAAAATCAATCAAATTAAATCAGGTCTTAACTCACCAAGTGTGAACTATGTAGACCTGATCTCCTCGCACGGGAGTACGTAGGGTGCGGTCTAACCTTTAAAAGAAACATTTGAACCTAAAAACTAGTTCAAATCAAACCAAATAAACACTTTTCAAACCCTTCAGGCCAAGCCTGAACTACGTAAGACCTGATCTCCCCCATACACGGGAGTATGTAGGCAACCATCTGTGGTGCAGTCTAACCTTAAAAACAAATACCAAACATTCTACCTCAACCAAAACATCAAATCAAATACCAGTCCCAAGAAACCAAAATTATACTTGAAAACCTATACACTAGAAAAACCAAAAGGTCGACAACTCGTTTTGAGAGACCCTGTGATACCTCAATGTCAGTCCATCAGGAAAGAGTTTGTGATGCATCAAGACAGCTAGTCATAGAGAAAAGTGGCAACCATCAAGCAAGTCAAAACATAACCAAAAGGGAAGTAAACTAAAATATATTCCTTTTTATATGTTACTATTTTATATATACAATGTGTCCTATATATGAGAAAAGTGACTAACCTAGTCTATGCAAGAAATAAAAGTTAATCTATAAACCCGTAACCAAACTAGCCAACAACTCCAGAAGACTATCCCTCTCTGCAGATTGAGGGTCATCTCTAAGCTCCCACCCTGCAGCCTTAATACGAGTCAAAAGCTCTGTCACGGTATGCATGCTGCTATCCTGATAACCTAAGAGCTCATTTGTCTGAGCGACGATGTCATCTATGAAAGATCTGAGAGCAGCACTCTCAGCAACATCAACATTCTTGGAAGCCCAGGGCAAATCCCTCTGCAAAAGAGTAGCATCCCGACTAGATAAAGCTGTCAACATCAATGTACGAGCCTAGTCCTGCCCAAAAATCAAAAGTTATACCCTCCGCTCTAAAGCCAATCTGGGAAGTGGGGGAGCAGCAGCTGAAGAGCTAGGAGTGGCGCTAACCAATGCTATTGTCAAGCCGGCAAATAGCTCATCCTATATAGGGGAGGGTGGAGCCTCCATAGGCTCCTAATCATCAAAATATGAATGAGAAACAAGATTCGTTGCTATATCTACTTTCAACCATGCAGTGTACTCTAAAGAACGACCAAGGTGACTATATGAAAAATCAGCTCTCTCCCGATAAGTTCAAAAATTATATTCTCTGGCCAAATCATCCCCAGATAAAGAGAACAATAGCCAGAATAAACCAAAATAGAGAATGGCTCCTCAATCACTGTCAAAAAGACAAACCATGATGCCGTATCTAAACAGTCAGTAGGGCGGAAAGAGTAGGACATTGCTATGTCATGTCCGAAGCAATACCCATGATGCCGGAACGTACTAATCGGTCTCAAATGCGTCATAAACCAAGCAAACAACAATATAACATTGCCTCGAAAGAACTCATCATGACGAGTGTGGCAAAGAGAAGATGAAATGTAAGTCTCTGTCAAAATCATAGGAAGAATGGTATGATCCTCCCTGAGAGCCATAACAGAGGTGACTAAACCAATGTCCAGATGATCCATATAAAGAGGAATATACAAATATGCTATAATGCATATCAATAAAGCGTCCACTCGAGTAACCCTCCAAACCTCCTATGGGATGACAAAATCCTCCTGATATAGTTAAAAACTGTCAGCAGCCCCAAAGTCGTCGATCAAAAAATCAATGGACACCACATGTCCAAAAGAGACCTCATCTAAAAAAACTATCTGTCTCAAACCAATCATGGTCATAAACTGTCGACGCATATGACCGACAACCACATTGGCACATGGTACGTCTAACAGTAAACCAGTAATACGCTTGTGCTCATCTAAAGTCGGACTCAACTCATCTGATCCAAATCTGAAAACATGTCTCTCGGGGATCCAACAAGATAATATACCATCCACAAAGCCCTCGGGATCCTGGAACATCAAGAAAGACATGAAATATCTCAGCATCTGACCTGCTGACATGCGATCTGAATCCAGTAAACTGTCATACCAGGATCTCAAGCTAGAAGCAATGCGGGTATGCGGAAGGTGGTCGATGCGTACCACTGAAGATGAAGACATCTGTAAAACTGTATCATAAGACCATACATGGGTCAATTCTAAATCATACAAGTAAAAATGCAAATCCATGACATATAATACATGCATCATGATAAATGATAATTCAATAGGTTCAGTAAATGAAAAGCATTATATATATACATAGCTGCAAAATTTAAAATTGAATACATCATGAAATTAAATACATCATCTCTATCATACAAATAAGAATAAAAAGTACAGGGAAAACAAAAGCCTTTACGAAGAAATTGTGGATGTCTATATCCCCAAGTCAATTGACACGATCCAACTCCTCTTTAGTCACGGTATCTCTGCTAAGAGGCACATTAGGACGGTACAAGGGAGGATCTCCACTAGTAAAACCACCAGCATCTGGCCCGCCAGAAGGACCAGAACCAGACCTGGAGGGATAATAAGTAGAAGCCTCCGCACGATCCCTGCCCAAATGGCATACAAAAAGGGACAACTGATCCACCTGTTCAGTCAAAGCGGCTATATATCTTCTCCAAATAAGTTGGCTCCCAGACACAGGCGAGCCAATTTTCCATCATCACGGATCCAGGCACCATGTCCACCAGGATATGGGTAGCACAGGTTTGAGCCCCAATGTTACGGGGAGTCCACCACTGATGAAAAAAAGTCTAGAGTACAAAGGCCATCGGACACTGTAAAGGTATCTAAACCCATCAGGGGAATATCTCTAACTGGCTGGGATAAAGACTATGAACGCCACTCAGGATGAAGATGTGGAATATGAATCTCTCTTTTGATGCACCTGATAGCACACTCTCCCAAGTAGAGCTCACAACCTCCCTCAGTCTAGAAGGGAATTCGACGGGTAGACAATGCATACTCAGCTCCGGTCAGGAAAGCTATCCTCAAAACCCACTGTCAGATAATCTGGGGTGTAAGGAACCCAGGTAACATCAACTGCAGTCAGCAACTCTAGCTACAATCTATAATGAGTAAAGCCATCTACTATAGGGACATCGACTAAGGTAGAATGGTGCCATCGGTGTCCCTACAGATATGTTTCCAGGCCTAAAGTGGTAGCTGGATGAAGGTAAAGAAGCCTCTCATAAGCCCAAAACTGAAAATGCATCAATCAACTACATCAGTCCATATATCAAAAATACCCGAAGGTGGGAAATGGAAATTGATTAAAGCTACTCACTAGTAGAAATGGGTAGAAACCTAGCCAAGCCTCTGTAATGCCCTCTGAGCGCAGATGCATCCTGCGAAGGAAATACACAAAGGTAAAAGATCCCTAATCAAAATCGAGGAGTTATCTGCAATGAAACAACCCCTACTAATAGTCAGAAACAAACATCGCAAAATGCGATCTCTCTCCTTTTGATCCTTAGGAAGAGGTTCTGATAAAGCGCCACTGGCAGCATCAATGCTTAGGGGACCAGAATGAACGGCCCGACCCTAAAGGGTAGAAGGAGGAACTCCCAATAGGGATCAGACAACAGCATGGAAAATGTCAGTCGATAGAGGAACCCTCTCACCTGTAAACTCCAATACCGTGATGAATCGCTAATCTATCGGTGTTATCATCACCTTAAAGTCGAGCAGATAGAGCGACTGGCTGTGATGAAACCATCTCTCAAATAATGCTCTTAAATATCCCTACGGACAACGCTATGGTGCAATGGATAAGAAAGCCTCAAAGCCCCAAGAATGTATAATAGCTTGGTAGTCGAGATGAAGGTTCATGTACAAGGAGTGGATACTAAACTAGTTCCCCCGTGGCTGAGTAAACCCGAGAACCTGCATATTCAAATCAAGGTTCAACCATTGCCAAAAATGGAAGAGAAAAGCTATTCAAGATGATCAAAACCTCCAGTACCTCATTCGCATGTAGATGGACCGATGACTGGCATCTCAAGTCGCCTAATAGATCAGGAGTCATCACATATATGCCGGGAAGGTCCAGACGAGTAGTGGAAGAAGAGGGAGAGGATCCGCAGTAGGAACATCCTCCTCCTCCTCTGGAACTCTAGTCCTATCAACCCTAATAGGATGGATCACAGACTCGGTCAACCGACGAGTCTATTGAGCTGGGCGTGGCAAAGGAACATCTGAAGTTATCCTCCTAACGCCCAAGGAAACCATACGGGACGTGGAACTACTAGTCCTATCAAAATCCATGCCTAAAAAAGAAACTCCAAATCACCTCAGAAAGGGTGATGTATGTTTCTACTCCAGTCAATTCAATTGAGCATATGCATCCACCTAGGACAACAAATTCCTAACGATATGCTTAGATCATCACGTCATGCATGGTCTATATGTGTAAATTTATGCTACTTGAACATACATCCCCAGTAGAGTTAAATATGTATGCACATTAAAATGTCTAGAGTCATAAATTTTATTTTCCAGAGTCTTCTCTATAAAATGGACTATCCACATGCACATAGGCATGACTAGGTGGCCATTTAGTAGCACACCAACCCAATCAAGAATAATATAAATGTTAACATAAAATCAAGCCCACAATGGTAGTCAAATTATCCAGAGCCATTAAAATATAGTTATGGCAACTTCATGCTCATTTGTCCTAAAAAGGATAGCTAAACTAGCCAAAATAGGTGTAAAATGACTTTTGAAAAAAATGAAAGTTTTTCACATCAAAAAGTTTACTAAGCCCGTTCAATTTTATTAAGTCATTTATGTATACATAATTGATACATTACTTTTAAACCTATTAAACATGAAATCTACCTTTCTAACGGTCAAAACGTGAAAAGAAAGGATGTAAACGTTACCAGAGATGTGCATAACGTTTGTACGATGATGGAATTCGAAAAAAGCAGGTCGAAATGAGTAGATCAGAGTAGGAAGGTTTGGATTTCTCGAAGGGTATTAAGTTAAAAATGACATGTGAAGGGGCCAGGGGGATTAAATCCACCCGCAGCCTACCGCGACTCTACCTGCGGCTGCCACAAGTAGAGCTGTGGCAAGGATAGGTGGGTCCTACCCCCTCCAGCTCGATCAAATCATTATGAAATATTCCCTGTCCTTTGACAATTAACACAAGTTTTGTAAGACATATCAGAGTATTTAAAAAGAGAAGGACAATAAAAACCACTTTCCAAAACCTTATTAGCTGTTCTTTTTGGACCAAAATGTCCTCCACAAGCATGAGAATGGCAAAAGGCTAGAATAGATTAAAATTTACTGTCAGGCACACATCGTCTAACTATCTAGTCAGCACAAAATTTTCACAAATATGGATCATCATAGTGTAAAACATCACTCTTTAGCTTTTCCTTCTAGGATTTGAAAAAATCACTAGGAAAATAAGTATTTAACAAATAATTCACAATATTTGCATACTAGGGAATCTCATAATGTATGGAAAGTAGATGCTCATCTGGAAAAGAATCGTGTAATAGTAGCACCTCCTCATCTCTTAACAGCCTACTCAAGTGATCTACCACCAAGTTATCTGTTCCTTTCTTATCCTTAATCTCCAAGTCAAATTCTTGAAAAAGTAGAATCCATATGCTAATCCTAGGTTTAGAGTCCTTCTTGGTCAACAAATATCTAAGAGCAGCATGGTCAGAATAAACTATTACTTTAGTGCCAAGTAAATATGATAAAAATTTATCTAAAATAAAAACAACAGATAAAAACTTTTTGTTCAGTTGTGGAATAGTTTTTTTGAGCCTCATTCAAAGTTCTAGAAGCATAGTAAATGGCATGAATAGCTTTGTCAATCCTTTTGCCTAAAATAGCCTCTATTGTATAATTGTTTGCGTCACACGTTATCTCAAATGGATAATTCCAATTTGGTGAGTGTCATGTTATACTATTATGAGTCATGACCATCACCCAATTGGAATGGAAGTAAAAGCTTTTGTAACGAAGCAATGAAGAATTTTTAAGTTAAACTAGTTACAAAAGGAATTAGTGTAACCCCTAACCCTTGAGCAGCTTTTTGTTTCAAATATGTTGATGGAATTTTTTTTATTTTGGGGGTGGTCTATTACGTTAAGTAACGAGTCCGTAGACATAATATTGGTCTAATTTTGAGTTCAGAGGTTGGAGTTATGCCCTTTGAAAGGAAGCTAGTCAAAATTGCCAAAATTAAAAGTAGTTAGTGTGACCCCTAACTTTCAAACGGATTTCTATTCTAATTAGCTTGCTGGAAATTTTTTAGGTTTTGGGGGTTATGTAGTACATTAAGTAAAGAGTCCGTGAACGTAAGAATGAACTCATTTTGAGTCCGGATATGGGAGATATGCCCTTCGGAAGGAGACTAGTCAAAACAACCAAAACTGGAAAACTGTTTTAAGTAGGGACTTTTGTGCCACTGTTTTGGCCAGAGAATGAACGTGGAAAACATTTTCACCAAGGGGATTTATATTAGATGTAACAGGGAAGAAAATGACGCAAGAACGGACTAATTCTGATAACGGATGGTCAGGTTATGATGTTGCAAAATGGGTACATTGTTTAGAGCAATCATTTTAGCTTCAGGTGCAGCAAGTTTTGAACTAATGCAAATGGGCTGAAACATACAGGTTAACTTGTCTAGATTGACAGACAGGGAGTTTGAAGCTAAAGCCGACACTCTGTGTCTCCAGTAATATGTCTGGATTAACATGTAGTGAGTTTAAAGCTAAAACAGACAGGTTAAGCTGTCTGCTTTATACTTGTAACGAAAAATAAAAAAATAAAAGTTGGCCGCATTGATTAAATCATCAAAAGCAAAAACTAAGAACTAAGAATCTGAAGTTAATGTAAGCCATAATTAGCATCAATATATGTCTAATTAGTATGTGTATATAAATTTAAATAATATTTCAAGTTTAATAAAATGAACATTATAAAACAAGGAATATGGTTAAAATAAACCACATGTGACGTTTATACTTGGCTAATTGGTATGTCTATATGCACTAAATGTGCAAGACTTTCAAAGGGCAATTAACGTTAAGGTATAGAAGACACTTGAGGCTAGTATCCTAATCTATACATTTACTTTATTCAAGAGGTATAGATTACACAAATATTCCAACTTTGTGCACTACTTTTCTATTGTGCAAGTATCCTGATCTTGTTTACCTCTTCAGAAAGTATCCTAACTTGTTTAATATTTCTAAATCATTCAAGTTATTTATGTTTGTATAATTGTACAGGTTCCCTAACTTGTACAATTTAATTCTTGTTACAAGTTTCCTAAATTTACTCAAAATTTATTGATCAAGTATTCTAACTCTATTCAACTTTCGTTTGAATATCAATTTTTGAGTATATATTCTTATGAATAATCCTTATGTATACTTCGGTTTACACAATATTTATCAATTGTGAAACCTTTAGACTTATACAAACTCTTTGTTAGTTGTATAAGTGTTCAACTATGCTATAATGCATAAATTTTTTAACGTTCGCTATATAATACGTAAATTGTTCAAGCTTTGATTTCACGTAAATTGTTCAAGTTTTAAAGTTCTTATATTCATGAACTATTTAAGAGTTATGTCAATGCCAATTGTATCAGCTAGACACATGTTAAAATGTTTTACTAATTTGAATACCATTCTCTGAAACATTATTTAAATTAGGTAGAGTTGTCCACCCAAATTGTTTTGGGGTTTGGACTCCAGTCTGAGAAGAACAACCCTAACATTGGGGTATTTTTACGTCAAAAAAATCCCGACAGACCCCAGAGGTGATCAAACAAATGCATATAGTCGTTTAGCTAGAATGTTGTACAACATAGGGTACACTGGGCTGATCACCCAACGTGCCCCCGTAAGCCAGACTGGTTCATAGTTACTGTTGAACCCATGAAAAAAATAAAATGCTCAAGGTCTTTTGACCGCTCAGTACATCGTTTCAAAAATGTTAGATAAAAGAGAATTTACTTTTATATATTATTCCTATTTACTCAAAATGCTTTCATAACTATTATTCAGTTGTAGAAATAGTAACATAATTCTTGATTTTGTTGTTTATTTAACTGTTTATACTTGCTGAGCTTTGTAGCTCATCCTTGCTTTAAATAAAAATTTTCATCAAAGCTAGAGTAGATTAAAGGGTCTGGTATGGACAAATGAAAAGGAAAGATGGACAAGTAGAAGATAGTTGTAACTATTTATAATAATTAGAAGTATTGTAATAATTACTTAATACTTTATCAAGTGTTAAAGACTTAAAGGTATGAGAACCTAGGGTTTAGAGTAAGACATTGTTGATCGATTTCACAATCAATATAAGCGTGCAAGTATACACGGTCAACAAGTAATAAAGTGAAAGTAGAGTAGTATCGTTCCCACAAGGAATTATTAATAAAAATTATCAAATACTAACTCTTAACCAAGCTAATTTTATTTAAAAAATCAATTTAAGATTTTGAATAAAATTATCTAATTAAACTAATTCTAATTACCACTAGTTAAAATCAGATTATGGAAATTTATTATCATGACTTCACTTATTGTTTCACTTAATTTAATACACTTCTTATCAATTATGCTCACCATTCTGAATTGTTAATCAAGAACACATACATAAATATGGCCAACTCTCAATGCATCATACTCTAATCAACTTAAATATGTAAATGATAGAATTAAGAAGAACACCATAATTAACTAATTCATTATATCTCTATGTGAATTAAAGAGGATTTAAAGCCGAAGTTCTTTATCAGATTATATGCGATGTATATGTTGCCAACGTCAGGATTTTTATTTGTCCCTTTTCTGTTCTTGTCTTTTGGTGTTCTCATGTTAGGTGAGATTTGTTTAAAAAAACAAATTGTGAAAAGGTCCGATATGTTTGCACCAACTCAACCGAGAAAAGGTTTGCACATTAACCTAGTGATGTGACACTATTTAACTAGTCTGTGAAACTGAGATTTGTTAGGGTCAGGGGGCTTGATTATGCGGAGGGAAGGTGTTAGGCACCCCCCGACATCCGTGGTAACACGGTGACTGACACTTTTCAATTTAAACCTTTATCTGAATGTGTGTGTGTGTGTAGATCAATATGCAATTATCTGGAAGTAGTGCTATGCCTCGTTTGCACCTATATACAAAGGGTTTGAATTTTGTATAAAAGTTCAGTTTTAATAAGATATAGCAGTGATGTTTTGTAAAAGAGATTTTTCAAACCCTTATGCTCAATAGTAATTGAGGCCTTTGATACTTCCATTTTATTACGTGTTCGGCTTGATTTCTTTTATTTTCGAGATGCAAAACATCTTCAAGAAAATAAGATAAAAAAGCAGTGTCGAACTCCTTGTGGGCATAAGAGCTGTCGAAGGAAATTCAAACACCGTGAATAATTTACAAGCTGACTACAGCTGAAAATGTCCATCACGAGAACCAAATCTAGATTCAGGAGGCTGAATCTATGATCACATGATTCCTAGGCTCACATGATGATGTAGTATGTATGGAAGCTGTTAGCAGTTATATATATATAAAAGTTGTAAATATATATATACGGACAATCAACTGCCACGAAGTAAACTCCAAGAAGGACAAAAATGTAAATATATATATATATATATATATATATATATAATTATAAAAGCAATAAATATATATATAGAAATGATCAACCGCCACGAAGTAAACTCCAGGCGGGACGGAATGTAAATGAAAGCAATAAATGGCCACGAAGTAAACTCCAGGGCAAACAGAAATGTAAATATATATATATATATATATATATATATATATATATATATATATATATATATATATATATATATATCCTCGAATTCGAATTAACGAACCAGTGCGTTTACCACTTATATATATATAAGCGGTAAACACACCGGATATAAATCCAGGCTCAATCAAACAGAGTTTGATGATATATATATATATATATATATATATATATATATATATATATATATATATATATATATATATATATATATATATATATATGTATATAAGTACATATATAGGAAAGCAATAAAAGCCACAGACCGACGGTCTGGGCATACACACCCAACACGACTCTCAACGTGAATAATAGTGTACGCACAAAAATGGAGAAAAGGCTTTAAGAAATGTGAGAAGGCTTTATATGGGCTACCAAGGAAGGCTTCAAATAGCTTTAAATGGATGAACACTCGGTTCTCACCGGTAAAATGTTGCAAAATATAAGCTCACAAGTGTTTAAAATGAGAAAGTACTCAATTTATAGTGTGTACAAAGCAAATTGGATAGGGGGAGCCACAGGTGTACCTGCGGCTGGCCAGGGTGCCCTGGGCTCCATGGGTCCTGCCGTCTCAAAGTACATGCACTCGTGCAACATGTTGTTCGCTCGAACCTTCATAACTTCAATTCGGGCATCCGATTGAGGTGTATAAGACCTTTTACTAAATGTTATTATCAAGAGCTACACAATGACATGGGATAAGAGGTTGTACGAAGTCAAGAAGATGGGTCCATACCCAGGTCTTCAAGTCTTCAAATTTTATCCGGTGTGTTGTCATGTGTAGTAGTCACTCGAGATCGGAGCTATGGTTCTTATAGAACACTTCTGTGTAGCATGTGGGTTGAAATGTTGTTAAGACGACGTGAATGTGGGATCGAGGTGGCAAAATGATGATTTTGCCCCTCATCGGGGTTATCTCCAGTTCTAAGCTGATTTAGTAGTCGTTGCTCAGGATTATCTCTGAGATTAGGCTGCTGCAAGTGTTGAAGGTCCTCAGGGTTATCTCTAAGGTGTCCTTGACCTCCCGGGGTTATCTCCAGGTTTGGGACTGAGTGCCTCGGGGTTGTCTCCGAGTTTAAAGCTGATTGCTGGGGATTAAAACGAGTGTTTTTGGGGTTATCTCCGGAACTGCAACTGCATTCCTTGGGGTTATCTTCGAGGTTGGAACTGAAATTCCTAGGGTTGTCTCAAGGATTGGAACTGAATATCTCAGGGTTGTCTTTGAGATGGAACTTACTATTCCGGGGTTGTCTCCGGGATTGAGCTGTCTTGGCCTCCAGGGTTATCTCTAGAAGACGATTCTGCCCTCCTATAAAATTTTGAGTGTCTACAGATGCCCCTCTTTATCATATTCATGCGGTGTAATGGCATGGATATGATAAAGAATACTAGACACTTGAAATATAACAAGATATTTATGATGCAATGTACTGCAGCATAATGTAAATGTATGAAGAATGTGGTTTGTTGGACCGTTTTCTAACGGGATGTGATGACTATTTACTCTCATGACTTCTGATGGGTACTTGAGTTATCATAGATGAATTTATGAACTGCTTGGATATGTAATCCAAAGCTCTCAAGAACTTTCAGGATGTTGATGTTGGGGTTATCACCAAAGTTCTTAATCCTTGGTACATATTTTCCACCATAGATATTCCTTTCATGTGCAAGAGACTCTGGGGGAATGAGCTTTTGTCTGATGAAGATTATGTATAACGGATTCCATCATCGGTCCTCTCCGATGAGGATATTTTTCCTGGTTTGTATCGCCAGGTCTTTCCAGTGATCTGTCGGAGTTACTACCAATAGTCTATGTTGTCAAGATTGCCTGACCCTCATTGAAATGTGCATCAACGGATACCATCATCAGATCATCTTCGACGCCTTGTTGGGTTTAATTGCCAACGGCTGTGATCATCAGATGATCTCTGACGCTTTGATAGGTTTACTTGCCAACAGATGAAAACTGTTAAGGTTACTTGACCTTCGTTGAAATGTGCATCAATGGTTGAGGATCATCTGATGGCTTTCGACGCTTATTTGAATTTACTTTCCAACGGCTGAAATAACGTCAAGGTTGATTGACCTTCATTGAAATGTGCTTCAACGGTGGAGATCATTGGATGGCTTCTGACGCTTCGTTGGATTTAGTTGCCAACGACTGAAATAATGTCAAGGTTGCTTGACCTTTGTTGACATATGCATTAACGGCTGAGGATGTATGAAGTTCTAGTTGGGGAGAGGTTCTTTTGAGTTGCGACCCTGAACCGATGGCATCAGAACTTTGTGAGGTATTGCCGAGTGTAGTTTGCAATAGCTGTGATCATTAGTGTGGTGTACCCTGTGTCTGGGCGAATACCAATGAGTGACATGTAGACCCACAGTTTGGTCTTTAAAAACCAGGATTTCAGGCTATTTTGCTCAATCGCATAACATCTTTTTTTCCTGATTTGACTATTTCAACTTGTGAGACCTCCTTTGTAACTCAACTTGGACCGAGCTGAAGTGGTGGGACCCATATAGGGCAGCCGTAGGTACATCTACGGCTAACCGTGGGTGTACTTATAGGTTATTTTCCTTTCACAAGTCACTTTTATGTTGCGCCATACAGAGAATCCGAGAGTTCTTCTTCAGATCCGCTGAGTTCGGGCCGCTTTCTGTGAAATCTGTCACCGTACAAGTGTTTCACACTATCCTGGTAACGTATGAGTTATTATATAAAATGCGTCTAAACACATAGTAGTGAATATGCATGCCTATATGACTTGATAAAAAATATTCAACATAGTAAATTTTAGTATTAAACCATGTTGAACATAATGATGTAAAAAAATTTAACTTTTGAAACAGTCAAATTCACACCTTTTTTTGCCATTTCCTATCCTATTTGATGACAAATGAGCAAAGGTAGTAAAGCAAAGTAATCCAGGTAATTAGTCTACCATCATGGATTGTGACTTTGACATGTGTATGCATATAGGATGTTTATGACTGTTGGTAGGTGTACTACTGAATGGCCACCTAGTCATGCCTATGTGCATGTGGATGAACAAAGGAGACTCTGGCAAAATTTTTCCATAAGTCTAAGTATTGGGTAGTTATGCATTTTAAACACTACTATAGGTGTATGTTAAAGTAATGCATGCATGCATGTAGTCATAAAATGTATTTGAAAAGCTCCAGGTTAGAATTTATCACACCCTTTCTAAGGTGATTTGGAGACTTGTATCCAGGTATTATGGATCTAGATCAGCCGAGTAGTTCCCGTAGGACCACTTCAGGTGTGCGGAGGAGGGCTTTTGATGTACCTCAACCCCATTCAGTCAGACAACCTCGTCGTTTGGTGGAGGCGGTGATTCGTCCTATCCGGGTTGAGGTGTCAGATTTTGAGGATGAGGAGGAGGATGTACCAGTTGCGGCTCTAGCTCTTGCTGTGCATGTTCCCCGTAGGGATTTCCTAGGCATTACTATGATGATCCCAGAGCTTCTAGGTGATTTGAGTTGCCATTTCTCAGTTTACTTGCATGCAAATGAGGTAAAAGCTGGGTTTGATTTTCCTTTTTTCTATTGAGGAGGAGTAAGGATTCTGATGTCAATTTGCATTTATGGTGTAGGTCCCTAGCTTTATGTAGCCTCGAGGGAATTGGTTCAGCATACACTCTCTGTATCAGGCTCTGCATCCAGATTACCGAGAGATTGTGCATGGTTAGGGCTTTGGGGCATTCTTTTCCATTCTTCCCGGCTGTTGTCCCTGGGGTTACCTCAGGGCATTATCTGAGCTCTGGTTTCACCAGACTCAGTCTCTCTATTTGTTGGACTGTGAGGTGATGATGACGCTGATGGATTGACAGTTTATCACTGGTATGGAGTTTGGAGGGGTGCCAGTGCCATGTACGGCGAACATTATCCCGACTGCCGTCAGATCCTTGCTAGGAGTCCCGGCTGAGGCGCTCAAGGGAAGGACTGTTCGTACAGGTCCTTTGAGCGTAGATGCTATGAGTGGGCTATTGAGTGAGCCCATACCTGCTGATGTGAGAGTCAGGGATCACATTCTTCGGTGATTGTTCCTAGTTATTATCAGGAGAAGTTTCATAGCAGACAACTCTTCCACGATGTCATTCGCTTTGATCAATGCCACTCGGGAGGTGAACTGTATTGGAGAGTATGATTGGGGCTCCTATACCTTTGCCTATTTTCTTAGGGGAATGCACATGCGTTCGCAGGGCTTGACAGATGCTTGGCTAGAATTTTACCCATTTCTGCTGGTGAGTATTTCTCTTTTGATTTCTCATATACAGGTTAAGAGTGTTGACTGACATCAGATGTTTGCCTTTGTGTTGGTAGTTTTGGGCCTATGAGAGGCTTCCATGTTTGCGTCCTATTAGTATGTTAGGTTTAGATACCTATCCACGAGGACGGCGATGGCATCACTCGCTTTTGATGATGACGCCAAGAGGGATGTCAGGCCTGTAGCTGAGGGTTTCACCCATTATCGCCTACAGTTAGAGTTGTTGACAGCTGATGCCATCACTTGGGTTACCTACTCTGGGGAACATTTGACAGTTGGCTTTGAGGATAGATACCCGACTGGTGTCGAGTATGTGAAATCCACTCGTCGGATTCCTCTCTTCATAGATGGAGGATGTGAGCTCTATTTAGGAGAGTGTGCTATTAGGAGCACCACAGGAGAGATTCGTGTACCGATCTTACCTCCTGTCAGGCGTTACTGACCTGTGTCGCAGTCGCCTGTCAGTGATATCCCATTGATGGGCGTTGATGGCTTTACTTTGTCAGAGGGTCCATTTACTCAGGAGGCATTATACCACTGGTGGTCCCCTTGTACCATCAGAGCCTAGATCTGTGCCACTCAGTTCATGGGGGATATGGTTCTTGGATCCGTGATGACGACGGATTGGATGGCCTGTGTCCGAGATCTGACTCATTTGACACAGATTGATAGTTTGACCCGACAGTTGGACCGGGCACATTTTTTCATCCGGCATTTGGGCAGAGATCCTTCAGAGGCGGATACTTTTGATCCTTCCAGCTCAAAGGATAGCCCTTCAGATGACCCATATGGCTTTGTCGGTGCATATCCTCCCTTGTATAGGTCTGACATCCCTCTTGACGAAGATCCAGTGACTTAGGAGGAGTTACATCAGATGGACAAGATTGATGATGTAAACATTAACATCATTGACTTCTTCTGATGTGTATTCTCGTTATATCTTTTGATAGGCCTCTGTTAGATATTGAGTGTCTATGCCCCACTCTCGTTATATCTTTTGATAGGCCTCTGTTAGATGTAGAGCGCCTGTTCCCCATTTCCCTGTATTTTTTAGTTGTACAGAGATGGTGTAATTAGATGATGATGTACTTATAAATGTATGTACTATTTTCCATTCCCTACATCATATTGCCATATATTATTTGTCATCTATTATTCCAGAGATGTTCAGCATTGACCCCTGGATGGTCTTATAATACGGCCCACACAGATGTCTTCCTCGATAGTTAGCCGTATTGATCACACCCCACCAGTATTGGTGGTCTCTTGTTTGAGATCCTGGTATGATAGTGTATCCCCTTCAGACAGGGTAATCGTAGATCAGCTGTTGCAGCATTCCATGACCCTCTTGATGTTTCAGGTTCCTTGGGCTTTGTAGATGGGATGCTAAAGCATTGGGTACCGAAGAGGCAGGTTTTTTGGTTTGGGACCCAAGAGTTGACTCCCACCTTAGAGGAGTATAAGCGGTTGACAACTTTGCCATTGGACAGGCCTTGCGCTCAGATGGCTGTCGAAGATATGCGTCGACAGTTTATGACCCTCACCGGGTTGAGGCGTAGAGTAGCACATGATGAGATTACATCCAGTCATGTAGTGTCCCAGCATTTTTTGATAGACAGATTTGGCTCAGTGGACAACTATGTATAGTACTCCGTGGATTTCATCACATCGGAGGATCAGTGGTGTGTGGCCAGAGTAAATGTACTTGTGATGTGCGTAGTGGCTTATTTGTACATGCCACTGTACATGGATCATCTGAACATCAGTATCGTTAGGGTAGTGAGAACTCTTAGGGAGGGTCATACCATTCTACCGATGATTGTGGCAGAGACATTACGGTCTGTCACGTATTGCCACACCCATTCAGTAGAGGTATTTATAGGCAACTCGGTCTTATTGTATGTGTTGTTTATGTCACACTTGAGACCGATTAGCATCTTCCGACGGTATGGGTACTGTTTTTCCCATGAGATAGCCATGTCTTACTCTTTTTAGCCAGCGAAGTGTACAGATGCTACATCCTGGTCGGCGTTCTTGGCAGGGATCGAGGATCCATTTGATATTTTACTGTGTACAGGGCTCAGCTCTCCCTACAGCTTCATTACTCATACACCTGGCATGGATTATCTCCCTCTGACTGGTTTGAGGGACATGACCACATATCACCCATTGGCTGTGATGTCACAGTTTGACCAGTTTTAGGATGTTCATCCTTTTGAGGGGGAATTAGGTCAGCGTTTATCATCTTGGCATTTTTCAGCAGGGAATAGATCTAGGGTGTATGCCTATTAGGATCAGTGTGAGAGTACTGCGTTTACTGTTAGCCATCCTGGCCGTTCTACAGAGTATTCTGCATGGATGGAGGTAGAGATCACATCGGTAGCGGTTGTATCCATAGTACCGGGGATTGATTCAGATGATGGAGAGCCCATGGAGGACATCGATTCTCGCACCGAGGAGGAGCTATTCGCCGGGTTGCCAGCAACTCTTATAGATTCTCCCAGTATGACTGCTACTGTGATCCAGCATTCTGCAGAGTATTTAGAGTAGAGTCTGCATCTGATGACCTTTGAGAGAGATCAGGCTAGGGCCTTGATGTTGATAGCTCTGGCTGGGAGAGATGACACTTTGTTAGAGAGAGATGAGGCATTGGCTCATAGAGATATCATTGTTGTTGAGTGGGATGAGGCCAGATCATCTAGAGATACAGTGATTATTGAGCGGGATGATGCTATATCTGCCCGAGATATTGTTATTACAAATAGTACTATAGTGAGGTCCCTTACTACTGACATCATTGCAGAGATGAGCACATATATTGATGAGCATAGTGTCACCATGCAGTTGGATGTAGATCTGTTGGCTTGTGTAGAGACCCTTGGGCAGGAGATCACATCGTTACCTCCTCCTTCTGATAGGGATGCCATATTGGACTTGATAGTCCGCATACACGCTAACTTATAGATGGGCTTGTATTTTCCTGCACAGACTAGCTTAGCCATTTTGTCATGTACAATACACATTCTATATATATATATATATATATATATATATATATATATATATATCAAACAATATTATATATGGCAGGGAAACATATGTTGATTCACTTCCCTTTTAGTTGGGCCTTATTACTTGCTTGATATTTTCCTGTTTCTCTAGAGCTTGTGATCTTGGTGTATTCTGAACTCCTCCTTGATGGATGGACATTGAGATGTCTCATGATCTTTCAGAATGGATCGTTGATCTGTGTGTATTCTATACCATATTTGGTGTCTTGGAACTGGTGTGTGGAGATGTGGAGAGGATTATGGCTTTCCTCTCTGAGGTTGATCGCACCACAGATGGTCGCCGATGCTCCGTTGTATGGGGGAGTCCAGTTAGTTCCATCTCTTATGGATTGGTGTTTCTCTTTGTTGAGTCAACTACAACTTAGATGGTCATCGATTCTCCTATTTATGTGGGGAGGTCAGGTAGTTCCATCCCTTTGGTCTGAAGCCTGATGAAGTGTAGTGGATTGAAGGATGATCCCAGTACCGTTGACAAGTTTATGTGTTTTGGTAGGGGTAAGATCAAACCATGAATGGCTGCCTACGTACTCCTATTGAAGAGGAGATCAGGTCTGCTTAGTTCGAACCTGGCGTAAAGGTTCAATGCTGTATGTGGCAAAAGGGTGTAGAGATGTGTTTGTTTTTGTTGGTAGAGAAGGACGTAGAAATGTTTTTTTTTGTAGTGCGACCGGACCATATAAAATGGTTGCCTACGTACTCCCGTGTATTGGGGAGATCAGGTCGACGTAGTTCGCCCCATGTATAGGACGGATTACAGCCGAAAAGCTTGATCCCATGTATAGGCCAAATTGAGGGTGTGAAAAGTTTTATCCTTGGTGGGACAAAATTGCAGGTGTGAAAAGTTTTATCCCTGGTGGGATAAAACTGTAGGTGTGAAAAGTTTTATCCCTGGTGGGACAAAACTGCAGGTGTAAAAAGTTTTGAAAATGAAGTTAAGTGGAGGATCTGTTGATCTGAAACTAGGCTGCTGGTTAGAAAGTGTGATTGTCCCTGATGCGACAAATGGGTGTGAAGAAAGGTTGTACGTAGTGAAGGATTTAGAAAACCTGAATTGACTGGGGATCTGGTGATCCAAAACTAGGATGTTTGCTTGATGGTAACCTTAGACATAGTACCATTTCACGGTGTTTGAGTTGATGAGCTACGAAAATTCATCGCCATCCATCTCCTGCAATCTAAGAGCGCCTCTTGTCAATACCTCCTTGACAATAAATGGGCCTTCCCAGTTCGTGGCAAATTTTTCTTTGGACTGATCTTGGTTGTCAATGATTTTCTTCAAAACCAAGGCATGTTATTTAAACTGCCGTAACCTGACTTTTCTGTTGTAGGATCTAGCGATCATTTGTTGATATATCTGACCGTGGAAGATAGCAGTGGCTCGCCTTTCGTCTATTAGAGACAATTGGTGATACCTATCTTGTAACCATTGGACTTCATCCAGTTGAGCGTCTATCAACACTCTGAGGGATTCCATTTTCACTTCTATGGGGAGCACTGCTTCGATCCCATAAGTTAATGAGTAGGGGGTTACCTCAATGGAATTGCGTATTGATGTTCTGTAGGCTAATAGAGTCAGAGGCAATAGGTCAGGCCATCCTTTATGATTGTCAGACATTTTTTGCATGATCTTCTTGATATTCTTATTAGCCGCTTCAACAGCACCATTCATCTTTGGACGGTAGATGACGGAGTTGAGATGTTTGATATGGAATTTACTGCATAACTCCCTCATCATTTTGTTGTTGAGGTTCTTAACATTGTCTGATACAATTACCTTTGGTTGTCCATATTGACAAATGACATTGTTTCTGATGAAAGCAATGATAACTTCTTTTGTAACCCTAGGGAAGGAGGCTGCTTCTACTCACTTGGTGAAGTAGTCGATCATGGTGAAGATAAACCGATGTCCATTGCTGGCTTTAGGCTCGATGGGCCCAATCATGTCCATTCCCCACATTGAGAAGGGCCAAGGCGAGCTCATATTGTGGAGCTCCCTTAGAGGGGCGTGGATAGCATTCACATGAATTTGGCATTGGTAACATCTCTTGACGTGATCATTAAAGTCTGCTTTGAGAGAGAGCCAGTAATGCCATGTTCTTAGGATTTTCTTGACAAGTAGGGGGGCGCTCATGTGTGGGACACATACTCCACCATGGATTTCATCCATGAGCCTCTGAGCTTGGTCCTTGTCCAGACATCTGAGGAGACCTAATCCCGCATCTCTTTTGTAGAGTTCGTCTCCGCTCAGGTAGAATCTCATAGCCATCCGATGGATCCGCTTTCTTTCTGCTGGACTCGCCTCAACAGGTGTAGATCCATCTCGCAGAAACTCCTTGATATGCTGATACCAAGGGTGTTGGTTTGGAGGTAGCTCATTCGATACTTCTCCAATGTAATTCCCATAGGCTGGTGCCTTTTGTCGGGCAAATGTGATGGTTGGCATGTTTTCCTTGTCAAGTATGTTGATCAAAGAGGCCAAGGTTGCTAGTGCATCCGTAAAGTCATTCCTATTCCGAGGAATGTGGAGGAAGGATATTTTTTCAAACTCTGAAGCCATATGTAGAACCTACCGATGGTAAGGCAACAAATGTAGCTCTTTGGCGTGACAGATTCCAGTGGTTTGTCTGATTACTAATTCGGAATCTCTAAAGACAGTTAACCGTCTGATACCTATTGATTGGGCAAGTTTTAGCCCCATGATACAACCTTCATACTCAGCTGTGTTGTTGGTGTTGGCAAACTATAATTTAACGGTGACGGGATGCTTCTCCCCCGTAACGGATACTAGAACTGCTTTAACCCCAGAACCTTCTATGTTTACAGCTCCATCAAAATACATCTTCCATATTTTGCGTGCATCGTAATGATGGTGTTGTTGAATTATCATTACCCCTTCATCGGGGAAGTATGTTTCCAAAGGTTTGAAATCCCCTGAAGGTGCGGCGACCAGTTGATCCAGAATTCCTTGACCTTTGATAGACTTTTGCGTCACATAGACAATATCAAATTACTATAGGATCAACTGCCATCTGGACAGTCGACAATTTAACATGGGTTTACTAAACACGTACTTGAGAGGATCCACGTGGGATATGTGGTGGGTTGTGTGACCATGGAGGTAATGTTGTAACCTCATGGAAGCCCATGCTAAAGTACAACAAGTTTTCTCAATCAGAGTGTACTTGTGTTCTCTGCTGTTGAATCTCTTGTTGACGTAGTAAATAGCTCGCTCTTGGCCTCTATCATCTTTCTATCCCAGCATGCAGCCCATGACATTGTCATAGATGGACAGGTACATAAACAGGGGAACATCATCCCTGGGTGGTACCAAAACATGAGCTTTGACTAGTTGCCCTTTGATTGTAAGGAAGGCTTTCTGACACTCATCATTCCATTTCATGGAGGAGTTCTTCCTTAACAACTTGAAAAAAGGCTCACAGGTTATTTTGAGTTGGGAAATGAATCGGCTGATGAAGTTGATCCTTCCCAAAAATCCCCGTATTTCCTTCTCTGTCTGAGGAATGGGCATTTCTGTGATGGCCTAGATTTTTATGGGATCTAGCTCAATCCTTTTGTGGCTGATTAGGAATCCTAGCAACTTGCCTGATTTAACGCCAAAGGCGCACTTGGCTAGATTCAACTTCAAGTTGTACTTATGCAACATGTTGAAAAGCTTTCTGAGATGGTCTAGGCGGTTTCCCTCCCTTCGGAACTTGACAATGATGTCATCCACATAGATCTCTATCTCCTTATGCATTAATCGTGGAAAAGAGCCATCATGGCTCGCTGGTAGGTTGCTTCGGCATTGATGAGTTCAAATGACAACTGTCTGTAGCAAAAGGTTCCCCAAGGAGTGATGAATGCAGTTTTCTTATGACCCTCTTCATCAACCATGATTTGATGGTACCCCGCAAAGCAATCAGTAAAGGAGTACATGTCATATTGAGCTGTATTGTCATTGAGTATGTGAATGAATGACACTGGAAAGCTATCCTTGAAGCAAGCTATATTCAGATCCCTGTAATCCACGTAAACTCGCACCTTTCCTCCAGGTTTAAGCACGGGGACTATGTTGGATAGCCATTCAGGGTATGTTGACACCATGATGATGTTGGCTTGAAATTGTTTCACAATTTCTTCTTGAACATTTAAACTCCACTCAGGTTTTAATCGCCTAAGCTTCTGCCTAACTGGCTTGAATCCCTCTTTAATGGGAAGGCAATAAAGGATAATGTTAGTGGATAAACTGACCATGTCTTCGTGAGACCATGCAAACACATCCTGGAATTGGGTCAATAGAGTAACCATATCATTCCTTTGGTTTGGAGTGAGGTCTGTACCAATCTGGATTTGTTTGGGGTTTTCTAAGGTTTCGAGGTTGAAAGAGGTGGTTTGATCAAGATTTGGCTTGGGTTTGTCTTCGACCCATTCTTTGATCTCCCGAGGTATCTCATAGTCCTCTTATATTTCCATCAAGTCTGAGTCCAACTTTACATCAAAGTTATAGTTCTCATGGAGAATAAGCACCTCATCAGCAAGTGTAGGCACATCTAACTTTAGAGTCCCTCATCGGCAAATGTAAGGAGTGCTGCTCCAATTGCCAAGGGTGAAGTCTTGATGGACAGCTGTGATGAAGGGGCTATTGGCATCCTCCTTCTCCCGAATGATGACCATGATTTCTGGATAATCATCGTCTGGATATCTCTGTTTGTACTGTCCGTGTGGACTATGATGAGTATGTTTGATAAGCGCCTTGCAGTGTCTTACTTACGCTTTCAATCCTTTTCCTCCACCTCCGGATCAGATATCAAGACCTCTTTTCCTTTGACCGGTATCGGCTTAGGAAATAACATAGTCATCACATGAGCAGGAACCTTTACTAAAGTATATATAGATTCAACTCTTATAGGTGGAGGCAATCGCCTTATGGCTGAAGATGAAGGAACTTGTTTCTGTTTGTGAGGATTCCTGTGAGTGGAGTTAGAAGAATAGCCTAGTCTGACTGTCCCTGCTTGACTGGGAACTTGAATTGGGCGCTTAATGCCCTGATGATCTTTGCCTAACCCTTGTCCAGGATGATAACCCAAAGATATCATTTCTTGACTTGCCGACATTACCTCGGTAGAAACTCTGGGTATCAAAGGTGGCGCCCCAATAGGATGGTAGTGAGTGTTGCTCACCTCTAGAGCATGGAAGCTGACAGGCTCAACTTCTGAATTGAAACTGATGAGTGGGATGTCACCTTGTTCAGGACATTCTGGCTCAGCATTAACAGTGACTAGGCTGTTGTTAATGATGTATTTGAGCTACTAATGAAGGGTGGATGGGACAGCTCTAGCCATATGAATCCACGGTCTTCCCAAGAGTAGGTTGTATCCTGTATCTATTTTAAGCACATAAAAGGATACACAGAATCTGTGTGGACTCCACAGGCAATTCAATCTCTCCGACAGCATTTCGTCGGGATCCATCAAAAGCTTCGATAATAGTATGGCTGCTTCGGATCCTGTTGAGATTGATATTCATCTTCTCCAAGGTGGCATAAGGGCAGATATTCAAAGATGACCCTCTATCTATCAATACTCCTGCTACCACGTATCTGGAGGACATAACCGCTATGTGTAATGGCTTGCAATGACCCATCCCTTCGGGAGGTATGTCATCATCAGTGAAGGATATCACATTGCTGTTAAAAATGTGATCAACCAGGTGATGGAACTTTTCAACATCCACTGATTTTGGTAAGTGGGGTTCTTCTAAAACTCTCAGTAAGACATTCACGTGATCCTCTAAGAAGAATACCAAGTGCAGTATGGAAACCAGTTGTGGAGCTTCTTTCATGCTTAAAACCACCTTTGCTTTATTATGTCCCATAGTACGGAGGAATTCTTTAATCTTCTCTATGGGAACTTTCCCTTTTGACCTGATGGTAGGCTTCATCACCCATTGGGGTAGATACAATGGATTTTCTTTCAACACTACAGCAGTTATATTAGATGTGGATCCTTCAGCCTCTCCATAATTCCATGGCATTTTCAGTAGGCTGACAACATGATACTGTGGTCTGAATGTCAGTATAATTGGCTTTGGCGCAACCACTTTCAAAGGGTTTTCAACACCTTTGAGTTGAATAGGTTGAATTGTATGTGATGTGGTAGCCAAATCCCCCTCAGAAGATATAACTACTGCGACTTCTTTCCATTTTGTAGGAACTATGTCCCCACTCTCAAGTAATACAACGTCATTGTCTGTCACCTGTAGGACACCGCTGTCAATTAGATTCTGAATAAGATGGCGGAGTGCCCAGCATTCTTCAGTGCTGTGACTACGAGAGTGGGAGTGGTATTGACATACTTTATTAAAATCAAAGCATCTTGAATGCGGGCAGATTGGAGGTAGCAGAGCCGTGTTTCTTCCCTCATTGATTAGCATCTGCAATATCTCTTTCATCGGTTGGCCTAAATAGGTGAATTCCCTTTTGTTGGCTAAATCCTGATAGGCTTTGGCATTTGCTCTTTTTGCAATTTTATCCTCTAGTGTTTCACTTTCTGGAGTACGTGGTGGAGTACTTAGAATAAGAGAAGAGAGGCTAGCATGCTCTTGGCTAAATAATTGACGTGTGACTTGGTGTTGGTGGACCACCAGTTCTGCCAATTGGTTGACTTGCTCACTCAGAGCCTTCATTTTTCGTTCCATCATAAACTGGAACAATGAAAAATCCCATCTGTCAGCACTATCCTTGCTGGATTGGGATGAACCACCCATATAGTTGGAGCTCTGTCCACTGCTCCAATTAGTCATGTTAATCTCCTCTTCCTTGTGTTGAGGAAGAGGGTTGTCTTGAATGTGAGGCTGATCGGGTTTGGTCACCACAATCTCACCATTGTCAATTAAGTCCTGGATTTTGTGCTTCAGGGCCCAACAATCTTGAGTATCATGGTTTGGAGCTCCAGCATGATAAGCACACTTCCTGTTAGCATTGAATCCCTTTCCACTCGGGTTAGCTGATGGAAGAAGATGGGTAAATTTCTACTGTGTTGTCAGAAGATTGAGAATGTTCTCGAGTGAGTCCCCTAAGGGTGTGAACACTCGAGTGCGTCTGACTTCTCCACGTTTTGGCAATGGAGGGTTTGAAGACTGTGCTTGGAAATGGGAGTAGTTTCTCCTCTGAATAGGCATGCTTTGACTGCTGTTTTGCCCTTGTAGTATCAAGGAAACATTTTCCTCTTTCTTCTTATGGACCCTCCGGGGGTTATTTTCATAACTTCCAGACTGGATGTGCTCAACTACGGCTTTTAAAGCGGTAAGGCCTAGAATCCTTCTTGACTTCAATCTCATCTCGGCTATTTCTCCGTGTTTGATCATTTCAGAGAATGGTTTGCCTATGCCAGCTAAAACTCTCTCATAGAAGGGAGCTTCTTGGATGTCTATGAAGGTCATCACCATTTCAGATGCAGTCATAAAAGGAATAACTTGAGCAGCCAGACGCCTCCATCTTTGAGCATACTCTCTGAAAGACTCATTGGCTTGTTTCCTGACTTTGGTAATTTGGTACCAGCCTGGAGCTATCTGAGTTTGAAAACTGTACTAACTGAGGAAAGCGTGAGCTAGCTCCTCCCTGCTATGAATCTTGGAGTTGTCTAATCTGGTATACCATGATCTAGCTTCACCAGTCAGACTTTTCTGAAACAGCTGCATTCTGAGATTTTCATCCTCGACATAAGATCCGAGCTCTCCAATGAAGACTTTCAAATGTGTGTAAGAATCTCCCAATCCATCATATTTTTCAAAATTGGGAGTCTTGAATTTCTTTGGATAATGAACCCCAAGGAAGATGCGAAGGTCTGAATATGAAACACTCTCATGTGCTCTAATCCCTTTGATAGACCGAATGGTCTCTTCCATTTATAGGACTTTCTTCCTGATATCACCGGTGTCTGGATCTTCTTTGAGATGGGTGGTTTTAGGGGTTTTGTTGGTTTTGTCCAACTGAGATTCAGGTATAGGAATTTCTTTATCTGGTCCCTGAGTTCCTCCATGTGCAGAGAATTCTGTATGTATGGGTATTTGTGGACCCTTAGTGGATTTGTGTAGTTCTTTAAGCAGAACAACCAACTCTATAATCTGGTTACTTAATCCTTCGAACTCCTCGCGAGAGACAGGAGTAGGATTAGACTGGCCAGGTGTAGCTATGCTTGGCTGTAGACTTGTTGCCTTTATGGACTTTGAACGGGTAACAGAACCAATTGTTTCCCTACGAAAAAGACTTATATAGTTTAGTCTTAGGGAATGTAGAAATGTTACATGCTATGTGATGTGTCCGTTTTAGGAATATTGTCCTGCTAAACGGATGCCAGCTATTTGTATGATAAGATAGCATGTCAGTTTTTGATATAAAAGGGAATGCATGTACACATATTCCTTCATATTTTCCATTACATTGAGATTGACATGGAAATGAAATTACAAGTAATTGTAATTATAAGTAATTGAAATGGGAAAGTATGAAGAGACTTCCCTCAGCATTTGGGTTATCAGAGGCTGACCTATCTTAGGTTACTCTCGTGATTTTTCGACATGAAGGTTCCTAAATCATCGCAATTTACTTGACGGGAAGTTAATCCGGTCTTTCAATTGGAGCGAATTTGGGTGGTGCCTTTCCTGAGCCTCGTTGGAATTAGTCTTCCTACGAGTCCAGTAATCAAACACCGACAAGATAACCTCCTGGTGGAGGGACCACACAACATACATTCACATACAACGCGTCTCACCATATGGAAATGATGACATGTGCGAAGCACTAATATCACATGCAGATATAGTGCAAAGCACTAAGTGCAGTAAGTAAATGCATTCGTACACATTCATTCAAATATAAATGCAACACCCACACATATGCAGATAAAGGTTTTGAAAAGTTTGTAATAGCGGCTTAAGCTCTCTTACTAGATGTCCCCAGCAGAATCGCCACCTATCGACGTCGGGATTTTTATTTATCCCTTTTCTGTTCTTGTCTTTTGGTGTTCTCATGTTAGGTGAGATTTGTTTGAAAAAATAAGTTGTGAAAAGGTCCGACATGTATACGTCGACGATTGTAGTGTAAGAGTCGCCAGTTGGTATTTTTAAATGGTTGCACCAACTCAACCGAGAAAAGGTTTGCAAATTGACCTAGTGATGTGACACTATTTAACTGGTCTGTGAAATTGAGATTCGTTAGGGTCTGGGGCTTGATTATGCGGAGGGAAGGTGTTAGGCACCCCCCGACATCCGTGGTAACACAGTGACCGCCACTTTTCAATTTAAACCTTTATCTGAATGTGTGTGTGTGTGCGTAGATTAATGTGAAATTATCTGGAAGTAATGTTATGCCTCGTTTGAACCTATATACAAAGGGTTTGAATTTTGTATAAATGTTCAGTTTTAACAATATATAGCAGTGATATTTTGTAAAAGAGATTTTTCAAACCCTTATGCTCAATAGTAATTGAGGCATTTAATACTTCCATTTTATTACGTGTTCGACTTGATTGCTTTTATTTTCGAGATGCGAAGCATCTTCGAGAAAATAAGATAAAAAAGTAGTGCCGAACTCCTTGTGGGTATGAGAGTCGTCGAAGGAAATTCAAACATCGCGAATAATTTACAAGCTGGTTACAGCTGAAAATGTCCATCACGGGAACTGAATCTAGATTCAGGAGGCTGAATCTGTGATCACATGATTCTTAGGCTCACATGATGATGCAGTATGTATGAAAGCTGTAAGCAGTTATATATATATATATATATATATATATATATATATATATATATATATATATATATATATATATATATATATATATATATATATATATACGGTAAGGTTCAAGAACATCCACCTTAAAGAGCAACCGGGCCTTAAATAACATCCACTTATCAAAACGACGTAGTTTTGGAGGGACGCGGTGGTATTTTTGTAAATACGCGGTGGCATTGTATTTACAAAAATGCCACCGCGTCCTTCCAAAACTACGTCGTTTTGAGGTGGATGCTCTTTAAGGTGGAAGCTCTTGATCCTTACCGTATATATATATATATATATATATATATATATATATATATATATATATATATATATATATATATATATATATATATATATATAAAAGCAGTAAATATATATATAGAAACGATCAACTGCCACGAAGTAAACTTCAGGCGGGACAGGATGTAAATGAAAGCAATAAATGGCCACAAAGTAAACTCCAGGCCAGACAGAAATGTGTGTGTGTGTGTGTATATATATATATATATATATATATATATATATATATATGGGGTTCCATCCACAACAATCGGTTGCTGTGGAGCAACCCCTTTTTTGGCTTGTTGAATTTTTTTTTTTGCTCCAGCCGAAATTCCAACAGGCCAAAAAAGGGGTTGCTCCACAGCAACCGGTTGCTGTGGATGGAATCCCTATATCGGTAAACGCACCAGATATAAATCCAGACTCAATCAAACAGAGTTTGATGATAACACTATATATATATATATATATATATATATATATATATATATATATATATATAGGAAAGCAATAAAAGCCACGGACCGATGGTCCGGGAACAACACGACTCTCAACGTGAATAATAATGTGTGCACAAAAATCGAGAAAAGGCTTTAAGAAATGTGAGAAGGCTTACAGTGGGCTGCCAAAGAAGACTTTAAATAGCTTTAAATGGATGAACACTCGGTTCCCACCGGTAAAATGTAGCAAAATATAAGCTCACAAGTGTTTGAAATGAGAAAACACTTAATTTATAGTGTGTACAGAGAAAATTGGATAGGGCTTCCTCACCTTTTTTCTCTTACAAATGGCCACTCCAAGCCCTCAATTTATAGAGAGGAGAGCCGCAGGTGTACCTGCGGCAGCTGAAGATGTACCTGCGACTGTTCGGGGTGCCTCGGGCTCTGTGGGCCCCGCCGTCTCGAAGTACATACACTCGTGCAACGTGTTGTCCGCTCGAACCTTCATAACTTCAATCTGGGCATCCGATTGAGGTGTATAAGACCTTTTACGGAATGCTGTTGTCGAGAGCTACACAATGACATGGGATAAGAGGTTGTACGAAGTTAGGAAGATGGGTCCATGCCCAGGTCTTCAAGTCTTCAAATTCTATCCGGTGTGTTGTCTTGTGTAGTAGTCACTCGGGATTGTAGCTATGGTTCTTGTAGGACACTTCTGTGTAGCATTTAGGTTGAAATGTTGTTGAGACGACGTGAATGTGGGATCGAGGTGGTAAAATGCCAATTTTGCCCCTCACCGGGGTTATCTCCGGTTCTAGGCTGATTTAGCAGTTGTTGCTCAGGGTTAACTCTAAGATTGGGCTTCTGCAAGTGCTGAAGGTCCTCAGGGTTGTCTCTGAGGTGTGCCTGACATATCGGGGTTATCTCCGGGTTTGGCACTGAGTGCCTCAGGGTTGTCTCCTAGTTTGAAGCTGATTGCTGGGGATTAAAATGAGCGTTTTCGGGGTTATCTCCAGAACTGCAACTTCATTCCTCGGGGTTATCTCCGAGGTTGGAACTGAAATTCCTAGGGTTATCTCCAGGATTGAGCTGTCTTGACCTCCAGGGTTATCTCTAGAAGACGATTCTGCCCTCTTGCAAAGTTAGTAACAGGAATGCAAAATTTTGAGTGTCTACATATGTATATCTCTATCGTAGACATAAATCATGAAATCCAATGCCATACAGAAAATGCAATCACATGCTGTTATGATCATATCTAAATCTATAATCCATCTCTCAATTTCATATAGATTTATCACGAAAATTGTTAGCTAGGCAATTAAGCAATAAGCTTAATCCATAATAGACAATCCAAGAATAATATACAATAATTAACAAAAAAGCATGCTAATGTAAGCTACATAATAAGATCCATTGTAATCTTAAACAAGAATTTAGCTCATAGTCATTGAATTAAAATCAAGAATTCACAACTGAATAAACATTAAAAGACAAAAATAAAAGTAGAGAATAAGAAGAAATATGTTGTCTACAAATCTGAATCTCCCTCCTGCTATTACTTTAAATCTTCAATGATTTCCAAGTTGCTTCAATCTCCAAATCTAATCTAAACTAAGGTTTTTCCTAATATAATATACTCTAATCTAATGGAATGATCTCCTTCATCCTTGTGAATTCTCCTCCTTTTATATCCCTCTTCATGTGCCTTTTAGCCCTCATTAAAGTCCTTGAACCAATCAGCTAAACAAATCCTTCTTTGACTCAACTTCTAAAATCACCTTTCTTTCTTCCCGACACCCCCGCCCCGGCAGGCTTTTTGAACTAGAGATACCTGCACCAGTGGGTGTACTTTATAACTTGGCCCCAGTGGGCTAAAACACACTGTCTGACCATTCTGCTAACTCGCGTTGTGGCGCCACAGTTAACACTGTGGGTCGGCACTGCGGCACGGTGCTGGCGTTGCAGCGCGAGTCACAGGCCACTAAGTGGCATTGCGGCGTGAGAATTGTACTGCTGGGCCGCGCTGCGGCAACGAACTACAGTCCTCGGTGACCAGCTCGGCAACATCATAAACAAAGCCAAATTTGGCCTACAAGCTACTTTCTAACAACCAAATTAACATGTAATACATACAGAGACTTCACATAAACATAATTTAAAGACTCTTAACATGATTTTACCCATATAACAACATAAACATCGAATTTAAACATCTAATTTCACTATTTTTGATAAAAACTTCACTTTTTGACATTTTCAGTGAAAATCATCACTGTGATTTTGTTTTTTAACCAAAACAGTTAATTCAAAATACCTTGTTTATATAATCCTCTTTCAAATTCAATAGTTAATTTATATATTATATAAAGAATGAAACCTCAATTTTACTCTAAACCAAGCCATATTCATATATTTTCATACCAATTCACTGTAATATGGTTTTCTTCACAAATAATTACATAACATGAATTAATTCATCTATAAACTTATGAAACAACTTTATAACAACCAATTTATCATGTAAAGCTATATATAACTAACAATTCCACCTTTACAAAGTTTTTACAGAGAATTCTTGGAAGAGAAAAACTAAAACATTAAAAATAAAAGAATTAAGATGATACCTTAGTTTTAGAAGATGACAACTTTCCCTTTGATCAACAATCTTTCTTTTCCCCAATTCTTCTCTCAAAACTTCTCTAGAATTCTCTCAAGTTTTCTCTCAATTTTCTTCTTCTCTTCTTTTTCTTCTTCTGAGTCTTTCTTCTCTATTCTAACTTACGTACTAAAATATAACGTATAATAATAATATAGGTATTAAGTATATAATATAATTATAACTATAACTGGCATCAGTTATAATTTTATTTAAAAATCAAATGCAATAAGGCTTGTTTGGCTAGCTAACTAAAAATAACCCATTAAATCTTACACCTTGTTTGGTAAACATATTTAAATTAAAGACTTAATATGCATTAAGCCTTGTTCGGTAAAACTGAATTAAACTCCTTTAATTTATTTTAATAATTCCTTTATAGTAAGGTTATTTGTCACACTTTTATTTAATTAAATTTTAATATTCAATTTAATTAATTCTAGTAACAATTTATTAATTTATGTCATCATATAAATCAATACAACATAATTATAATTTTCTTTATAATTATAATTTTATTTAATCAACTAACACATCATTTTAATTACAAATTCAAATTAAAATATAATAATTCATTTAATCATTGTAAACTCTTTAACTTAATTATTAAATTAAATTAGTATACTATCTCATAACAATTAATTTCCTTAAGTCCTTAATTATTTACTTAACAAATAATTAACCAATCCAGTCAAATCAAATTAAATATTTATTCAACAATAAACACATCCATTAAATATTTATATAACTCAATAAATATTTAAAAATTATCATTAAAATTCTTGATTGCTACATCTTTCCCTCTTTACAAGGATTCTGTCCCCAGAATCACAACTCAAACAAATCATTCGTCACATTCTTCCATACTTACAAAGATTCTGTCCCTAGAATTGAAGACACAGATTAAACAAATAACTCAGGGTAGTCTTTCATCATTTTATCCTCGAGTTCCCACGTAGCTTCTTCAGCATTGTGGTTCCTCCATATCACCTTCACAGAAGGTATAACTTTATTCCTGAGCACCTGTTCTTTCCTGTCAACTATCTGGATAGGAATCTCTTCGTAGGACAAGTCTTTGTCAAACTAAAATGGTTCGTACCCGATCATGTGTTTGTAATCGGATTTATACGGTCGTAACACCGAAACGTGAAAAACATTGTGAACATTTTGGAATTCTGGAGGTAGAGCTACCTCGTAAGCCACTTCTCCAACTCTTCGCAGTACTTCGAAGGGTCCAATAAACCTCGGGCTTAGCTTTCCCTTTTTACCGAAACGAATTTTTCCCTTCCAAGGAGAAACTTTTAGGAATAAGTAATTTCCTACGTTGAATGCACGATCTTGTCTATGTTGATCAGCATACTTTTTTTATCTGTCTTGGGCTACTACCAATCTTGTCCTGATGAGTTTGACAACCTCAACAGTTTGTTGTACCAGTTCTGGTCCTAACAGTTGGCGTTCACTGACTTCATCCCAGCATAGTGGAGTTCTGCACTTTCTACCGTATAATGCTTCGTAAGGCGGCATGCCGATGGTCGCGTGGTAACTGTTGTTGTAGGCAAATTTCACTAATGGTAAATGTTTATCCCAACTCCCTTTGAAATCCATGATGCATGCTATCAGCATATCTTCCAATGTCTGGATTGTTCGTTCGCTTTGTCCATCTATTTGTGGATGATAAGCCGTACTCATTCTCAACTGTGTTCCCATACATTCTTGTAGTCTCTTCCAAAAGTTTGACGTGAATCGCGGATCTCTATCTGACACAATTGACACTGGCACTCCATGTCTTGAAACGATCTCTTTAATGTACAACCTTGCCTACTGATCAAGATTGAACCTAATCTTTATTGGCAAAAAGTGTGCTGATTTTGTCAATCTGTCCATTATTACCCAAATCGCATCGCATTCTCTCTGAGTAGTTGGAAGACCCAACACAAAATCTATTGTGACGTGTTTCCACTTCCATTCAGGTATTTCTAACGGTTGAAGTAATCCGCTTGGTCTTTGATGCTCGACCTTGACTCTTTGACATGTCAAGCATTTCGTGACACATTCTGCGACTTCTCTTTTCATATTTGGCCACCAAAAATGACGTCGTAAATCTTGATGCATCTTCATACTTCCTGGGTGTACCGAATATCTTGAATTATGAGCTTCGGTCAAGATTTCCTCTTTAATCTCCAATACTGCTGGAACCCAAATTCTTCCCTCGAACCTCAGTAACCCTTCGGTATCGATCTTGTATTTCGCATCACTTCGCTCAACCATTTTCTCTTTGATTTTCTCACATTCTTCATCTTGTAGTTGAGTATTCTTCACCTTGTCCACTGAAGTTGGACCAACTTCTATCTGAAATAGTCGTTCATCGGATTCAAATTCTTTTGGAGATTTTATTTCCAACTCTAGCTTTGTCATTGCTGAAATAAGTTCCTCATGAGTGGTTAACAACATCAACTTTTTTTGACCTTTGCCCAGATGATAAAAGATCTCACAATCGTAATCTTTTACCAATTCCATCCTTCTTCTTTGACGCATGTTCAGGTCCTTCTGAGTGAAAATATATTTCAGACTTTTATGGTCTGTGTAAATCTCTCATTTTTATCTATAGAGATAGTGCATCCATATCTTCAGAGAAAATACCACTACAACCAATTCCAAATCATAAGTCGGATACCCTTTCTCATAGTCTTTCAGTTGCCTTGATGCATATGCAATAATCTTGCCATTCTGAATAAGGACACAACCTAATCCTTTATGTGAGGCATCACTATACACCACAAAGTTTCCTGTACTATCTGGTAATGATAAAACAGGTGCCACACTTAACTTCTTCTTCAAATCTTGAAAGCTTTCTTCACACTTCTCCGTCCAAACAAATTTTACAGCTTTCGTAGTCAAATTTATTAGCGGAGTAACTATCTTGGAAAAATCTTGAATAAATCGTCTATAATAATCGGCCAGTCCCAAGAAACTCCTCATTTCCGACGGTGTTCTTGGTTGTTCCCAATTGATTACAGCTTCCACTTTTGATGGATCCACTGAAATCCCATCTTTGTTAATCACATGCCCAAGAAATTGTACACGATCTAGCCAAAATTCACAGTTAGAGAATTTCGCGTACAACTTTTCCTTTCTTTGTTTCCAACGTTAAACGTAAATGTTCCACGTGTTCTTCTTGAGTTTTGGAATACACCAAAATGTCGTCGATAAATACCACCACAAACTTATCTAAGAATGGTTTAAAGACCCTGTTCATCAAATCCATGAATGCAGCAGGGGCATTGGTCAAACCAAAAGACATCACCAGAAACTCGTAATGTCCATATCGAGTTCTGAATGTCGTTCTAGGTATATCCTCCTTCCTTACCTTCAATTGATGATACCCACTTCTATTTTTGAGAAGTATTTAGCACCCTTCAACTGATCAAACAAGTCATCTATTCTTGGTAACATATATTTATTCTTAATAGTGACTTTGTTCAACTCCCTATAATCAATGCAAAGACGCATTGACCCATCCTTCTTCTTCACGAATAACACCGACGCTCCCCACGGTGATACACTTGGTTGAATATACTTATTGTCTAACATCTCCTGCAGTTGTACCATCAGTTCCTTCATCTCTATCGGAGCCATTCTGTACGGGGCCTTCGATATCGGTGTTGTTCCTGGCGCTAAATCGATCACGAACTCAATCTCTCTGTCAGGCAGAAGTCCTGACAAATCTTCTGAAAACACATCTACGAATTCCCTAACCACAGGTATCTCTTCCAGTTTCACACCCTTCTTCTGAGTATCGACTATGTAAGCTAAATAACCCACACAACCTTGACTCAACAACTTCTTGGCATGCATAATCTTTAGACATTTCATTTGTCTAGGCGATTTGCTACTATAGAAAATTACCTTTGACGGAGTCATAAGGTTTACACATTTTTTTTGGCAATCAATTATCGCTCCATAATTGAACATCCAGTCCATTCCCAAAATAACATCAAACTCTCCAAATCTAATCGGGATTAAATCTACCATCATGCCATTCCCCTTAATATTCACCCTACAGTTCTTATATACGAACCCAACATGAATTACTTCCTTATTCATAATTTCTATGTTTAAAGGGAAATTAAATTCGCAATCCTAACCTCTTAGCAAATTCATCAGATATAAATGAGTAAGTAGCACCCGAATCAAATAATACATAAGCATCAATATCATTGATTAGGATAATACCTGACACCAAATCCTTTGATTGCATAACATCTTGCGCAGTCATGTTGAAGGTTCTGGCTGTGGGTTTATTTGATGCCGTTGGTCTAGTAATGGCCCATGTACCTCCACTGCTACCTCCTTTGCTTCTTGTTGTCTCCCCAGCTTTCTTCTTAGGGCACTCACGAGCAAAGTGATCCTTGGACCCGCACGTGAAGCAAACATTCTTCTTGGGTTGATTGCAATTTGGGGCGATGTGACCCTCCTGACCACAGTTAAAGCATACTCGTTTCCCCATTAAGCATACACCCTTGCAAAACTTCCCGCATGTAGCACATGCTTCGAACTTCTTATTATGTTGGTTACCCTACTGATTTCCAGCACCCACATTTCCATTCCATTTTCTTTTCAGATTATTGTTACCATTTTCACTACCACCACCTCCATTCTTAACTTCCACTTCATTCTTCTTCTATTTTCTGTTCTTGATTGAACTGTGTTACCGCCTCGCCTCCACCTTCAGCGAGAATTTCCTTCTCCATTACCGTTGAAAATGTCTTCAGCTAGAATAAGGAGACCCTACTGTACAACCAGGGTTTTAGTCCCTGCTCAAATCTTAGGCCTTGCGTTCATCAGTGCTGACTTGATATGGCACAAACCTCGCCAGCTCGTTGAATTTTGCTGCATACTCCGATACCGTCATCGTTCCCTACTTTAGTTCTAAAAACTGCACCTCTAGCTGACTCTTCGAACTCTCTAGGAAATAAGTCTCAAAGAATATCTCTTTAAACCTATCCCAAGTCATAACCCCTTGTCATCCTCAAGTTTTATTGGCCTACCACCAATAACTAGCCTCTTCTTTCAACATGAATGTTGCAAAAGTAGTCTTCTAATCCTCCCCTACTCTCGCAACATCGAATACTTTCTCTATCTCCATGATCCAGGTCTGTGCCTCAACTGGATTCATGGACCCATAGAATTCTAGTGGTCCAACCGCCTTGAAGTCCTTAAACGTTGCAACTTGATTCTGCGGTTGATTCTGCAGTGCACCCGTCAATAACGTCACTAGCTGCTGGACTGGATTAGCATCAACATTATTGTTATTGGTGGTTCCCTTAGTGGTTCTTTGTCGTGGTTGACATCTTGAGCTCGATTAATCACGGTGTTAAATACGTTATTCATCTCCTCCATCTTCATCTTCTTTGCCTGTGCGTCTCTCTCTGCTATTTTGACTCGTTGATAAACTTCCTCGTACGCGTCTTCAGTTCTTGCCCTCTTAGTAGATTCTTCCTGCAGCTTGTTCTTTAGTTCTGCAATCTCCTCGATCAGTTGTTCATTATCTCCTTCAGTGTGGACCAGCTTCTTTTCGACATTAGTCAGACGTTCATGTCGATCCTGGATCTCATCGTCCTTCTGTGCCATTGAAGTCTGTTATTCAGCTACTATCTCTTCCAACTCTGCGACTGTATCCTAAAGTTCCACATTGCGATCATAGACTTCATCGTACATACGAGTAGCGATCGAGTTTAGTGGAACCTCTTCCTCCTCGTCATTCTCATTCGACTGTGGCAGCTCAACGAGATCCTCTTCATCCGTTTCCACATCATCATCCTCATCTTCAACCACTATGACTAACGGGGCCGACTCCCGTGGCAGTAGTTGTTCCCAAACCATCTGGATAACACGAGACTCCTCCTCTCTAGGCATCTGAGGTACTTCCTCCCTAGCCTGACTGGATTCTTTGACATTAGTTATCTTGACAACAAAATTTTAAGTTTTAATTACTAATCATTACTATTCAACACTCACGAGCACATAAGTTGTAATCAAATAAGCACATAAGTGTTTTATTACTTCTTCCTTAAAACTCGATAAAAGTTTATCCCCACTATCTTTTCAAAGGTTACTTCTTAAGGCTTTTCCCCCACTTAAGGCTCATAACCTAAAGCTTTGATACCAACTTGTGACACTCCCAAATTTGGATACTTCATTCTCACAGGATTTGGTGTTCACTTGACATAAACATTCATATCTAACTACCTAATCATAATAAAATTGAATAATAAACCTTCCCATTAAAAGATTACATTAATAAAAATCTCTCAGGTTATGTGAGAGCCCCAATTCTGGGTCCCAAATCACTACAGATCTGGTACAATCATTCTATAACTATTGCAGAAGATATAAATATAAGTTATTTATACAACATACTTACACACTTTTCCCCAAGGTCGAGTAACCTTAACTTATAAATAATTCATAACTTGACTAACACATAACATTATTATCATACAATACTATTACAAATCTAATCGCACACATTAACTTTAAGCTAGAACTGTCTTTAACCTTTCCTAGTATCCGACGCATTCGCTTTAATCTGCAATGTTTTATCATGATATAGCAAGGGTGAGCATGAAAGTTGCCCAGCAAGTTTAAATTTATTTGAGGATATATCATGATTGAAAGAATTTGAATAATAAGCTGGCTATAATTCAACAATATAGTTGTGAACTAGCAGGAACAAACTTTTGACTGAACAAGTATTGAACATGAATAAATATATCTTGACCGAATGGTAATGAAGGTGATCAGCCTTTTATACCTGACTTATATATGCAATATGTACAGAGTACAATTCTACAATGACAATCAGCAATGATTAACCATAAGTATATTTGAATAAAACAACTCTTAGTAGAGTTAAGTAAAACTTTTCTGAACCATTGATTACCGTTACACATTTTAATAATCTTTGTCTGACGGCCTAATATATATAATACCGATCTACACATTAGAATAATATCATCACAGTAATATTACTATTATATATAAGCATAGAATAACCTAAGCACGTAACACATAACCCTATCAGTCTACAACACACATAAGACTCGATATCAAGTCAAACTATTTCGGTCTAAGTTGAACCTGACACAATTCTAACATCCTGACGGTCTAGTCGGACAATTATCGAGTTTAAGTTCAATTAAACTCTGCCTAAACATTTAACAATTAACTTAGATAATCATATTATTAATCAAAATAATTTTCCAAGTCTCATAATAATTTTCAAATAATTATTATCATTTAAAATGATTTTCCAATCATTAATATCGTATTTATATGATTTAAATACCACAATATTCAAATATCATTAATATTTATTTAATAATAAATACATGTCATAATATTAAAACATATTTATAATATCTCTAAGTATTTTTAATACTTTATTATTCCCTTTAAATGCTTTTAAAGTAATTAAAAACATTATTCAATAACTGTTATTACTATAAATACCACATTATTCTCTTTATCATTAATATTTATTTAATATCAAATATTAATAAAAATCATAACATAATATTATAATATATTTATATTATATCAAAGTATTTCTAATACCTAAAAATAATATTTATATGATTTTTAAACACTTAAATCTATTATTTGATAATTGCTTTTAATATTAAAATGTTAATATTTTCATGACAAAATATCAAAAGTTATATTTTGTAACTTAAAATATTTTTATAACACTTAAATCATTTTTATATGATTTTTAAATCATTAATTCTATTTTTCCATAATTTATTTAATATATTTATTAATTAAACTAATTATCATTAATATTAATTTATTAATAAAATTTTCTCACAAAATACTAAAAGTCACTAAAAATAACTTAAAATATTTTCTTATACCATAATATAATTTTTCATGATTTTTCATATATTAAAATTATTTTTAAATAATTTATTTTATATTATAATTAAATAAATTAAATACTATTTATGTTCTAAAAATATTAAATATTTATGAAATATACTCAAAATAATTAAAAACTAATTTTCAGACTTTAAAATAATTTTTAGGAATCTATTTTGTATTTTTAATAATTAAAAACTATTTTTATCAATTTATTTAACTAAAATATTAATTTTTGGAATTTAATTATTAATAAAGGGCCCTATAGCGGCAGAACCATCGCTATAGGTGTTCTTGAGCATGTTCTTGGCCAAACCCAGAATTTATGTTAGTGTTCGAGGTTGGTGGTTTGACCATCATTTGATCTATGATCCTAAGTTTTTCTGGGCAGTTTAAAGCATCAAGGTTGTAGTGTTGATGTAACCCTACAAGCATCAACAAGTTTCATAGCAATCCAACATCATAATCGAGAGATATAGGATCTCAAATTTCATGTCAGAGCTGTTTTTCATTTTTGGGTTTTCCACAAATGAAGAACAGTTCGAGGGGCTACCTTCCAGGTCTTGGATCTATACGTTGCAGGTTTGCTTAGTGGGTTGTAAAGGTTAATACTTATAGTAAACATGTAAGAGAGCAATCCTATAATATAATATCAGTGTATTATCAACACAATCACAAGATTCAGGCCAGTCAAACATTGTCAGAGAAAACGGGTTTTGAAGAATCTGGGTTTTCCAGATTGTTCTTCAGGCTGATCGGTCAATGTAGTCTGACCACGATTATATTCGATCCTGATCATGCACTGGTTATTATAAATGCATGATTTTGTTGTACTTATATCATACTACAACATAAAAGCAACAAATTGGTCAACATATCAAACACATGCAAGATCAGAGGCCTTGAAAGTGCTTGTCAGACTTTTCTGGGTAATCTGGGTTACCCAGAATCAGTCAGTCGTGGCCGGTCAACGCAGTTTGACTGCATATAGCTTACAATCTAGACATGCTATGACCCTTATTTCAACTCCAGATCATAGACAACATGGCATACTACAGATCTATTACTTCAAGCACACAAAACCACTAACATATAAAGATCTAGAAGCCCTGACATTAGGCTGTCAGGCCTTATTTTTCCACTTTTCCAAATTTTTATAAACTTCAATTTTGAGCATCTAAATGATATGAATCCAAGTTTTAGCAACCCAGATCATCAAATGACACCCTCTAACATAACTTTAAACATCTAAACAAAAAGACTAACATGAATCATAAGGATTTCTTAGTTTAGGGTTTATACCTCTATTATGCTTCCATACTTGATTTCTGATCCATGATTCTGATCTTGTTAAGCTAAGAGGTTATTATGTCTTAACTTTTGACTCTCTTCCTCATTCAATCTCGAAATTTGGAGAGAGAAAAGACGTTGGCAAAAATGAAAAGTAAAGTGAAGCTTTTCTCTCTCTTTGATCTATATAATTGATATGGTTCAATGTATTTGCTAGCAATTTGAATGCTGATATTTGACACATAGCTAGGTCTAGAGTTAGGGTAGTTTACCAACTCATTTTAGGGCTAGATCTACAAGCAACCTTCAATAACATAACCAAGGGCACTTTAGTCAATTGATTTATAATTTTAATGGTTAAATGGTAACTTGTGCAAACCCTTATGGTTTAGGGTTTAACCCTTTAGGGTTTAGGATTTAGGTTTTGCATAATTAATTTCTAAAATTTCCAAATTAGGTTTTCAAAAATAGAAAATTAATATTTCTAAATTATAATTAGGATTCTATAATTTTATTAAAATTTCCTAATCATAATCCAAACTTGCTAATTAGGAATATTATTTCCTAATTAAAATTGCTAATTTAGCAATTAAGTCCATAATTGTAACTTAGGGTTTCAAACGGAACAATTAGGGTTTTAAATAGAAAAATAATCTTTCTAATTTAGAAATTAGATTTCCTAATTAGATTAGGGTTTTCTAATTACTTATAACTTGAAAATTCGGATTAATGTTTCCTAATTAACATTAAAATTATTACACTAACAATCATGCTTTCCCTAATTATAAATTAGGGTTTCTAAACCAGAAATTAGGGGTTTCTAAATTAATTAGGATTATCCCTAATTAGGTTATCATTAATAACGTTAAAACCTTATACTATCATTTGCATTCCCAAATTAGGGTTTCATACACCGAATTAGGGTTTTGAATTCCCATAACTGAAATTAGGGTTTTCAGAACCGATTTTAGGGTTTTATTATAATTCGCTAGGGTTTTCTAACCGAACGTTGACGTTCTTAATATAATACTAGGGTTTAACACTGATAAAATATATCTTGACCCTTAACCACATTCTGAACACATAGATGACCATATACATAGAACATATTCACGTATACACTTAATCCTGAATAATTCAACAAAATCCTTCACAGAATTTTGAAATCCTCAAAATTCCTTCCCAAAAATATTGAACGCATACACTTATTTTCTGTCTAGGTTTATTATTTAACCTTAATTTAATATTTTAAGATTTTTGTAAAATATCTGAATTCCAGGGTTGTCACATTCACCCCTTCTTCTAAAAATTTTGTCCTCGAAATTTACCTTACACCTTACACCATACTCTATTCACCATTCCTTCTCATCATCACATGCTACCCAATACATTTCTCACAAGAGTTAAAATTTTGAAATTGTGCTGAGGGGTTATACAGACTATTGTCTGTCATTTTCGCAAAGGTTTTATGGAAATTCATCCACAAACCGTCATAACTTACGGACATAGTGGGTGATTAGCCCGTTATGCCTAGTACTGATCAAGTACTGCTGGTCGAATCTGTTTCTCATCACTGCCATAGGCACAAAAATTTTACCTCAGTCTTATCGGATTCCGCACCAAAATAGTTTGGTTCAGGAAAATTTTTCAATGAACACTTAGAGTTTTCATAACATTAGTCTAGTTGAATCGAATAGCGTAGACTCATATCAATAATTTAATTCAATCGAATTATTTAGGTGTAGCTGTAAGACCCCAACTTTTATAAATAAAGATGAATTTTCTATAAATATCATTTTTGAATATCATGGAGTGAAATTGATATAATGTTATAGTTGTGGGCAATATTTATAAATTTTGCAAAGTATGCAAGTTGCTATATAATATTCGATTGGTCAGAGAATATTCGTTTTAACAGGGAATATTCGTACGACGACACAATCATTGGTGGACCCCACAACGAAATTATTGTCGAATTGAGAAAATGACAAAAATACTTTATGAAAATAACGGCGGAAGTTTTACCATTAATACTGTTGAACTACTCGGTAGTAAAAGTACAGTAATATGCATGGTTGCATAGTAGCACACGGTATTGATTATTGATGATTACGTGATAAGTCACTCAATTTTGTTTTATTGGTATTATTAATGTAATAAAACAAAAAAGCTTTTTATATAAAACAGAATACTTTTATAAAGTTATTCGTTTTATTAGGCTAATAGTAAAATCTTTTTATATAAAATAGAATACTTTTATAAAGTTATCTGTTTTATTAGACAATAATTAGAATATATTATATTTTATTATCCACAGTATTTTCATAGTGCCTGCATAGTGTTTGCATAGTAAAATCTTTTATAAAGTTATTCGTTTTATTAGATTATAAATAGAATATATTATATTTTATTTAAAAGATTTTGCTTTAAATATGGACCGTCATATTAAAGTAAATCAATCTGGACCGTTCATAAATTAGTTACTATGTAGTCCATTCTTCTATAAATAGAAGCTCATTCCTTCATTATTTCTTACGAATTCACTGAAACTTTAGAGAGAGAAGTTATAGAGAGAAAGAAGAAAATTATTCTGCTACTGCACTAGTCATATATCCAGTATTCTTCTTCTTAAGGTAAGGAGTATTATTTCTTTTGTATTCATGAAGAGAACTTTTGTTATTCCATTATTTATTATTCTGTTGGAATAACCTGTATACGCGGGCTACCCTATACTTGGTAAAATTCTTTTGTTATTCTATTCTTTATTATTCTGTTGGAACATCCTGTCTGTGCGTTTACGCTGGACCTGGTTCCATTATTTATTATTTTGTCGGAATATCCTGTCTGTGCGTTTACGCCGAACCTGGTTCCATTATCTATTATTCTGTCGGAATAACCTGTATGTGCATTTACGCCGGACCTGGTTCCATTATTTATTATTCTGTCGGAATATCCTGTCAGTGCGTTTACGCATGACCTGGTTCCGTTATTTATTATTCTGTTGGAATAACCTGTCTGTGTGGTCCATCCCATGCCTGGTGATTTCTTTTGTTATTCCATTCTTTATTATACTCAGTTAGTTAAAGTTTTGACTTTTATACTCCATGAAATTAGTGGAATATCCTTGATATTTGCGCTTCATCCAGTATATTTTCATGGAAATATTCTTCTGAGCGTTCTTGAATTTTACTGCACAAAGCAGTATCATGTTGACAATTTGGACGTTATTGGTTCTTGGATTAATTAATTCTTGAACTTGTTTTATTGAATTCTTATATCATTGTCATCATCCTCATGTTTATATTTTGTTGAAAGTCATCTATGGCATGTAGTGCATAGATGGACTTGGTATGATTATAACCAAGGATTATTCGGTGTAATCATGACCGTAATGTTACAAATGATGTGGTAAAAGTCCTCATTGGCCCGTAGTGCATTGATGGATAGTTGTTGGCATGATCATGACCATTGATGAATACACGAATATCCTTGGCAATGATGTATGGATAATTTGTGGTTGTGGAACTAATGAATATCCTTGGCCGTAGTGCAGGGATGATGTGAATTATTTATTAAGCTGAGTCTCAGCGATAAAAGTGATGAAAAACCTTTTAAATCATAAAAGATAGTAGATTTTATTCTCTACTAGACTCTTTTAATGGATTGCTTGTTCCGCTGCAGTTAAACTTGATGTTTGTTATATTTTATCAGTTTAACACTGTTGAAGGCTAACGATAATTTATTCTGCATTATCTTAGTCATAATATTTTTTATTGGGCTAGTTGAGCTCACCCTTTTGCTTTCATTGTTCTCTTTAGGAAATAAGAACGTAGCGGGGACTAGTCGGGGAACGAAGTGACAATTCAGAGGATAGCATTAGTAGTCCTCACTATTCTATGAAATAGTATGAAAATAAATGTATTGAGGACTTATTTTGAGTTTGAATTTTGTTTAGAAGAAAGTGTTGTATTTAAACTCACAGCTTATGTTTTGTCGTATTTTACAAGACAGTTGTATAATTAAGTTTTATTTGTATTTTATACCATGTAGTTGACGACTCAAAATAGGTGATGTATACCTATTTTGGGGCATCACAGTTGGTATCAAAGCTTAGGGATATGATCCCTGGCTAAGATGTGAGACTAGAACTAGGAGGGGAGAGACGGGGAATTCCTTCGCTAGTATGACCTACCTAAGTTTATTTGGTATTTAATTGGTCGGTCAAAGTACAGGGATATTATGTTACATGTCTATTAACCTTTGTTTTGTGGCAGTATCTGAAAATGACATCCGAGAATGTTGAGAATAGCAATGGAGCACATAAGACCGTTGAGGTTCCACATATCAATAATCAGGATAATGTGCATCAGGAAGGCGACAATCCTCATGCAAACAACAACACTGACCAAATGATGAATGATGGAATGTTCAGATGCTTTATGCAGTTCATACAATATCAGGGGAGAGAGGCTCCTGTCCAAAATATAGGTGGAAACACTGAAAACTCTCGGACGGTCACCGCTAAGCAGTTCAAGGAGCTGGGACCACCAGAGTTTATTGGAGAGCCAAAACCACTTAAAGCAGAAACGTGGATCAAGCAGATCACCAAGATATTTGATGTTTTGGGATGCGCCGAGGAGCAAAAGGTTCCCTTTGCCACCTTTATGTTGCGAGGAGAGGCAGATTACTGGTGAGAATCGGTAAAGCGTACTCAACCTGCCGCACTTAAGATGTCTTGCGAGAAGTTCTAGGAACTATTCAATGACAAGTAATTTCCCGAAAGTATTCGTCACATGAAGGAGGTAGAATTCATCAAGTTAGAGTAGAATAATATGATCGTGTCGCAGTACGAAGCTAAGTTTGCCGAGCTGTCCCGGTTTACATCCCACTTGGTGGATAATGAAGAGAGAATGACGCGGATGTTTTTAAGAGGTTTGAAGCCGGAGATACGTCAACATCTTATTTCTCATAAACTGTATTTGTATTCAGATGTTGTAAATAGGGCTCAGTTAGTGGAGCGCGATAACGAGTCAACGCAACCAAAAGAGAGCAACCGACAAAATGATAATACCAGTGAAAACAATCATCGAAGCGGTGACAACAAGTGTGGAAGGAATCTGCAGGCCAAAAATGGTAACCACTTCGGTGGTAATCATGGACAAAATAATAAGAATGGACATTTCAAGAAGAGTAGATTCAACAATGATGGAAAGAAGTCAGCACCAGCACCCGTGGTTAAGGAAGGAGAACGACCACCTATCATATGCTTCAAATGCGGAGGGAAAGGACACATTAGTCCAAACTGTGCGATGCCGTCCAAAGCATGTTATAATTATGGAAAAGAAGGTCAGCTAGCCTGATTTTGTCGTTCACCGAAGATAAGTTCAGCTAGTATGGAGGCACCAAAGGACGTCCCAGAAAAGTCAAAATCGGTCGTGCAAGGGAGAGCGTTTGTTGTGACCTCCCAGAAAGCAAGGAACCCGAACGAGGTCATCACGGGTAAGCTTATCATAAACTCTAGCAAAGTCTATACCTTATTTGATACCGGTTCTATCCATTCTTTTATTTCTCCTATTTGCTCTCAACGATTAAATTTGACTCCGGAGAAATTAGACTTTGACTTATCTGTGGAAACTCCGTTGGGAGAAACCTTCATTACATCCACTATTTATAAGTCTTGTTTGGTTCAAATCGGTACCCTCACATTACCTGTCGATCTTATTTCATTGAAAATACTTGCATTTGATGTAATTCTAGGGATTGATTGGTTAACTACTCATCATGCAAAAATGGATTATTTTCGTAAGGTTGTTAGCTTTCATATTCCTAATCAACCTATTATGCGAATTCAAACAACCAAACCATTAAAATCAATCACTGTCATCTCAAGCCATAAAGCTATTCATTTATTGAAAATGGATGTCAAGCTTTCTTAGCTCATGTCATGGATCTAAACAAAAATACTTCAATTTTGAATGATATTTCTATTGTTAATGAATTTCCTGACGTATTCCCTGAAGAACTTCCTGGCCTACCCCCAGAGCGTGAAATTGAATTTTGTATCGACCTTGAACCCGGTACAAAACCCATTTCCAAAGCCCCATATCGAATGGCTCCTATTGAACTTCAGGAGTTAAAGACCCAACTGCAAGAATTGTTAGACATTGGCTTTATTCGTCCTAGTACTTCTTCTTGGGGTGCTCCTGTTCTATTCGTGAAGAAGAAAGATGGGAGTATGCGACTTTATATTGATTATCGGGAGTTGAATCATGTCACCATCAAAAATAGGTACCCATTGCCACGTATTGATGACCTGTTTGACCAGTTGCAAGGAGCACAATTCTTTTTAAAAATGGTTATTCGTTCTGGATATGATCAGCTGAAGGTTAGAACTGAGGATATTCCAAAGACTGCCTTCAGAACTCGTACGGGCATTATGAATTCTTAGTCATGTCTTTTGGATTGACTAATGCTTCTGCTGCCTTCATGGATTTGATGAACCGAGTATTCAAGGAATATTTTGATCACTTTGTGGTCGTCTTTATTGATGACATCCTTATTTATTCCGAAAGCCGTGAAGATCATGAGCAACACTTGAGGCTACCACTCCAAAAGCTTCGTAAATACAAGCTTTATGCCAAGTTGAAGAAATGCGAGTTCTAGATTGAGGAAGTAGCATTCCTTTGGCACGTAGTATCAAGTCATGGAATATCTATTGACCCGACAAAGATTGAAGCAATTCAAAGCTGGGAGCAACCTAAATCAGTGACCGAAGTACGTAGCTTTCTCGGTTTAGCTGGTTATTATCGAAGATTCATGGAAGGATTTTCTCGAATCGCTACTCCATTAACTCAGCTGACTCGAAAAGATATAAAGTTCTGTTGGAGCGAAGAATGTGAGAAGAGTTTTCAAGAACTCAAGAGGAGACTCATTTCAGCACCTGTTCTGACAATACCATCTGGCTTAGAGGGATTTATCATCTACAGTGATGCTTCGGGCAAAGGGTTGGGATGTGTTCTCATGCATCATGAGAAAGTCATAGCCTATGCCTCAAGACAACTCAAAGAATATGAGAGGAATTATCCTACTCATGATCTAGAGTTGGCAGCTGTTGTCTTCGCACTTAAAATTTGGAGGCATTACTTGTATGGGGAGAAAGTGAAGATCTTTACGGATCATAAAAGCCTCAAATATTTCTTCACTCAAAAGGAACTCAACATGCGACAACGACTTTGGCTGGAACTGTTGAAAGATTATGATCATACCATCCAATACCATCCTGAAAAAGCGAACGTGATAGCTAATGCATTGAGTAGAAGATCATATGCAAGTACGAGTGCGATATTGTCAACGCAAAGGCCCATTTTGTGTAACTTGCAAAGGATGGAGATAGAGTTAAAGACTCCAGGGACCTATGTGATGATGGCGAATATACGAGTAGAACTTACTTTAATTGATAAAGTTAAGGCTGCTCAAGCTACAGACCTGGAGCTGATGCGTATGAGAAAAAAAGTGTAAGAAGGTTCTATGCCGGAAGCAAGAATCGATGAAGAAGGAATACTTCGAGTCAACTCTAGACTTTGTGTTCCTAACGACCCTGATTTAAAGTATAAAATCATGATGGAGGCGCACAACACACCGTTTGCAATCCATCTTGGGAGTACCAAAATGTATCGTGATCTTCGTCATACATTTTGGTGGATCAATATGAAGAGAGAGATAACGCTGTTTATGTCAAGGTGTCCAACTTGTCAACGAGTCAAAGCAGAGCATCAAGTACCAAAAGGTCCATTGCAACCACTTGAAATTCCAGAATGGAAGTGGGAGCACATTACCATGGATTTCATTACTGGTCTTCCCAAGGTTTCTCAAGGCATTGATGCAATTTGGGTCATTGTTGATAGATTGACCAAGTCTGCTCATTTCTTACCAATACGAGAAACTTATACACTTGAACGTCTTGCTCGTATGTACATAAACGAGATTGTAAGACTACATGGTATGCCAGTATCCATAGTTTCTGATCGAGACACAAGATTCACTTCACGATTTTGGGTTAGTTTGAAAAAAGCTATAGGCACGGATTTACGATTTAGTTCAGTATATCATCCCCAGACGGATGGACAATCAGATAGGACTACTCAAACTCTTGAAGATTTATTAAGACTCAGTGTAATTGACTTCGAGGGAAGTTGGGATAAGTTCTTAGAATTGGTGAAGTTTTTCTACAACAACAATTATCAAGCAAGTATTGACATGGCTCCATTCGAGGCGTTGTATTGAAGAAAGTGTTGTTCTCCAGTATGCTGGGATGAGGTGGGTGAAGCAACGTTGTTGGGACCGGAGTTGGTATGTATGACTACGAAAAAGATTCAAACGATCCGACAACGTATAAAAACCTCACAAGATCGACAAAAGAGTTATGCTGATCTTCATCGAAAGGACGTGGAATTTGATATAGGAGATCATGTATTGTTACGAGTTGCTCCGTGGAAAGGAGTTACGAGATTTGGAAAGAGAGAAAAGCTCAATCCTCGATTCATTGGCCCATTTTTAATCCTCGATCGAGTAGGAACTGTGGCCTATAGACTCGCTTTACCGCCAAGTATGTCTCGTGTTCATAATATTTTTCACATATCCATGTTATGTAAATATGTGGAAGGCCCGAACCACATTATTGAGTTAGAACCGGACGAAATAGTGGAAGATTTAACGTATGAAGAGGTTCCTATTCAAATCTTGGATAAGAAGGAACATATTCTACGCTCCAAGGTTATACCTCAAGTCAAAGTTTTGTGGAGAAACCACGATGTTGAGGAAATGACCTGGGAGTTAGAATATGAAATGAAGTCAAGGTATCCTTACCTCTTTGATATACCAGGTACGTACCCTAATTTCGAGGGCAAAATTTCATAAGAAGGGGAGGTTCTAAGACCCCAACTTTTATAAATAAAGTTGAATTTTCTATAAATATAATTTTTGAATATCATGGAATGAAATTGATATAATGTTATAGTTGTGGGTAATATTTATAAATTTTGCAAAGTACGCAAGTTGCTATATAATATTCGATTGGTCGGGGAATATTCGTTTTAACAGGAAATATTCGTACGACGACACAATCATTGGTGGACCCCACAACAAAATTATTGTCGGATTGAGAAAACGATAAAAATACTTTATAAAAATAACAACGAAAGTTTTACCATTAATACTGTTGAACTACTCGGTAGTAAAAGTACAATAATACGCATGGTTGCATAGTAAAACACGGTATTGATTATTGATGCTTACGTGATAAGTCACTCAATTTTGTTTTATTGGTATTATTAATGTAATAAAATAGAAAAACTTTTTATATAAAACAGAATACTTTTATAAAGTTATTCGTTTTATTAAGCTAATAGTAAAATCTTTTTATATAAAACAGAATACTTTTATAAAGTTATCTGTTTTATTAGACAATAATTAGAATATATTATATTTTATTATACATAGTGTTTGCATAGTGCCTGCATAGTGTTTGCATAGTAAAATCTTTTATAAAGTTATTCGTTTTATTAGATTATAAATAGAATATATTATATTTTATTTAAAAGATTTTGCTTTAAATATGGACCGTCAGATTAAAGTAAATCAATCTGGACCGTTCATGAATTAGTTACTATGTAGTCCATTCTTCTATAAATAGAAATTCATTCTTTCATTATTTCTTACGAATTCACTGAAACTCTAGAGAGAGAAGTTATAGAGAGAAAGAAGAAAAGTATTCTGCTACTGCACTAGTCATATATCCAGTATTCTTTTTCTTAAGGTAAGGGGTATTATTTCTTTTGTATTCATGAAGAGAACTTTTGTTATTCTATTATTTATTATTCTGTTGGAATAACCTGTATACGCGGGCTACCCTATACTTGGTGAAATTCTTCTGTTATTTTATTCTTTATTTTTCTGTTGGAACATCCAGTTTGTGCGTTTACGTCGGACCTGGTTCCATTATTTATTATTCTGTCAGAATATCCTGTCTGTGCGTTTACGCCGGACCTCGTTCCATTATCTATTATTCTGTCGAAATATCTTGTCTGTGTGTTTAAGCCGGACCTGGTTCCATTATTTATTATTCTGTCGGAATATCCTGTCAGTGCGTTTACGCATGACCTAGTTCCGTTATTTATTATTATATTGGAATAACCTGTCTGTGCGGTCCATCGCATGCCTGGTGATTTCTTTTGTTATTCCATTCTTTATTATACTTAGTTGGTTAAAGTTTTGGCTTTTATACTCCATGAAATTAGTGGAATATCCTTGATATTTACGCTTCATTTAGTATATTTTTACGGAAATATTCTTCTGAGCATTCTTGAATTTTACTGCACAAAGCAGTATCATGTTGACAATTTGGACGTTATTGGTTCTTGGATTAATTAATTCTTGAACTTGTTTTATTAAATTCTTATATCATTGTCATCATCCTCATGTTTATATTTTGTTGAAAGTCATCTATGGCATGTAGTGCATAGATGGACTTGGTATGATTATAACCAGGGATTATTCGGTGTAATCATGACCGTAATGTTACAAATGATGTGGTAAAAGTTCTCATTGGCCCGTAGTGCATTGATGGACAGTTGTTGGCATGATCATGACCATTGATGAATACACGAATATCTTTGGCTGTGATGCATGTATAATTTGTGGTTGTGATACTAATGAATATCATTGGCCGTAGTGCAGGGATGATGTGGATTATTTATTAAGCTGAGTCTCAGCGATAAAAGTGATGACAAACCTTTTAAATCACAAAAGATAGTAGATTTTATTCTCTACTTGACTCTTTTAATGGATTGCTTGTTCCACTGCAGTTAAACTTGATGTTTGTTATATTTTATCAGTTTAACACTATTGAAGGCTAACGATAATTTATTTTGCATTATCTTAGTCATAATATTTCTTACTGGGCTAGTTGAGCTCACCCTTTTGCTTTCATTGTTCTCTTCAGAAAATGAGAACATAGCGGGGACTAGTCGGGGAACGGAGTGACGATTCAGAGTATAGCATTAGTAGTCCTCACTATTCTATGAAATAGTGTGAAAATAAATGTATTGAGGACTTATTTTGAGTTTGAATCCTATTTAGAAGAAAGTGTTGTATTTAAACTCACAGCTTATGTTTTGTCGTATTTTACACGATAGTTGTATAATTAAGTTTTATTTGTATTTTATACCATGTAGTTGACGACTCAGAATATGTGATGTATAACTATTTTGGGGCGTCACAGTAGCCAAACCCCGTTGGCAAAATTAAATATTTTTGAAAATATTTTTGAGAATGACGTCATGATGTCGTACTGTATTAACAGTCCGTTTGAGGATGACGTCATCGTATGACTTTGTCATAACACATCATACAATAGTGGAATAACGATGTTAAATCAAATTCAACACTAAGTGTTCCTGCATTTATAACTCTATCAACTTTTATCATCTCTGCACCAAGTTACATGGTACATGAGTGATAAATAAAAATATTTTTTGATATTTAATTCATTTGCGTCTAGCCGAAATAAGTATCATAGACTATACTTTAAACCGTTCCAAAAATGATTACGAATCTACATTTTTTTTAAAAGCACATAGTTCGTATTTAGCTTGATGTCAAAATTTCGAAGTCTAGCATAGCCAGGAGTTTTGGAAAACTTATGTCTCCACTAATAATCATTTGCTTAACAATCTATCTGTTCCTATAATCCTCAATTCTCCATTCAAACACAACTATACCCAGTTCGTCAAACCACACTTATGAGTTCATAAACTTGCCACAATCATATGAGTTTAAGAACTTACCCTAGTCAGACCTTTGGCGTTCATTCGCTGAGGGGTTTATAAACATTTCATATAACTATAAATCAAGAATGTCACATAAGTATGAGTTTTAAGAACTCATACTTAACCTTATATTCTCTACCTATAACATATCTATATGTTATACACACGAGAAAGGAATCACCCTCTTAACATGCATAAAGCAAATAGCGCGACACAAATATTTCAATGATTATCAGTGCCAAAAACTAAGTGGTTTTTACACCAAGTACAATTCCCCGCCCATACAAGGAATCATACAACTCAGCTGCTGACATGAGTCCTCAATTGAAATCCCCACCTAATCTCAATTCCCTTCTCAATATGAATTTCATTCAACTCGTATTCATAATCCTTTCCTGAATCTGTACCAATTCACACAACAATCTTGCTGTAAACTTTTCAATCATTTGATTGATTCTTCTCCCTGCTATCACCTTATCAGATCACGGGGTGATCTCATCGTATATATTACATTTCATTTCTATGCCTTAATCAATTTGTTTTACGATCTCCCATCTCTGTACTTTTAGTCTTTTAGACTCTATCTATTCACCACTACTGTTCAACTTTATTATCAGAGTTAGGGAACTCTGTATATTATAACTCGCCGAGATTCGTCTTTGAATCTTACCGACCAACTAACTTTATTTGAGTTAGTACTTATCCTAATCACTGCGGTTATTAGTCTCAGGTATTCCTACCTAAGGTTCATAACCTACGACTTTGATACCAACTATGAGAGCCCCAAATTCGGGTCCCAAATCACCACGGATCTGGTACAATCATTCTATAACTATTGCGGAAGATATAAATATAAATTGTTTATACAACATACTTACACACTTTTTCCCAAGGTCGAGTAACCTTAACTTATACATAATTCATAACTTGACTAACACATAACATTATTATCATACAATACTATTACAAATCTAATCGTACACATTAATTTTAAGCTGAAACTGTCTTTAACCTTTCCTTGTATCCGATGCATTCGCCTTAATCTGTAATATTTTATCATGATATAACAAGGGTGAGCATGAAAGTTGCCCAACAAGTTTAAAATTATTTAAGGATATATCATGATTGAAAGAATTTAAATAATAAGCTAGTTATAATTCAACAATATAATTCTGAACTAGCAGGAATAAACTTTTGACTAAACAAGTATTGAACATGAACAAATATATCTGGACTGAATGGTAATGAAGGTGATTAGCCTTTCATACCTGACTTATACATGCAATATGTACAGAGTACAATTCTATAATGACAATCAACAATGATTAACCATAAGCATATTTGAATGAAACAACACTTAGTAGAGTTAAGTAAAACTTGCCAGAACCATTGATTACCGTTACACATTTTAATAAGCTTTGTCTGACGATCTAATATATATAATACCGATCTACACATTAAAATATTATCATCAGAATAATATTACTATTATATATAAGTATAGAATAACCTAAACACATAATACATAACTCTATCAGTCTACAACACACATAAGACTCGATATCAAGTCAAACTATTTCAGTCTGAGTTGAACCCGACACAATTATAACATCCCGACGGTCTAGGCAGAAAAATATCAAGTTTAAGTTCAATTAAACTCTGCCTAAATATTTAACAATTAACTTAGATAATCATATTATTAATCAAAATAATTTTCCAAGTCTCATAATAATTTTCAAATAATTATTATCATTTAAAATGATTTTCCAATCATTAATATCGTATTTATATGATTTAAATACCACAATATTCTAATATCATTAATATTTATTTAATAATAAATACATGTCATAATATTATAACATATTTATAGTATCTCTAAGTATTTTTAATACTTTATTATTCCCTTTAAATGTTTTTAAAGTAATTAAAAATATTATTCAATAACTTTTATTACTATAAATACCACATTATTCTCTTTATCATTAATATTTATTTAATATCAAATATTAATGAAAATCATAACATAATATTATAATATATTTATATTATATCAAAGTATTTTTAATACCTTAAAATCATATTTATATGATTCTTAAACACTTAAATCCATTATCCGATAATTGTTTTTAATATTAAAATATTAATATTTTCATGACAAAATATCAAAAGTTATATTTTATAACTTAAAATATTTTTATAACACTTAAATCATTTTTATATGATTTTTAAATCATTAATTCTATTTTTTCATAATTTATTTAATATATTTATTAAATAAACTAATTATCATTAATATTAATTTATTAATAAAATTTCGTCACAAAATATTAAAAGTCACTGAAATAACTTAAAATATTTTCTTATACCATAATATAATTTTTCATGATTTTTTATGTATTAAAATCATTTTTAAACAATTTATTTAATATTATAATTAAATAAATTAAATACCATTTATAATCTAATAATATTAAATATTTATGAAATATACTCAAAATAATTAAAAACTAATTTTCAGACTTTAAAATAATTTTTAGGAGTTTATTTTGTATTTTTAATATTTAAAAACTATTTTTATCAATTTATTTAATTAAAATATTAATTTTTAGAATTTAATTATTAATAAAGGGCCCTATAGCGATAGAACCGTCGCTTTAGGTGTTCTTGAGCATGTTCTTGGCCAAACCCAGAATTTATGTTAGTGTTCGAGGTTGGTGGTTTGACCATCATTTGATCTATGATCCTAAGTTTTTCTAGGCTGTTTAAAGCATCAAGGTTGTAGTGTTGATGTAACCCTACAAGCATCAACAAGTTTCATAGCAATCCAACATCATAATCGAGAGATATAAGCTCTCAAATTTCATGTCAGAGCTGTTCTTCATTTTTGGGTTTTCCAGAAATGATGAACAGTTCGAGGGGCTACCTTCCAAGGTCTTGGATCTATACGTTGCAGGTTTGCTTAGTGGGCTGTAAAGGTTAATACTTATAGTAAACATGTAAGAGAGCAATCCTATAACATAATATCAGTGTATTATCAACACAATCACAAGATTCAGGTTAGTCAAACATTGTCAATTAAAATGGGTTTTGAAGAATCTAGGTTTTCCAGATTGTTCTTCAGGCTGATCGGTCAACGTAGTTTGACCACGATTATTTTCGATCCTGATCTTGCACTGGTTAATATAAATGCATGATTTTGTAGTACTTATATCATACTACAACATAAAAGTAATAAATTGGTCAACATATCAAACACATACAAGATCAGAGGCCTTGAAAGTGCTTGTCAGACTTTTCTGGGTAATCTGGGTTACCCAGAATCAGTCAGTTGTGGTCGGTCAACGCAGTTTGACTGCATATAGCTTACGATCTTGACATGTTATGACCCTTATTTCAACTCCAGATCATAGACAACATGACATACTACAGATTTATTACTTTAAACACACAAAACCACTAACATATAAAGATCTAGAGGCCCTGACATTTGGCTGCCAGGCCTTATTTTTCCACTTTTCCAAATTTTTATAAACTTCAATTTCGAGCATCTAAATGATATGGATCCAAGTTTTAGCAACCCAGATCATCAAATGACACCCTCTAACATAACTTTAAACATCTAAACAAAAAGACTAACATGAATCATAAGGATTTCTAAGTTTAGGGTTTATACCTCTATTATGCTTCCATACTTGATTTCTGATCCATGATTTTGATCTTGTTAAGTTAAGAGGTTATTATGTCTTAACTTTTGACTCTCTTCCTCATTCAATCTCGAAATTTGGAGAGAGAAAAGACTTTGGCAAAAATGAAAAGTAAAGTGAAGCTTTTCTCTCTCTTTGATCTATATAATTGATATGATTCAATGTATTTGCTAGCAATTTGAATGCTGATATTTGACACATAGCTAGGTCTAGAGTTAGGGTAGTTTACCAACTCATTTTAGGGGTAGATCTACAAGCAACCTTCAATAATACAACCAAGGGCACTTTAGTCAATTGATTTATAATTTTAATGGTTAAATGGTAACTTGTGCAAACACTTATGGTTTAGGGTCTAACCCTTTAGGGTTTAGGGTTTAGGTTTTGCATAATTAATTTCTAAAATTTCCAAATTAGGTTTCCAAAAATAGAAAATTAATATTTCTAAATTATAATTAGGATTCTATAATTTTATTAAAATTTCCTAATCATAATCCAAGCTTGCTAATTAGGATTATTATTTCCTAATTAAAATTACTAATTTAGCAATTAAGTCCATAATTGTACATTAGGGTTTTGAAACGGAACAATTAGGGTTTTAAATAGAAAAAAAATCTTTCTAATTTAGAAATTAGATTTCCCAATTAGATTAGGGTTTTCTAATTACTTATAACTTGAAAATTAGGATTAATGTTTCCTAATTAACATTAAAATTATTACACTAACAATCAAGTTTTCCCTAATTATAAATTAGGGTTTTCTAAATTAATTAGGATTATCCCTAATTAGGTTATCATTAATAACGTTTAAACCTTATACTATCATTTGCATTCCCAAATTAGGGTTTCATACACCGAATTAGGGTTTCGAATTCTTAGAACTGAAATTAGGATTTCCAGAACCGGTTTTAGGGTTTCTTATAATTCGCTATGATTTTCTAACCGAACGTTGACATTCTTAATATAATATTAGGGTTGAACACTGATAAAATTTATTTGGTCAAACCTTGACCCTTAACCACATTCTGAACACATAAATGACCATATACAGATAACATATTCACATATACACTTAATCTTGAATAATTCACCAAAATCCTTCACAGAATTTTGAAATCCTCAAAATTCCTTCCCAAAAATATCGAACGCATACATTTATTTTCTGTCTAGGTTCATTATTTAACCTTATTTCAATATTTCAATATTTTTTTAAAATATCTGAATTCTCGGATTGTCACAGGTTATCTAACCTTTAAATACAAACATTCATATGCGGAAAATTTATAACTTCATTACATAATTCAAATAAAGTATGACAATAAAATAAATGTCAACATGTTACAAGTCTTCAATACTTGTTCATCTTTCATTTTCCTTTACTGGTGCTAGGTACATCGACCTTCTCAACTTTAGCTGTAATAGTTATATAAGCAAGAGTGAGCAAACAACGCTCACTTGAAATGATAATGAATAAATCTTTACAACAATTGCCAAATAATAGGCTCAATAGAACTGAACAATATGTTCTATTAAAGATGATCAAAATTCTGAATCATATATCTGAGGGTCCTAAGACCACGAACTATGTCCACAATTATAAGTAATCTTTCAACTTAAACTTTAACAGTCATAAGACTATAAGGACTCCTCGTACTTAGGGGGATCAGCCCTTCGTACAATGTATTGTGTACAAACATTTCAACACTAGGCGTAAAATATCCCCTAATAATAGGGTTGTTCATCTCAGTATTTAGAGTACAAGACCACACCAAAGTAAGTTTGGTTTGGATACATTTCAAGGTAATTTAGGTTTAACGAACATCAACTAAGGATTAGTTGAATAAAAGTTCATAACGTTATGTTATGGAATAAATCATAATTGAATCAACATTTTATACTAAGGTCATGCTTTAGGAATAAGCTAAGAACATAAACATTGAATAATTATAATGTACCTTGCTTGAACAACATTAAGCCAATGTTATTTAGAATTGAATACTAAGCATGCATAACAAATTGATAAAACTTGATCAACATCAGAACATGTAAACTTGAATGCTAAATAACAAGTTAAAGACAAGAATAACTTGTTCAATATCAGAATAAGATTTAGACAACTTGCATCATCATAAACAAACTAGATACAAGAAACTTGCTCAATTGTAAGAATAAAATTGCACAATGTAATAATAATAGAATTAGCTCAACGAAAGTGTAGAGTTAGAAAACTTGCCTTGAGTGTAAGCTAAATCGTAACAACTCAAATCACAATACCATATATATATATATATATATATATATATATATATATATATATATATATATATATATATATATATATATGTCATCATGACGTAATTAGTCACTACCAACATTTCATATATAAATAAGTATATACATCATGTAAGGTTTGATTTTTAATCACATAATCAAATTACATTAGTAATAAAACTAGTAGCATATTAACATATACTCATTCTTAGTATAGAAGTACTGAAATCATATCTTAACAGTCCTTCTATTAAGTCATAACAACTTTTTCAGACTTTGTGTAACTAAAACACACTGTCTGACCATTCTGCTAACTCGCGCTACGGCGCCACAGTTAACACTGTGGGTCAGCGCTGCGGTACGGTGCTGGCGCTGCGGCGCGGTACTGGTTTTGCGGCGCGAGTCACAGGCCACTAAGTGACGCTGCGGCATGGCGCTGGAGCTGCGGCGCGAGAATTGTACTGCTAGGCCGTGCTGCGGCACCGAACTACAGTCCTCGGCAACTAGCCTCGACAACAGCATAAACAAAGCCAAATTTGGCCTACAAGCTACTTTCTAACAACCAAATTAACATGTAATACATACAGAGACTTCACATAAACATAATTTAAAGACTTTTAACGTGATTTTACCCATATAACAACATAAACATCAAATTTAAAACATCTAATTTCACTATTTTTGATAAAACTTCACTTTTTGACATTTTCAGTGAAAATTATCACTGTGATTTTGTTTTTTAACCAAAACAGTTAATTCAAAATACCTTGTTTATGTTTATTCATCCTCTTTCAAATTCAATAGTCAATTTATATATTATACAAAGAATTAAACCACAATTTTACTCTAAACCAAGCTATATTCATATATTTTCATACCAATTCACTATAATATGGGTTTCTTCACAAATAATTACATAACATGAATTAATTTATCTATAAACTTATGAAACAACTTTATAACAACCAATTTATCATGTAAAGCTATATACAACTAATAATTCTACCTTTACAAAGTTTTTACAGAGAATTCTTGGAAGAGAAAAACTAAAACTTTAAAAATAAAAGAATTAAGATGATACCTTAGTTTTAGAAGATGACAACTTTCCTTTTGATCAACAATCTTTCTTTTCTCCAATTCTTCTCTCAAAACTTCTCTAGAATTCTCTCAAGTTTTCTCTCAATTTTCTTCTTCTCTTCTCTTTCTTCTTCTGAGTCTTTCTTCTCTATTCTAACTTACATACTAAAATATAACGTATAATAATAATATAGGTATTAAGTATATAATATAATTATAACTTTGACTGACATCAGTTATAATTTTATTTAGAAATTAAAAGTCATAAGGCTTGTTTGGCTAGCTAACTAAAAATAACCCATTAAGTTTTACACCTTGTTTGGTAAACATATTTAAATTAAAGACTTAATATGCATTAAGCCTTGTTTGGCAAAACTGAATTAAACTTCTTTAATTTATTTTAATAATTCCTTTATAGTAAGGTTATTTGTCATACTTTTATTTAATTTAATTTTAATATTCAATTTAATTAATTCTAATAACAATTTATTAATTTATTTCATCTTATAAATCAATACAACATAATTATAATTTTCTTATAATTATAATTTTATTTAATCAACTAACACATCATTTTAATTACAAATTCAAATTAAAATATAATAATTTATTTAATCATTATAAACTCTCTAACTTAATTATTAAATTAAATTAGTATACTATCTCATAACAATTAATTTTCTTAACTCCTTAATTATTCACTTAACAAATAATTAACCAATCAAGTCAAATCAAATTAAATATTTATTCAACAATAAACACATCCATTAAATATTTATATAACTCAATAAATATTAAAAAATTATCATTAAAATTCTGGATTGCTACATGTGATCCGTATATATCTCACACTTTTCGCCATACAAATAATGCCTCTAAATCTCTAAGGAAAAAACTACCGCTGCTAACTCCAGGTCATGAGTCGAATATCCCTGCTCATAATCTTTCAGCTGACGTGAAGCGTACGCAATGACCCGATTGTGTTGCATCAGTTCACAGCTAAGACCCTTGTGTGACGCATCACTATACACTATAAACCCTCCCGTGTTGTCCGGTAAGGCCAACACAGGTGCTTGACTAAGCCTCTTCTTCAATTCTAGGAAACTTTCTTCACATTTCTCCGTCCAAATGCACTTAATTTTCTTTCTGGTACGATTGGTCATTGGTGATGCTAATTTCAAAAAATCCTGAATAAATCTTCGATTGTATCTCGCCAATCCTAAGAAACTACTGATTTCTGTTGGCGTCTTCGACTGCTCCCAATTGATAACTGTTTCTACCTTCGCTGGATCCACCGAAACACCATCCTTGTTGATAACGTGCCCCAAAAATTGCACTCTCTGCAACCAAAACTCACATTTGGAGAATTTTGCATACAGCTCCTCCCTCCTTAATGTCTCCAACACTATCCGAAAACGCTCGGCGTGTTCTTCCTCCGTCTCTGAATACATTAGAATGTCATCAATGAATATGACAACAAACTTATCCAAATACTGTTTGAACACTCTGTTCATCAAATCCATAAATTTTGCTGGCGCGTTCATCAATCTAAATGACATTACCAGAAACTTAAAGTGTCCATATCGAGTTCTGAATGTCGTCTTTAGAATGTCCTCTGGCCTCACTTTCAGTTGGTGATAACCGGTCCTCAAGTTGATCTTTGAAAAGTACTTTGCGGTTTAACTGATCAAACAAATCGTCTATCCTGGGCAACGGGTACTTGGTCTTAATGGTGACCTTGTTCAACTCTCGGTAGTCGATACAAAGTCATAGCGAGCCATCTTTCTTCTTTACGAATAAGACTGGTGCTCCTCACGGTGATACGCTCGATCGAATGTATCCCTTATCTAACAACTCTTGTAATTGAGCCATCAGTTCTTTCATCTCTATCGGTGCCATTCGATACGGCGCTTTGTATACCTGTGATGTCCCTGGTGTCAAATCAATAACAAACTCAATCTCTCTATCTAGTGGCAATCCCAAAATCTCGTCAGGGAAGACATCAACGAAATCCCTTACAATAGGTATCTAACTCAGTTCACCCTTGACTCGTCAAGTATCAACTATGTGAGCCAAATAACCTATAACAACCCTTCCTAAGCAATCTCTGCGCTTGCACCATCGTCAGACAATGAGATTGTCTCGGCGATTTACTACCATAAAATACCACCTTCGACTTATTCAGAGTTTTAAGGTTTACATACTTCTTCTTATAATCTATAACTGCTTTGTGAACCGATAACCAATCCATTCCAAGGATTACATCGAACTCCCCCAAACTAATCGGTATCAAATCCACTTTAAACTTAAATCCTCGTAATTCGGTATAACAATTCCTATGAATGTATTCTACAGGGATAATTTCCTTGTTCGCTACTTCTACATCCATAGGGTGTTCTAATCTCTCACGGGGTAAGTCTAACTATTTAGCAAATTCTTCAAAAACAAAGGAGCAGGTAGCACCCAAATCAAATAACACGTATGCATCCATATCATTGATCGCAATGATATCTGACACCACGTTCTTAGACTCCACCGCATCCTGTACGGTCATGTTGAACATTCGTGCCGTTGGTCTGTTAGCTTGATTGGCTGGCCCTCCAATGTTCAGCCCATTGTTGCTGTTATTGCGGTTGCCGCTAGCTGCATCGCCCTTTCTCTTCGGGCAGCCCTTGATTTGATGGTCTGTAGCTCCACACGAGAAACATCCTCCCTTCTGCTTATTCGAACACTGAGGAGCCATGTGCCCTGGTTGTTCGCAACGATAATAAACACTCTTTCCCTTCATGCACTCCCCCGAGTGATTCCTCCCACAGTTGTTGCACTTCATAATTTTCTTGGCCTCCCCCCCGAACTTATTACCTCCAGAGGATTGGCTCTCTGTCCATTTATGCTTGTTAAGGTTGCTGCCTTCGCTGCTTCCCCCTTTCTGTCCTTCTTGACCGGTCTTCTTTTCTTGTTTGAATCGAGCGATGACTTCATTGCCTCCTTCGTCAATGATAGCCATTTCCAATAAATTAGAGTAAGTCTTAATCTTTAATGCAACCACTGCTTTCTGCACCCATGGTTTCAGTCCTAATTCGAACCTCTTTGCCTTCCTGGCCTCCGTGTCAACCTGATGTGAAGTGAATCAGACAAACTCGTTTAATTTTACTGCGTACTCTACGACAGACATACTACCTTGCTTCAGTTCCAGAAACTTAAGTTTCATATCCTGTTGCGTATTCTTTGAGAAGTAATTATCGAGGAATAGCTCCTTAAATTTGTCCCAAGGAATAACTCCTTCGTCCGCTCGTCCCTTATTGGCTTTCCACCAATAGTTAGCTTTGCCCTTCATCATGAAAGTGGCAAAACTCGTCTTCTGTGCTTCGACCACTCGTGCAACCTCAAACACCTTCTCCATCTCTTCTATCCATGTCTGGGCTTCAATTGGGGCCAAGGTTCCTCGAAACTCCGGTGGTCCTACCAATTTAAAGTCCTTAAAGCTAGCCATGGGATGTGCTGGCTACCCTGCTGCTGGCGGGGGTCTATTCTACATTACCTCAGTTAACAGGTTAACGAAATTTTGCATTGGATCGACATTTCCCCCTCCACCACTATTAACGGATCCTTCCTCCATCTGGTTCAGCGGTAGTCTCCTAGGCGGCATGATCTGAGGAAAGGAAGAAAACGATTAGGCTTTTTGTGATATGCTATCCATGTTAGCATTGAGAAGTTTAAGACGTCTATCAATCATTTTTGATTTAAATAAACAACTTCAGTGTCACAATAAAACTCGATGGATTTCCTCAACCCATCCCTTACATACTCTACTTGAGTTTTCTACTAAGGGTATAACCTAGGTTTCACATTCCTAACGTTTATAACTTACAGCTCTGATACCAACCTATGACACCCCCGAATCCAGGTCCTCTGACCCCGGTCTGGTCGTCAAGATAAAATACAAACATCCACCTTTAAACAACATACAATAACAAAAATACGGAATATAATAAACGTACGCCGTTCATTCAAAAGGTGTTACTAGTCCCAATATTTGATAACCTTAATATAATCTTACAAATATACCCTAAAATAATTATTAGGGTTCATATTACATAACAATAATTTAAACTAGGCATAAGGTAAAGTCTGCTCCTGTGAGAGCCCCAAATCCGGGTCAAAAATCACCACGAATCTGGTACAATCATTCTATAACTAATGCAGAAGATATAAACATAAATTGTTTATACAATACACTTTACACACTATTCTCCAAAATTGAGTAACCTTAACTTATACACAATTCATAAACTATCTAACATATAACATTATTATCAAACTATACTATTACATATTAGCTGCACATTTTATCCCAAACTGAACTTGGCATTATCTTTTTCCTATATTCGAACGCATTCGCCTTATCTTCAATGTTTATCATGATATAGCAAGGGTGAGCATGAAGGTTGCTCAGTAAGTTTAAATATTATTTAAGGATATATCATGATTGAAAGAGTCTGAATAATAAGCTGGCTATAATTTATCAATATAATTGAGAACTAGCACAAACAAACTTTTGACTGAACAAGTATTACACATGAACAAATTTATCTGGACCGAATGGTAATGAAGGTGATCAATCTTTCATATTTGACTTATACATGCAATATGTATAGAGTATAATTCTACAATGGCAATCAGCAATGATTATCCATAAGCATAAGTTAAGTAAAACTTGACTGTTCGATTGATTACTACTGTGCAATTTATAACGCTTTGTCTGACGACCTAATATATAAATAATATCGATATTCAATTAGAATAGTATCTTCACAGTATTTAAAATAATTTAAATACATTATCACATAACCCTATCAGTCTATAACACACCTATGATTTAACCTCAAGTCAAACTTTTACAGTCTGAGTCGAGTTCGACAAAATTCTAACATCTCGACGGTCTAGTCGGACGAAATTTCGAGTCTAAGTTCAATTAAACTCTGTCTAAATACTGAACCATTAACTCAGATAATTTTAATATCAGTCAAAATAATTTTCCAAGTCTCATAATAATTTTCAAATAATTAATATCATTTATCGTGAATTTTCAATCATTAAAAACATATTTATACGAATTTAATACCATATAATTCCTTTATCATTAATATTTATTTATTATCAAATATTAATAAAATTCATGTCATAATATTATAATATATTTATAATACATCAACGTATTTTTAATACCTTAAAATCATATTTATATAATTTTTAAACCGTTAAATCTATTATCCGATAATTGTTTTTAATATTAAAATATTAGTATTTTCATGACAAAATATCAAAAGTTATATTTTATAACTTAAAATATTTTTATAACACTTAAATCACTTTTATATGATTTTTAAATCATTAATTCTACTTTTTCATAATTTATTTAATATATTTATTAAATAAACTAATTATCATTAATATTAATTTATTAATAAAATTTCTCATAAAATATTAAAAGTCATTGAAAATAACTTAAAATATTTTCTTATACCATAATATAATTTTTCATGAATTAAAATCATTTTTAAATAATTTATTTAATATTATAATTAAATAAATTAAATACCATTTATATTGTAAAAATATTAAATATTTATGAAATATACTCAAAATAATTAAAAACTATTTTTCAGACTTTAAAATAATTTTTAGTAATTTATTTTGTATTTTTAATAATTAAAAACTATTTTTATCTATTTATTAAATAAAATAATTATTTTCAGTAATTAAATGTCGCTATAGAGGCTTTAGGCCAGAAATCCGTCGCTGTTGGTGTTCTTCGTGTTGTTGAGCAAGAACCCAGAAACTCATGGTAGTTAACCGGGTGGGTGGTTTGACCAGTCCTAAATCATGGATCTTGATATATCTGGGTACGATTGTGGGTTAATGTTATAGTATTGATGTAATACTACAACCTTAAACAAACTTCATGGCCATCCTACACCAAATCAGTGAGATACATGCCATAGAAAACTTGTCAGACACTGTTCTTCATTTTCTGGAATTCCTAGAAATGAAGAATAGTCTAGGTACTTACATTCCAGCCTTTGAATCTTAGCATTCTGGGCTCAATTGGTGTGATCTATTGGTTTAAACATGCAGTTGAGATGTCAAGGTACAATTCGATAACTTTAGATCATAACAGCAACATCACATATGAAGGATAAATGTTAGTCAACCCTTGTCAGAAAGTTCAGCTGTTGAAGGTTCTGGGTTTTCCAGAACTTCAACAAAACAGACGGTCAACCAAGGTTTGTCCAAGATTAATTCTTATTCTAGTCACGATCTAAGTAATATAAAAGCATGGTTGTATAGCCTACATGTCAGACAACAACCTTAAAGCAATAACATGGTCAGACTCCTTAACAGTTGCAAGATTTAGAGCCTACAAATCGTTGTCAGAAGTTTTCTGGGTAAATATGGGTTACCCAGAACAGCTAGTCAATGCGGGTCAACGCCCTTTGATCCTTCATAGCTTACTACCTACACATGATCTGAGCTTAATTCAAGATTCAAATCAAAGCCCATACAACAAAGTACAAATCTATAACATAAAACACACCAAAATATCGATATGGAATAATTGTAAAGTAATTAAACCACTTAATAGCATGCTTGGAAATAAAGTTCAAGCTTAAATGAATAACTTTCAATTCAACAATAACCTGCTCAATACAATATGAGAAGGATATGAAACTTTCATAAAAACGAATGAAGTTTTGCAATTTGCACAATATTCAAAGTTGTGTAAGGTAGAGAACTTACAACACAATAAAAATAATGTTTGGATACTTGCTCAAGTAAAGGAGTAAGAATTAAGAACTTGCACAACCAAAGAGTGAAGTTCGGAGACTTGCCTGTTTGCTCAGCTACACTTTAATTCTAGCTTTAATTAACTTACGTTGAAACGACCTAACATTAACAAGTCGGTCTTTCCAATTAGTATGTGTAAACTAATATGAGTCTACACTTACAAGAACCAAATCATCACATAGGCATGTCCCATAATTCATGTAAGTCAATCTAATCTTGCCTTAGACTTAATAACGTTAGATTATCTAGTTTCTATGTATCAATATAGGCTTGAACACATAGCGCTTTAATTTAAATCATTGTTTTATAGTTTGGAAATACCTTTTTGAACTTCATTCTTAAAAGTTATAATCATGCTATCCTATCACCTAGCATATTCCTTAACATATTGGATAGGTACTGGTCACATAATACATGTTAGAGTAACAATACAAGTATGCAAACACCTTCAAGCTATTAGCAGAAAACTGTTCCTACTGCAAACTGGTGCGGCTACGCTTGGTTTGTACTAAGGAGTGGCGCGGCCGCGTTGCTCTTGGTGCAAACCAAGATTGCCACATAGAAGCTAGGCCAGTCTTGCACAACCAATTAGGATAAAACTCGCAAAATCATATATGATGTGATATTTACGAATAGGTTTGGTCTCTTTATAACTTGTTCCTTATATGATTTATCAAAACTCACAAAATCAAGACTTCACATGATGATTTAAAAAAGTACTTTATGTTTAGTCATTATACATATGCTACACGTTCCTTTGGTTTCCACTAAACATGCTTATGTTAGTTAACCCACATATTTCAAATTATGAAGTTTTACATCACCTAAACTTGTTATATTCTGTTTACCATGCATATGTCTAGTTAGGCATTCATGTTAAATCACATCCATAAAAATAACACACCTACTTATGATGGTCTATTTCAGAATACTTGTAAGTATTTATTAGCAAAACTAGTTTTCTTTTCATTCTTAAGATTTTCTTTGAGAATATCATGTAACACCATCAAGCATTCAAAGTCAATTTACTTACTACACTTCATGCTCTCATATATACATTTTGGACCATATAAGCATGCAAAATAAGTCCACTAGTTTAAGTCATACTTTCATGTTCATAGATATATGAAACTAATTTATAATAACATGTTTTCGAGTTCAAAACTTGGTGTTCACATAATTCATCTACACATAGCTATCATGGTCTTTTACTTGCATTTTTTTTAATTCATGCTTGATTACAAAATACCTTCACCAACAAGGTAAACTAACATATTGGTCATATTTTAATGCCTATCAGAACCTGATACACTCACAACCAAGGTCAAAACATGTCTTTGCAAAAAGATTTATCAAAACTAGTTTCCAACTCTTATACTTCTTTGAATATGCACACCAAACCAAGTTACCAAGTCTTACTATATATTAAACAACATTATTTTATATGTTAGGGTCATCCATAGGCATGTTCAAACCATCCTAACATGTTTAGCATAGCACTGAATTACTAAAGCAGTATCTTAGAAAATCACCCCACGCGGCCGCGCGATATTAGGCTATAGAAGTGGCGCGGCCGCGCCAGTTCGTTTAGAGGCAAAAATAAATGGCTCTGCTTCTGTAGAGCCTTAACACATGTATAATCATTTCCAAAACCAGGCTATCTGTAACACTTCAGAGTATTCATACCAACTCAAGTAGCACAGAGACATGCTAATTCATACTACTTAATAGAGATTGCATGAGAATTACAAGAATTTGACAAAACTTAAACTAAGAACAAAATAGAAATTATACCTCTTTGTAGCTTCAATTGAACTCCCTCACTACTCTGATTATACTTCCCTCAATGCTCAGTGGCTTTCCCTCTCAACTCCACTTATCAGGTAAATTTTCAAGCAACTGAGAATTAAGGAGGGGGCTATATATATAGTGTAAGACCCCGAATTTTATGAAATAAAAGTATTCAATTTTTCTGGTAATTACAATTCAGTAAATGGTTAAATTGATAAAAAGTTAAAGTTATGGGTGAAATGTGAATTTTTTTTCAAAATAAACAAGTGGTTATAAAATAATCATTTTTGTCGGGGAATATTCGTTGGTCGTGGAATATTCTTTCTGTCGGGGAATATTCGTACGACGGCGCAGCTATTTGTGGGCCCCATAATGGAAAACGATCGGATGAAGATAACGACAAAAATTGAGTTTTCATAATTAACGGCGTAGTTGTTACCGTTAACACTGTTGGAATACCCGGTAGTTAAAATATAGTAATACACGTTATTGCACAGTAGCACACGGTATTGCACAGTATTTTTGAAATTATTGATTCTTACGTAAGAAGGCACTACTGAATAATTATCACAGTAATTACTGTTCAATATTTTATTTTATTGATTCAATAATTGCTGCGTTGATATTTTATATTATTGTTGTTTCAATAATTGTTGCTGCACATCATCTCCATTATCAGATCAATAATTCATATTATTTGTATTATTTGAATAATATTATTAGATATCATTATTGGCAATGCCTAGAAATTTCTATCTAAGGAGAGGTTTGGTCGTCTAATTGCGCGCCAATAAGGAGAAATCCTTATTGGAAAGCCCCCTCTTTCCTGGGAACTGCCTGGTTGTCATTATTGTGATTCTGTAATATTATTTGTGAATAATTAATTATAGATTTATATGATAAGGAAATATTTATTTGATGTGGATATAAATGATGGATTTATTTATGTGGTTATAAATGAAAGAATTAATGTTGAAGTATTTTATCAGTATTTTGTCGGATTGGATGTATTAAAAGATCAAATCGGTGTTCTTATAGCTTTATTGTGTGAGTTATAATATTTAATCCGACCGTTGGATCGTTATAATTTTTGGATATGTTATACATATTTAAGTTGAGTATATGTCCACAAATTTTGAACCGTTAAAAATGAGCGTATAATTTGTTATGAATTTTAAGAGGTAACTGATTCGGAAATTAGGTTTTGGTGGAAAATTCTAGAATTGAGTGGGCCCCACTCTTGGTTGTTGGGGGAGATGGCTGATTTTTGGTGGGTGAAATAGTAGCAGGTAACGCCATCAGGTAGCAGGTCAAGTCTGCTTCGGCGTGTTAACATTTTCCTATAAATAGAGGGCTAAGTTAGAATTGAAAATCACACCAGAATTCATAAGTTTTCTCTCTTTTTCTCTCTAGATTATTGCGTGTATTTTGTGAGTATTTAGATACTTGGTGAGTTGATATTCATCGGTGCAAGTTTCCTTTAACGTTATATCCGATATCCAGTCAGAAGTGTTGCTCTTTTGATGTAAGGAATAGTAAGGGATAGTAAGGGATAGTAAAGGATAGTAAGGGATGCTATATTCTTCATAATGATGTTATTCTTTCAATATCATTATACTGAAATATTGGTATGGATTTTATTGTGTAATTTTTACCTTTTTGAGTCGGAATTACTATTCACGTATACGACATTATTCACGTATACGGCACTATTCATGTATATGGCACTATTTACGTATATGACATTATTTACGTATACGGTACTATGTACAAATACGAAGTACTATTCACGAGTTACTATTCATGAGTTACTATTCATGAGTTACTATTCACGTGTACTATTCACGACAAAATTAGTTTCTTTTTCTGACCAAATTATAGTTAATTTATGAATATTACTCTTGAAATTAAATCCATATTTTGATCATATTATTTTTTATTATCATATATAATATTTTTATAACCCTGATGTTGAATTTCTCTTTCACTTGAGTGTAAAGATGGGTAATTTATTGGTATGATCGTGACTGAGGAATATCTTTGGCCTGTAGTGTAAAGATGAATTATTAACTGGTATGATCATGACCATTGAATTTATAATTGAATATCTTTAGCTTAAGTGTAAAGATGAATTGATTAACATGGTTATAATTATTATTTATATAAATTCTGAAATGATTATATATTTCTTTGAGATATGAATATCTTTGGCCTGTAGTGCAAAGATGACTTGTTGTTGAATATCTTTGGGCCGTAGTGCAAAGATGAGTTTATTAGTATGATTATGAACATGAACTGTGATTTGGTATAACCATGATCTTTGATGTTTCAGGTGATGAAATTTATCTTTGTCCTGGATGAGAAAATGAATTTAGAACTACAATTACGATTATGAGTTATACACGTGATTGTGGACATGAATTGTTGATTAATGTTACAATGATAAAATATTGTTGGTGGACTTTTAACATGGAGAAGATAATAGACTTTATGGTCTATTTGACTCTTTTAATGGATTGCTCGTTCCGCTGCAACTATGGTTGAAAAGTTTTATCATCTACCATATGTTCTAAATCTCTGATTTATTACTGTTGAAGGCTATTGATAATTTATTTATCTTTAGTCATGATATTCTTTACTGAGCTAGTTGTGCTCACCCTTCTGTTTCATAATTCCTTTCAGGTAATAAGAGTGTAGTTGGGTCGAGCGGGGGTAACAGGGGAATAGAACGGTGATCATCATTTAGTAGTTATATTTGGTGAATCATTTAGGGTGAAGCGAACCCAACATTGGAAGGGAGTTTTGCCACTATCATACAAGATGTCTAATGACATACAACCTCGTGTCATCATAAGGCAGAATTGTGCTCATCCACTTGCTGAGTATATTTACGAGCACTACCTATATAATCTTGGTGTTTGTTTGAAGTATAATTCTCAATTAGAGATAGTGGAGATAATGATAAGTCAAGAGAAGACTCACCATTGGGAAGAATATGATAGTAATCTTCTCGTTTTTCTTTGGGGTATATTGGATCAACCAAGGATAATTCTGTGGCCATATGATATCTATCACAACCTAGAAGAATGGCCTCCCATGTACAAAGGTTTCCTTGAACACTTCCCAAATATTCTAATTTCTAAAACAGTTTTTGACTATACCTTTATGTAAGGTGTCATTGTGAGGTGCTGTCCACGGTTGGGACATGAGTCACATTTGGTATATATTTGTATCCAAACTCACAACATATGTGTTGTTGTATTTTGCACGACAATTGTTGTAATAAAGTTGTAGTTATTTTCTGTACCATGTATTTAGCGACTCAGAATAGGTTGGATGGAATGGACTTATTTTGGGGTTGTCACATATAGAACTCATTGCCCTGTCATTGCTCTTACACTTTGGTTTGATTCAATGGAGATTGGGAAGAAATGTTGGTTATAGAAGGGTTGACCAACTGCCAATTCATAGCCATCATCACTGCTAATGCTATGAAGCTGGAGTTTTACGCAATGAAGAAGATAGGCTACTATGCATCACTGTTTGGGACTCTTAATATGGGACACAAAATTTTAAATCCTAGCAATGTGTTTATAATGTTTAGTTTGTTCTCTTATACTCCCAAAATATAATTTTAATATGTTAATGCTACTACACAATGGAAAGTTATGGATTATTTATGTACTCACATGAATGCTATAGCTCTTACTATATAGTCTATATATATAATATATAGACATATTAATGTCTCACCTTGTACTATATAAAATATATAGTTAACTACCATATAATAAAGATTTACTATATTGCATGCTTGCACAAATTAATCAAGTAAATATAATCATATTATATTTATTAAATTCTTCCTCATTAATTATTATTTATTCATAATAATTATAATCACATTATAGCTTAATTACCCATAATTGCAATTAATCAATATGTTCAAATCCTGCCACTATATTCAAATAAATTGAATATTTAATTATTAATAATCATATCAATTCTTTGATATTAAAGTCTTAGGATTAGTCCACTAATTTAAATAAACTATTAGTGACTCCCTTTTTATTTCATAAATTCACATAACCATATAAGGTTTAAATAGACTCACAAAACTAATATATTAAAATTAAATCACATATTTATTTAATAAGGAGTTTAAAATTCACGGTCATTACACGCGCCACTTCCCAGTACAATCCCTAGCGCGGCCACTCCGTATGTCTGTCTTGAAATCCAACTTCTGCTATAATCTATTTTTTTGAGCATGATATGTTGGTTTAAAAATGCATATAAATAACCCCAACACATGGATTGAAGTTACCTTAGTTATAGTAGATCACTATAACTTGATTTAGTTTGAGTTTTAAAGGAAATTTATACGTTTGGAAAAACAAACTTTGTTGAAGATAAACTTATTGGTATTCTGATCTTGGGAGCAAGTGTAGACAACTTAAATATGTATGTAACTGAGCCTAACATGTGGTCTAAGGTTACCTTGTAAATAATGAGTTGTGTTAGCTTGGTATTAAGGATTTTCTAAAGAAAACTTGATGTTATGTAAAGCAAAACATGACGAACCTTATATCGTTTAAATCCTGACCTTTCAAGCATGTATGCTAGGGTATTTTATGCTTCTAGACATGTCGGATATGATCACCATTTAGCTAAGCATGATTTAAACTTTTCAAGCATGGTTTGTGATGAGATTTCAAGTGTTAAACTATTCAACCTTGGTGTAAATGAGTTGTATACATATGATCATGAATATATGACTTAGTTAAATGTACAAATGAGTATAAGTTATGATTCGAAGTTACTTTGTACATTAATTGGGTTTAACATGAGTTTTTAAAAGAAAACTTGAAGTTTTGAAAATGAAACTTGACAAACTTTGTGTATTTTAAGTTCTGACTTTGTGAACATGTGAATGTGGCCTAGTTATGTGCACGAATGGGTAAGAAAGGTGATTCCAATATATATTTCATATAAAAGGTTGTCAAGCTTGGTTTAGTATGTGTTTTAAAGGAAGATTTAAAAGTTTTAGAAACTATCTTGATGAGCATTGTATGAAATGCATTATAACCTTATGAGCAAGCATGATAGTACTTGTTATGCCTTTAAGCATGAATGCTATGTGCATCCAATTAATTAAGTATGAAAGTTATTCAAGCATGTTTAAGGAAAGGACTATACTAATTGTGTGTAAATAAGTTTGATACACAAAAGCGTGCATATCAAGGATTGTTTAATATCGTTATATGACTTGATGATTAACATAGCGAGTCCCTTGTTGAATAAACCTATTTAGCCTCGATTAAAGAGTTTTGAAAAGGAAGTTGTATGCTTGATTTGAGTTTTATCTCAAAGTCTGTTTTGGATACATGAAAGGTGTTCAATTTGGTCAATAGACTATTAAACATGTTAATCTTAGTTGAGCAAAGAAATGCAAAAGAAACTAAAAAGTTTAGAAGTTAACATCAACGTTAACAAGTGTAGGAAACCAAATTTGTTTTAAACCATATCTTTATGTGTTAATATTGTGTTCAAAGATATTAAGGTGTTAGCAGAGAACTAGACTTTTAAAAATTTCAGTTCTGGTTCTGGCAGGGAGTAGCGCGGCCGCGCCACTCCTAAGCTTATACTGCACTACAGAGTGGTCAGGAGCAGTTTGTTAACTATCTCGAATTTAGAACATGTCTATATATATACTTTAAAGACTGTAAAAGATGAAGTAAGATTATTTTGAAATAATAAGCATGAGAGTATAATGAGCTAACAACATAGCTATCCTAAGCGTATATTGAAGAAGTGAAATGAAATAATGTAAATTTTTATTACATTGAGAATGTATGAATAAGTATGACTATTGGATATGAATATATGATTATACGATTGTGTAGGAATACATAAAGTGTAGATAATGACACGCAGTTAAGTTGTAGTTGATAATCTACAAGTCAGGCAAGTCTTTCAGTTCCTATTTGATATATGAATTCGATGACTGTTAGTTGAGCTATATTATGCTATGAGAATGTTGATGTATATATATGAAATACATATGAGATATGTATGAAACTTGAAAGTTGATCTTTAATGATATGCTTGTGAAGTAAACTTATATGTCTGTTATATGAGAAGTAACATGTGTAGTAAATATTAATGGATTATGAATGCATGAGCTGAGTATGTTATTATATGCTATGTGCTGCATGAAAACTGTTAGAATTGTTGGGATGTCGAGCTCACCCTTGCAAATAACCACTTTTGCATGTTAAAGACTTATGGTAAAGTTACGTGCTACTTGATTGATAAAGTTCAATAGTATCAAAGTAGATTGATTGATTTATTTAAATATATGCTCTTGAACCATGTTTAGGTTCTAGGAGATGTACATGATAGTAGTTCACTATATGTAATACATGTAAAGTTGTAAAGTTGTACTATGTGATACATAGAGGAATTCGAATCGAGATGTAAAAATTTATACAGTAATTCGAATAGAATGAATCATAACATAATTTGATTCAATGATATGTAATTGATTCAAGTTAAGAAATCAACAAAAGATATTTTTCAAATGAGATTGAAAAAGTTTAAATTATTCCGCATATTTTTATAACATTGAATATGATGTACGACAGGAATGGTAAATGACCAAGATTTGAAACTTATAAAAGTTTGGGGTCATTATACAGATCCTGGAAATGAAAAGAATTTATATTATAAATTGTAATAAGCAAAGTTATATTCATTAAGTTATGAATAAAAGATATAAATAGTTTGACGATAGTAGTATCGTGGCGGACCTGTTCCGAGGTTCAAAGGGAACCAGATTTGGGGGCGTCACATGTTGGTATCAAAGCTGTAGGTTATAAACTTTAGGTAACAGTGCCTTAGGATATAACCTTAGAGAGAGAAAGATAAAGATTAAAATATATATAATCGAAGATTCAAAGAAGAATCTTGAAGTATATAGGAGAATGAGAACTTAGGAGTTTCCTAACTCCGATAATAAAAATGTTAAGATGATGTCTATAAGATGAAGACGACAAAGATAATAAGAATGAACTCGAATGGAGTTTAGTTGATAATGGGAAAGAACCTTAAGGTAAACCGATGATCATGACGTGATCAGATTGAGCTATGAAATGATAAATAATCTGTAATGACTAAGTGGCTATAGCTTGATGCTATAAGAGAAGGTACTATGAAATGGTACGAGATAAACTCATGAGGAGTTATAAATGATGAGATACGAAAAATTCGTATCGAGCAAAGAGCAAGTTAAGAGTGAGATATAGTTAAGTGAGATTTCAATTGAGGACTCATGTGAGAGCTGAGTTGTACAAACCTTTGTATGGGCAGAGGCTTTGTGCTCGCGCTCGGTTCCTCACAATGATAATCAATGGAATGTCGGTGTCGCACTATCGATATGCTTATGGTGAGAAGGTGATTCTTTTCTCATATCATAATTGATAGATAGAGACTGTAATCCCGAGTGTTTATGATAAGGATCATTAGCAAAGGAAATGCATAGGTTAAAGAGTATATAATACTCAAAATATAATTGAGTTCAAGTGAAAGTTATGAAATAAAACCTAAAATTTGTTGAAGTAATGAATGTAGTAGGAAATATAAAATCTATATTAAGGTAATGTGTTGAATATATTCAATGATAAATTTTGAAAAGAGACTTGGTGAAAACCGAGTAAAGGAGGTTTCTTTGATTCTGAGGACGAAATCCTTATAAGGAGGGAAGGATGTGACAACCCGAATTTTCATAAGTTATTAAAATAAGAATTTAATAATTGAAATTCTTATTACGATGTGATTAATGTAATAATCTAGAATTTTAATTGTAATTATAAATATTTATTGAATTATATAAATATTTAATAGATGTGTTTATTGTTGAATAAATATTTGTTTATTGTTGAATAAATATTTGTTTAATTTGATTTGATTTGATTTGGTTAATTATTTGTTTAATAAATAATTAATGAGTTAAGTAAATTAACTGTTATGAGATAATATTCTAATTTAATTTAATAATTAAGTTAGAGAGGTTATAATAATTAAATAATTTATTCAATAAATTGTTATTAGAATTAATTAAATTAAGTATGAAAACTTAATTAAATAAAGTGTGATAAATAACTATATTATAAAGAAATTACTAAAATAAATTAAAGGAGTTTAATTTAGTTTTGCCAAACAAGACTTAAATATATTAAGTCTTTAATTTTTAAAGAGTTTTGCCAAACGGAACCTTATGGCTTTTGGTTTTTAAAATTTGAATTATTAATAAAATAAATAAAATGAATAAAATATAAACAAAATACATTTATAATTTATACGTTATATTGGTAACTGATAGTATTTATTAGATTTATAATGACCATATGCGTTTCTTTTATTTTACGTTGGCTTATCAGTTTTAGAGTACGCATAGATTATCAGTTGGATTTTTAGTTTACGTATTTGTCTAAACTTAAGCCTAAGAAAGAAAAAAAATCTAGAGAGTTTTGAGAGAGTCTGAGAGAAAAGCAAGAGAGACTTCCTGAGACTTTCAAATAGTCGTCTGTGGTGTTTAACAAAGATTGTCTGAGAAAATTGAAGTTATGTCTTTACCATATATGTTTTATGCCAAATTTACTGTGAATTTGATTCTCTGTGTTTCTAAATTTGACTTTAGTATAAAAAATTCTTTACAAAAAGTGTCTGTAATCCATATGTTTTACTAATTGAGTATGGAATCATGTGTTTTGGTAATAACTAGCATAGATATATGACTGTAGTTTACATGTACGTTCAAAAATAAGAAAAATGATTTTACAGTGATTACATGTACATGAACATGTTTTGTATGATAACAAAATTAGTATGTGATTGTATGTTAATTGTGAAATTGAACCTTGTGTATGTTAATTAGGTAAGAACTTAATGAGAACGTAGTTCAAAGGATTGAATTCGTTGGATAATTGTGGTTTACAGTGTTAAACCTTGTAAAACAACGTCAACAATGGAGTTTTGTTTTAAAATAGTGTTTTAAGGATTTAACTTCTCTTAAATCATTGTTTAAGTTGTGCGAAATCAGTATATGTATGCTTGTTAATGTTATGTGTGATTTACATAAATTATATATGTTACTTTAGCTGCTAGAAGCCATTAAACCGTTCAAAATTGTTGTGTTCTGTTCTTCGTGTACGCTTTCTGTAAGTTTCGGCGCCTCAGCGCCAAAAATCAGAGCCGCAGCCCAGAACTCCACGCCACAGTGCCGAAATTAGTGCCACATCGCCAATTTCACACTGCAGCGCCACTGTCTGACTTAGTTCTCGCGCCATGGCGCCAGAATATTAGTCTGGGTCGGACAGTTTGACCTTCTGTAGTATAACGGCCATAACGTTTTTATACGAACTCCGATTGAGGTGATTCAAAATGATCCGGAACGAGGACGAATAGACTTATAACTTTTGTTCTTTAAATTTTTCAATTTGAGGTCGGGAAGAGGGGTCAAAATGGTTATTTGTAGGACTGATATGTATTAGGAGGCAATCGGAGGGCGTCAGGAATGGACATATGCAAATGTAGTGCTCCTGACGATAAAAGATGTTGTCCTCAGTTATAAAATATGAATGATAGTAAATATAATGATGTTTAACATTAATAAACGATGTATTATATAAGTTGTATAAGCATACTAAGCATACACGAGAGAGACAAATTGGGCGTGTAACGAATGAACGTCGAAATGCTGTGATAAGTGTTAATGAACGTAAAAAGTGTTTTAAGTCAAATGAAATGGATATTATAAAATATGAAATGGGTTTAATATAAAACCAATAATTATTCCTTGCAAGATTTAAATACTTGAATGAATTTCAAATATTACATAAGTCGAAAAGTTAACACAATATAATTGAACATTGGGTGCTAATTAATAGGAAAGATTATGAGATGTGGAGTAGAGTTTACTTTACAATTACTATATGTTGTTATGTGACTAATAGTTGATGTGTATGATTATATAATTTTGTAAGGCACGTGAAGTGCAGATAACTATAAGCTATTAAGCTGTTATTGGTAAACAACGATCAAGGCAAGTCTTTCAGTTCCTATTTGCTATGTGAACTTGATGATGAACTGTTTTAAATCTTTATTGCAAAGAACATGATGTGTTATATATATGTTGAAAGTATGAAATGTTAAAGTCAAATTATGACTATGTTTCTTGAGTAAAGCATGCTGATTGAGTAAAGAACTCAATCTTTATACTTGTTATATGAACTGTAGCATGTATGTTATGTTAGTCCAATGTTTATGAGATGTATATCGAGCATGTTATTATGTGTTATGTGATGCAAGAAAACTGTTAGATTTTGCGGGGCTGTAGAGCTTAACCTTGCAAATAACCACTTTTGCAGGTCAAGATTTCAAGGTAAGAATATGTGCTAAGTGAATCATAGAGATTCATATTCACGAAGATTACTTATGTTTTATGAGAAATGTATTTAGTATTTTGAATGTAACATGTTATTGAATTGTAAGTTGAGCTATCCGGTGTATTTGGATTTCTATTTATGATGTAATACTTTGTATAGTCATTTTGTTGTAACGATATAAATTTGAATCGAAGAGATGTAATGTAAATGTTGCGATTTAGGGCAATATAGAAGGAAATGTATAAAAGTTTAAATATTCCGCATTTTTAGCGATTTTAATATCGAATAATGATGTAAAGATAGATTAAAGTTGTATTGTTAACGATCGAGAAGGAGAATATTATTGTATAAATTTTGGGATCGTTACAGTTGGTATCAAAGCTGTTGGCTATAAACCTTAGGTAGGAGTACCGTAGGTTATAACCTTAGAGAAGAGAGGTGAAGATAATGAAAGAATAAGTTCAAATAGAGTTTGAACAATAAGAAGTAATTTAAATATTTATAGAGAAGGGATTAAAACTTGCGTAAGAGGATTCAAAGAAGAATCTCGCAGAGTTATAAGGAATATGAATGTGGGGTTACCCAACTCCAATAATAAGGATGTAAGGTGATAATAAATAAACAATGTCTATAAAAAGAGAATGATAAAGAAGTTAAGAATAGAAAGTTATATTTAAGTATGGTACAATTGTACGCTTTAATAGTTGATGTATGGTATCTGGGCTAAACGATTCTTTCATAGAGCGGAGGTATATACGAAGTAGAAACTTGAAACCTAGTTTGTTGGTTGTTTGTGGGAAACCACTCAGCGTACTATATTGAAACTATTAGAGACTCGATGTGTACCAAGTATAGAAAATAGATACGTATGATGAAAATGTGGAACTTGAATGAAATGTTGAGCGATGTAAATGAAGTTAGAAATTCTTAAAGGAAGAATTGTTATATAAACAAGAAAATTCAAAGAAGAATCTTGAAGAGATATAAAGATAAGAAATGTGAGTTACCTAACTCCAATAGCCAAGATAACGAATAATGTCGTAAATGATTGAAAAGGAAAGAAAGAGGATCGTAAAACAAAACGATCACGAGTTAATAAAAGAATTTTGAGGGAGATGATTATAGAATAAGATCACGACGTGATATGTTTAAGTTATAAAAGGAAGATGGTCTGTAATGTTTGAATAATTATAGCTTGATGCTATGAGGATGATGTACTATGAAATAGTACAAGATAAACTCATGAGGAGTTACAAATAATGTGATACGAGGAATTCGTATCGAGCAAAGAGCAAGTTAAGAGTAAGATAGAGTTAGGTGGGTGTTGGGTAAAATCTATATATGCAAAACGCGCAAGTATACGTGGTCAACAAGTAATATAATAATGAGTAGAGTATCGTTCCCATGAGGATAAATTAGCAAGAAATTTAACTTCACAATTACCAATTTTCTATTAATCCTAATTCTATTAAACTATTCACTTCAATGATTTTAAATTATAGAAACTAAATTAATAAATAAACTAAACTATCACAAAACAATCACACTTATCAAAATTCGGAATTTCAATCAACTAATGGAGAATTAGACTTATGATTTCACCCTAAGCTTCATTCTGATTTTCACACCTTTATTCCAATTTAACTCACTATCCCAATTTATTAATCAAGAACACGAATGTAGTATTAGCCACCTCTTAATGCACTAATACCATATTAACTTAAATCCACAATTTAGATAGAAACAAGTTAAACACCTTAATCAACCAACTCACTATATCTCTATGTGAACTGAAATTATAGATAGTTTACGATTAAGTTCTCTATCCGATTACATGCAATGTCAAGCATATCTCTACCTTAACATTAATCAAGATTCTGCTATTCATAAAATTCATGAACACATGTTATATTAACGAAGTCTAGACTGCATTTCGTCTCTCGAGGTCATACAAGTCCACAACGAATCGTTGATCAGGTAATTCACAAATTCACGCTCAAATTAATATTGATAAACTGGGAAATAATTTATTGAACTGGAAATCAAAGCTACAAAACCATTGTTTCACTTAAGGATCCATCATAAGCCTAAAAAGTGAATTAGTTCATAACGAATGAAATAAAAACTGAATACTTTAAAGGAAACATCCTTTCAATTACAATTATCAAACTAAGATGAAGAATAATGCAAAACCACCCTTTACGTAGCCTTAATCTGCAATCGTCACAAAATTCTCTTCAAAGTACTCCTCCAAAGCTTTTGCTCTCCAATTTCGTTCTTGAAGTATGTCTAGATATCTCCCCATTATTTCACACTTAGCCTTAAAAGTAGTCTCAACTCAGCTCCATACATCAATCCTAGTTCAACTCTAACTCTCCCCATGTGCAAATCTAAATCCTTTTCAAAATCAACCACTCAATACTCAAAGACTCCCACAAAACAAACTAACGACCATCCCACACTCCTATTATGGTCACATTACATATAGAATTAATAGTTCCCAACATAACCCAACTTCCAGCACAAAAATAAATTTTCCTCAACTAAAAGTACCGACGCAGCGCGCCCTCGCTATACAACACACGCCGACAGCGCGCCCCGCGCTATATAGTCAGAAGCTCCATAATTGCTCGAAATCTCCTTCCAATTGTAACATTTTGATAGACCCATGGGTTCTCCTGCAACAAGCAAACAACCCATCAAAAGTAACATGAAATTACCAAAAACTAACAATATATCAAGTTAAACGAACATAAATCGTAGATTAAAACCCTACTCATCAAATTTCCCTAAACTTGAACATTGTTTGTACTCAAGCAAAATGCAATGCAATGTACTAACAACTAAACTACGAATCCAGAATTAAGACAGTAAAGATGGTTTACTCATACGACCTCAGAAAAACTAGTAAACATGTCAACACTTCATATCAAAATTAATCTGCACTCACTATCAATCCTTACATCTTACCCTGTTATCACTAATATAGTGTGTGTGTGTGTGTGCAACACCCATGCTAACTGATATCGAATCAAATTTAATTACATAACCAGTTTCTTATCACGAATCATACAGCATAAACTCAAAAATTTCAAAAACAAACAAGTTCTAGCTTAGCTCAAACAATTACCAAGATTCAGGTTCCGAAAAGGGTATTCATGCTCACTTCTTTTGTGTTTTTTTTTCATAGACAGGGGCTCTTTACCCTTATTTTTTCGACTTTTCTTTATTTCATTTTTTAGATAGATGGTTGGTGAGTGCGTTTTACGCTCCATCTCACGCTTGTGTTTATGAGGAGTATTTCTTCTCAACCCACCACAAGACTCAACTTGGTTCATTTCTTTTCTCTTTTTTTTTCAGAGCTTATATACCCCCTATCTTTCCCCAAACTTTAGATTCATGCCTAATTTTAGCTTTCACTGCCTATCTTTGTCATTTTCTTGATTATACTAGCAATATCCTTTAGACACTCTTTATGTAACAATTTGAACTAATCCATTAGCACAGATGTTATTAACGTGCTACTCGTATTATACTAGTTTCAATCAGAACAAGATCCACATCATAATAGAAACTGCATCAAGATTCTCATACTAAGTCATGTACTTGTTTACATAATTTCAATTTCATCATTGGCCAAGAAACACAAATACAATCTAATAACTGGATTCATGCAATCTATATGCAAATATTTTTGTTGTTATATATATATATATATATATATATATATATATATATATATATATTTAAGATAACATGACATGAATACGACAATTATCAACGACTAAAGAACATGAAACATAATCCCCTAAACTTAAGTGAAGTAATGACCTCATTACGATAAAATAATTCAAATAAAAGTATGAGGCCTTCCTTGAAAATGAGTCACTGCTCGTCGTCGTCCGACGGAGGATATGCAGGCAAATTAGGAGGAATGGGCATGACTATTGGAGGTGCAGTTGGATTGTAGCGGGAAAACGCATCAGCAAGCGTGTTGAAGGCATTAGCATTGTACTGATGCATTAGATCTTGACGCTGGGCCAACCATAGAAATTGATTCCTTGAAGCCCTCGTTGGTGGCTCATGCCTTGGTTCCGCTGCAACTGGGGGTGAGGGTTGTCGGATCATAATATAGCCTTCTCCACGTGGATGTGATCTTGCCCCGTCCCATGCCTTGTACTTCTCAATTGTTGCATGATCAATGATTTCCATGGGGTGTTGGATAGATTCAGAAGGTTGCCACTGCACTCCAGCTTTACGGCACAAGTCAGTGATTAAGAATCCATGCAGCAAACCTCCCGTAGTGCTCCCGTGTAACACCCGGTCAATGGACTCTTGAATACACTCCCCCACATCGACATTATAGAACGCAATTGAGTTGTCCACATGGAAATGGTGATGAAAAATTATTGCCTAATTTTTTAATAACACTTTAACACGCAAGTATACGCTTTCAATTGTAATATTCATCAAGTAAGGATATTGTTCCCACGAGAAAATAGACTAATATTTATCAATTACTAATTTCAATGCAATTAATCCTATTTTAAACTACGAAATATTGTTTGTGATTTGAAAATTAAACTTAACAAAACTAATAATTAAAATCAGAATTTCACAAGAATAACTGCAGATTTAATAGGTTAAGATTACAACTTCCCTTGGTATTTCATTTAAATCAATTTACTTCCCATTTAAATCAATTAATTAATATGAATCATTATCCGAGAATGCTTTATAGAATTCATGCACTTTTTCCAAAACACGTGAATAAATCCTCATAACTCCGATCCTTATGACACAGAATTACAAGGAACACCCTATTTAATTAATTCACTATATTCCTATGGGAATCAAGTTAATTAGGGTTTTACGCACAAATTCTTTCTACGGATACAAAAGACACAAAGGTATATTCCTATCCTACAAGCTAATCATATTAACCATATTCAGATTATATGAACAAATGTTATCATATCCAGATCTCAATCTATACTCCATCTTCTAATTTTATATAAATTATCACAGTAATTGTTGGCCAAACAGTTAATCAATAAGCAAAAGATATAATAAATAGTTCAATAAAAACCAACTTTCATTCAATGAGAAGATTTAATTTAAACTACATACCAAGTTCCGTTGCAATCTTAATGAAAATTTAGTTCATAATAATAATAAAGAAAAACATCATCCAGATTAATAATCCAAACATCCCAGATAATTACAAAAGATAAAACTAGAGACGAGAAGAAAAAACTCTGAATTTGCTCTAATACTCTCTCTTTGATCTTCAACCTTTGTAACTCTCCTTCGTGTTTTTCTTTGTTGTTCTATTTGCAGTTATCTCGAAAAATTTAGTGATACGTCTTTTCTAAAATCTTCTCCTATTTGTATTAGTCTCAGCCCTCTTTTAGATTCCTTTTTGGCTTTAAAAACCCACTTAGCAGTAGAAAAATCCTTCTTTAGCAGCACATGAGAGCCTAGGCGCTCAACCCAGGTCATTTCTAAGCGCCTTGGTGCTTGAACAGGACTTCGTAATTACAAAAATGCCACTTAGCTCTAATTTTAATGAATTTTGACCTTTTTCTTCTCCCAAATGACCAATTTATCCCTCCAGCTCCAACCTATAAGAAATAAACATAAAACACATAAAAAGATACTAAAAAATAATTATAGATAGCAATAATTAAGTTTAATAATATCAGATTCATAGGTATAAAACCTACTCATCAACAATACCATACAATAGTCGAGCTCGTGCCTTAGTGACATCAGTCTAATGGCGAGTGGGCATTAAACGGGCACACAAAATTGCATACCAGGCTTTTCCATATCGACTAAGTGCAGAGTGGGGAAAACTTACCTTTTCATTTGTTCCAGTTTGAATTACCCATTGAGTACCCGATTTACATAGTCTAACAACCAACTCGTCTAACTCGGGCAATCCATCTTCATATATGTCATCTTGTGGTGTCTCTAACCCAAAATACTCATTGATAGCATCGGCGTGAAACGCCACCAATTTCCCCCGGACCATGACTACGTGATTGACATGTTCCATTGCATTGGTGTAAAACTCTTTCACTGTGTTGATTGCCGCTGGAAGTGGTTGTTCAACCAACTGAAACTAATTCCGCTCCATAATTTGCAAAGCCATGTCACCATCCAAATTAGCATTCGGCTTCAACCCACGTTCGAGAACCAATGTTTTCTTGTCAATGGTTGACTTGAATCGGTCAGCGGCCCTCTCACTAACAAACCTTGTGTGACCGTATTGAGGTCGAGCAGTGGAGGAGGATGGGCTTTGTCTTTTGTGAGAAGACATGGAGGTTCGTGGGGTGAGTAGGCTTAAAGTGCAGTTCAAAACTTTTATCGAACAGGTGGTGAGTGCACTGAGTTTTTCCCCACAATTGGTATGTTTGTGTTATATTGCTACCCAAATTTTGAAAACACTCACCCAATCACCCAGTTGTTCTTCTTACTAGGTATCAAGAATAGAGAAGATGATTTGAGCAAGAAGTAAGATGTTCCTCCCTTGAATAGTTGTGTATTCCTCATTGGATTGGTGTCCTCAATTGAAAGGGTTTGTGCATGGAATGAGTTTGATGTAGAATTGGAGTGTATTGTGTACAATTGATATGAATTTGATTATATATATATATATAGTTGGGGTTCATATAGGATATGGGCAACCAACGTGGGTTGGAAGATGGAATGGGAATGGGTGTAATGGGAATAGAATTTGAAAAGGAGAAGGATTGATGGGGTGTTGTCATTAGTGTTGGAGTTATGGAGTGTTGGAAGTTGAAGTGGTGTAGGAGAAGTGGATGAATTTGATTTGGTGAAGGAGAGGCAAGGTGGGAGTTATGGCTGAGGATACGTCGTGTAATACAAGTAGGCGCCTGGAAAGTAATCGTAGCGCTGCCCGCGCTGCAACAAAGGTGTAGGTAGCGCGCCCAGCGCTAGGAGGTTAGGGAGTTGGTGGGAGAGCAGTGCTCCCTACGCTAAGTATAGCTCTTGAAGAGCGCGCTCCGTGCTAGAAGATCAGTGAGTAGAGAATCCGTAGGGCGCCCCACGCTATGAATGGCGCGCCTAGTGCTGAGACGTCGGCAAAGTGGCGCGGTCTGCGCTGCATGGCATGAATGACTGGGCTTGTAGCGTGCCCCACGCTAAGCGTGTATAATGGACAGTGCGGCCCGCGCCATGAGGTTAAAATCGACTTCCTTCTTCATCCTGTGAATCATTCAGAATTGACGTAAAAATTCTACGAAAGCTAATACTTAGATTTGATTATAAACTATCTTAAAAAAAAATAAAAGAGAAAGAGTGTAGAACATGGGTTGCCTCCCAAGTAGCGCTAGTTTTAATGTCGTAAGCCCGATGGTGCCTCTTATGTCACTGAGCATCGGCGAGGGTAATGTTGACGACATCCTAGTTCGCATCTCCGCCCCAGTAATGCTTTATCCGTTGACTATTGACCTTGAATGTCTCCAATGGATTTCGACTGTAGAGTTCGATTGCGCCATGTGGGAACACTGTTTTGATGGTTAATGGTCCCGACCACCTTGACTTAAGCTTTCTAGGGAACAACCACAATCGTGAGTTGAACAACAGCACTGATTTCCCCGGCTTAAAAGTTCGGTGCATGATCTTCTTGTCGTGCCATTTCTTGACGTTCTCCTTGTATAGTTTAGCGTTCTCATATGCCTGAAGTCAGAATTAATCGAGCTCATTTAGTTGTAGTAGCCTATTTTCACCCATAGTTGCTTGATCAATGTTCAGTTTCTGAATGGCCCAGTAGGTCTTATGTTGTAGATCGACTGGCAGATGACAAGCCTTTCCGTACAGTAGTTGATATGGTGACATCCTGATTGGTGTCTTATAAACAGTTCGGTATGCCCATAATGCATCATCTAACCGGAGCGACCAATCCTTTCGATTTGGGTTCACCATTTTTTCCAGAATTTTCTTTACCTCTCTGTTCGACACTTCAGCTTGCCCACTGGTTTGGGGATGATAAGCCGTCGCCACCTTGTGGTTGACCCCATACTTTGCTAAGAGAGCTGTAAATGATTTGTTGCAGAAGTGACTACCTTCGTCACTTATAATGGCTCTCGGCATGCCAAACCTCATAAAAATATTTTTCTGCAAGAATTTGAGCACTACCTTGGCATCGTTAGTCGGTAGTGCTATTGCTTCAACCCACTTTGACACATAATCCACTGCAAGCAAAATATACTGATTGGAAAATGAGGAAGGGAATGGCCCCATGAAATCATTGCCCTATACATCGAAAATTTCAACTTCTAAGATAGTTTGGAGTGGCATCTCATTCCTTTTTCATATGTTGCCCACTCGTTGATATCTATCACAAATTTTAATAAATTGATGGGCGTCTTTAAATAACGTAGGCCAATAAAACCTTGCTTGAAGGACTTTTGTTGCTATTCTTTAACTACCATAGTGTCCCCCGTACGCCGACGAATGGCACTCATGCAGTATACTATGTACCTCACTATAAGGCACAAACCTTCTGATCAACTTGTCTGCGTATTGTTTCAATAGGTATAGCTCATCCCACATATACCACTTGACGTCATGAAGGAACTTCTTCTTTTGTTATCTTGTAAGATCAGGGGGGAGCATGTTGCTCACTACATAGTTCGCGAAGTCCGCGTACCATGGAAATTTTGCATTTAACCCAAACAATTGCTTATCCGGGAATGACTCGTTGATGACGCACTTGTCCTCTTCTTGTGTACCTGGATTGTCCAGCCTAGATAAATGATCAGCGACTTGATTCTCCGTCCCCTTTTTATCCTTTATTTCTAGATCAAACTCTTGAAGAAGGAAAATCCATCGGATAAGACGTGGTTTAGCATCTTTTTTCGCTATTAGGTACCGAATCGCTGAATGGTTCGCGCTATTAGGTACCGAATCGCTGAATGGTCCGTGTAGACTATCACCTTAGTCTCGATTAAGTATGCCCAGAATTTGTCAAACGCATACACCACTGCAAGCAATTCCTTTTTCATGGTTGTATAATTCATTTGAGTCTCTGTGAGTGTTTTGCTTGCATAGTATATGGCGTGAAACACCTTGTCTCTGCGTTGGCCCAAAACAACCCCAACCGTATAGTCGCTCGCATCACACATTAGCTCGAATGGCATATTCCAATCCGGTGCGACTATCACGGGGGCTGTAGTTAATTTCTTCTTCAATACTTCAAACGCTGACTTGCATTCTGCAAAAAAACTGAAAGTAGCATCCTTCTCTAAAAGACTGCATAGAGGTTTTGGAATTTTAGAGAAGTCCTTTATGAACCTCCTGTAGAACCCCGCATGTCCCAGAAAACTTCTAATACCCTTAACTGAGCTCGGTGGTGGCAGTTTCTCGATTATTTCTAGCTTTGCTTTGTCCACCTCCAATCCTTGAGCCGACACCTTATGGCCCAAAATTATGCCTTCTTCAACCATGAAGTGGCATTTTTTCCAATTGAGTACGAGATTTGTATCCATACATCGCTACAATACCATGACCAGATTCCCTAGGCAAGTATCAAAGTTGTCTCCATAGACCGAAAAGTCGTCCATGAAGACTTCAACATTTTTCTCCACCATATCTGAAAAAATGGCCATCATACACCGTTGGAAGGTTGCAGGTGCATTGCATAACTCGAATGACATCCTCCTAAATGAAAATGTGCCGTAAGGGCATGTAAATATTGTCTTTTCTTGATCCCCAAGAGTGATGACTATCTGGTTATAGCCTGAGTACCCATCCAACAAATAGTAATATTCATGTCCTGCCAATCTATCTAACATTTGATCAATAAAGGGCAGCGGGAAATGATCTTTTCGGGTTGCCTTGTTCAGCTTCCTATAATCCATACAAACCCACCAACCTGTCACTGTTCTCGTTGGTATTAATTTGTTGTCCTCATTCTAGACCATAGTCATTCCTCCCTTTTCGGTACGCACTGGACCGGACTAACCCACTTACTGTCGAAAATCGGGTAGATGATCCCGACATCCAACCACTTCAAAATTTCCTTCTTCACCACTTCCTTAATAATAGGGTTAAGTCGACGTTGGTGCTCCACCATTGGTCTTGCATCATCTTCCATCAGAATCTTGTGCATGCCAAATGAAGGGCTAATTCTCTTTATGTCCGCGATCGTCCACCCTATAGCTGATTTGTGTTCCCTAAGTACCCTCAGCAACTTTTCCTCCTGCAATTTGTTAAGTGCAGCTGAAATAATAACAGGTAAGGAATTTGAATTGCCTAAATACGCATACCTGAGGTGTTTAGGGAGTGGCTTAAGTTCCAACTTTGGTGGCTCTTCCAATGACGATTTCAATTTTTCTGCGGCTATCTCCTCCGTGTGCAATGGTTCAAATGATGTTCTAAATCTGCTAACCCGTGGCACTGAGTCTAGCATTTGTAAGTAATCCACCAATTCCAGGTCGTCGACCTCTTCATCCCCCAATAAAGTTGTTTCTAACGGATTGTTGACCAAACTCTTGCTCATATCTTCACTGATGATTTGTTCAACTAAATCCATCTGAAAACATTCTTCCTCATCCGTAGGGAATTTCATGGCCTTGAACACATTAAATTTGATTTCTTGATCTTGGACTCTCATAGTAAGTTCTCCTTTTTGTACGTCTATGAGTGTCCTACCCGTGGCTAAGAAAGGTCTCCCCAGGATAATCGGGTTGTTCTTGTCCTCCTCAAAATCCAGAATGATAAAGTCCGCGGGGAATATAAACTTTTCCACCTTAACCAGTATGTCCTCTACTATGCCTCTCGGATATGGGACTGACCTATCCGCCAACTGCAATGAAATATTTGTAGGTCTTGGCACAGGCAAACCCAATTCTGTGTATACTGAAAATGGCATAAGATTCACACTTACCCCCAAATCACATAAACACTTGCTAAAATGCATATTCCCGATTGTGTATGGGATAGTGAAACTCCCCGGGTCCTTAAGTTTTGGTGGTAATTTCTGCTGTAATACTGCACTACACTTCTCCATTAGTGCAACTGTCTAAAAATCTTCCCATTTCTTCTTCCTTGACAGGATCCCTTTCATAAATCTCGCATAGCTCGGCATTTGCTCTAGGGCTTCTACAAATGGTATGTTAATCTGGAGTTTCTTGAACACTTCCAAAAACTTTGTGAATTGCTTGTCTAATTTCTGTTTTTGGACCCTCTGCTGAAACGGTGGTGGTGGATAAACAATTGGCTTATTGTTTAACTTGGAATCCTCACTTTGATTATCCTCACCCTTGTTTTCCTTGCCCACGTTGCTGTCATCAACTTTGTCGTTCGGTGTCGCTCAATTTTTTGCATTATCACCCACAAGATGTTTTCCACTCCTCAATGTAATTGCCTGACACTGTTCATGGTTACCCTTCAGATTTCTCTCTATATCGCTTGGTAGGGTCCCTTGTGGCCTGTTATTTAGTGCTAAAGCAATTTACCCCATCTGATTGTCCAAGTTCTTGATGGCTATTGCTTGATTTTTCATCGTCGCCTCATTACTCGTTATGTACTTTGACATCAACTCCTCAAAATCTGATTTTCTTTCCTGATGCTGAGCCAGTTGTTGGTGATTCTGAAAACTTGGGGGATATGACGAACGTGGAGCTTAATTTTGCTCGTTGTTGCTCCACGAGAAATTTGGGTGGTTCCTATTCCCCTGGTTATAAGTGTTTTGGTATGTATTTTGCAAAATTCTGTTGTAGCTACCTGTGAATTGGACGGACGCTGGATTGATTGCGCACTGATCTGTAGGATGGTCACTCGCGCACAATTCATATACCACTGCAACCTGCTGTACCTGAGCCCCTGTCGTAGCATCCAACTTCTTGGACAATGCAGAAATTTGTGCTTGTATTGATGTCACTCCATCTACTTCTAACACCCCAGCTGCCTTTGCCTGTGTTATTCTAGCTGTGGGCCACTGGTAGTTGTTAGCCACCGTGGTCTCAATCAAGTTGTAGGCTTCCTCATAACTCTTAGCCATGAAAGCTCCACCTGATGCTGCATCAATGCTAGTTCTGAGATTCCCATGTAGTTTGTTATAATAAGTATTCATTTACAACCACTTCGGCAATCCATGATGCGGGCACTTTCTGAGTAACTCCTTGTATCTTTCCCATGCCTCATATAGCAACTTCCCATGTTGTTGCTCAAACATTGTTATGTCATTTCTCATTTTGGCAGTTTTCGCTGGTGGGAAAATTTTTGCAAGGACTTTCTGAGCTAAGTCTTCCCATGTAGTTATCGATCCCGATGGTAGAGAGTGTAACCAACTCTTCGCCTTGTCCCGTAGGGTGAATGGGAACAAGCGAAGTCTCACCGCATCATCTGACACCCCATTATACCTGAAGGTGTCAAGCTAACTAGATGTTCATTCGGATCGTCATTAGCCAATCCCCCAAACTGAACTTAATTCTGAATCATTTAGATCGTTCCAGGCTTGATTTCAAATGTATTAGTGGCTATTGTAGGCCTATTAATGCTTGACTGCAGTTCAGTCGCCTTGGGTGTGGCGAAGTCCCTTAATGCTTTCTGATCTTCAGCTGCCATTGCTTCTTCTATATCAGAGTTTTTGAATTGTTTCCTTGATCCACTTACTTAACCTCTGAAATCTTCTTTCAATGCCGTCCTCAAAAGGAAGTAAGTCTGAATTTTTGGATCGTGTTTGCATAAACTAATGTCAAAAACCTGAAATAAGAAGAACAAAACAAAACAAAAAGTGTTTAAGTAAAACTGGACTATTAAACTGATATTGCAAAATAATAAAATCTGTACTAAGTTCCCTGGCAACGGCGCCAAAAACTTGTTGGGTAAAATCTATATACGCAAAACACGCAAATATACGTGGTCAACAAGTAATATAGTAATGAGTAGAGTATCGTTCCCACGAGGACAAATTAGCAAGAAATTTAACTTCACAATTATCAATTTTCTATTAATCCTAATTCTATTAAACTATTCAATTCAATGATTTAAAATTATAGAAACTAAATTAATAAATAAACTAAACTATCACAAAACAATCACACTTATCAAAATCCAGAATTTCAATTAACTAATGGAGAATTAGACTTATGATTTCACCCTTAAGCTTCACTCTGATTTTCACACCTTTATTCCAATTCAACTCACTATCCCAATTTATTAATCAAGAACACGAATGTAGTATTAGCCACCTCTCGATGCACTAATACCATATTAACTTAAATCCACAATTTAGATAGAAACAAGTTAAACACCTTAATCAACCAACTCACTATATCTCTATGTGAACTGAAATTAAAGAAAGTTTACGATTAAGTTCTCTATCCGATTACATGCGATGTCAAGCATATCTCTATCTTAACATTAATCAAGATTATGCTATTCACAAAATTCATGAACATATGCTATATTAACTAAGTCTAGACTGCATTTCGTCTTTCGAGGTCATACAAGTCAACAACGAATCGTTGATCAGGCAATTCACAAATTCACACTCAATTTAATATAGATAAACTGGGAAATAATTTATTGAACTGGAAATCAAAGCTACAAAACCATTGTTTCACTTAAGGATCCATCATAAGCCTAAAATGCGAATTAGTTCATAATGAATGAAATAAAAACTGAATACTTTAAAGGAAACATCCTTTCAATTACAAATATAAAACTAAGATGAAGAATAATGCAAAACCACCCTTCACGTAGCCTTAATCTGCAATCGTCACAAAATTCTCTTCAAAGTACTCCTCCAAAGCTTTTGCTCTCCAATTTCGTTCTCGAAGTATGTCTAGATATCTCTCCATTATTTCATACTTAGCCTTAAAAGTAGTCTCAACTCTGCTCCATACATCAATCCTAGTCCAACTCTAACTCTCCCCATGTGAAAATATAAATCCTTTTCAAAATTAACCACTCAATAGTCAAAGACTCCCATAAAACAAACTAACAACCATCCTACACTCCTATTATGGTCACATTACATACAGAATTAATAGTTCCCAACACAACCCAACTTCCAGCACAAAAATAAATTTTCCTCAACTAAAAGTACCGACGCAGCGCGCCCCGCGTTATACAGCACACGTCGACAGCGCGCCCTGCGCTGTGTAGTTAGAAGCTCCATAATTGCTCAAAATCTCCTTCCAATTGTAACATTTTGATAGACCCATGGGTTCTACTGCAACAAGAAAATAACCCATCAAAAGTAATATGAAATTACCAAAAACTAACAATATATCAAGTTAAACGAACATAAATCGTAGATTAAAAACCTACTCATCAGTGGGATTTCAATTGAGGACTCGTGTGATGGTTGAGTTGTACAAACCTTTGTATGGGCGAGGGTTTTGGGCTTGCGCTCAGTTTATCACATTGATAATCATTGGAATACTGGTGTCGCGCTATCAATATATATGTGGCAAAAAGGTGATTCTTCTCTCATGTGTATATTTGATAGTTAGAAACTATTAAGATTAGTCAGATATTATTAGGATTAGGTGCGGTTCTTAAAACTAATGCATATGATATGTTCGTGACTCATAATAATATGGTATGTTTTGAACCCCTCAGCGAATGGACGCCTATGGTCTGACTAGGATAAGTTCTTAAATTCATATTATTGTGGCAAGTTCTTGAACTTCCAATGTGCGGTAAGTTTGATGAACTGGGGTATAATTAAGTGTGAATGGAGTATTGAGGATGATAGGAATAGATAAACTGATTAAGCAATGGATCATTATAGGAAGTGGAGTAGATGGTGGAGACATAGGTTTTCCAAATCTTCTAGCTATGCCAGACTTCGAAATTTTTGACATCAAGCTAAATTTGCACTGATGTGCCTTTAAAAATACAAATGAATTTTTGTTATCAGCATCATACGGTGACAAGGTTGTGTATGTGGACTGTGAGCCACTAACATCTCGTTATCTGTTACGACATGATAACGTTAAAACTGATTTTCAATGGTTTTGAAATGTTTAAAGAAGAGTCTATGCTAATTGCTTCGGCTAGACGAAAATAATTTAAAAATATCAAAATGTATTTTATATCATCAATGCATCATGGAACCTGGTGCAACTATGATAAAAACGATGGAGTCATCAATGCAGTATTACTTAGTGTTGGAGGTGTTCTGAGGATCGTCAGCCCACTATGGTATGATGTAGTATGACAAAGTCACAAAATGACGGAATCCTCAAACGGACTGTAAATACAGTACGGTGTCATGACGTCATAAAATGATTTTCAGAATTTTAAAGATAAATTATTGCCAATTGAATTTGGCCAGACATGTTTCGATTGATATTCGAATTATTAGTATGAGTCTAAGCTATTTGATTCAGCTAGACAAATGTTTATGAAATTCAAGCATTTCTTGAGAAGTTATGCCAAACCAAATTATTTTGGTGCGGATTCAGATGTTAAAAAGCTGAGATAAACAACCCTTTTATAGGGGATTACGCGAAAGCGTTAAGATGTTTGTGTACAATACATTATACGAAGGGTTGATCCCCCTAAGTATGAGGAGTCCCTATAGTCTTATGACTGTTAGAGTTTAAGTTGAAAGATTACTTATAACTATGGACATACGCATAGCGTTTAAATATTTGTGCACAATACATCATACGAAGGGCTTAACACCCTAAGTACGGGAGTCCCTATAGTCTAATATCTGTTAAGGTTTAAGTTGAAAGAGTACTTATAACCGTGGACGTAGGTCAAGGTCTTATGATCCCTCAGCATGATTTGGAATCTTTTAAATTCATGTTATTCATATCGCTTCCTAATTATTAAGCAATTGTGGAAGATTCTTATTATTCTGAAAGGTGAAAGTGGAAAGGATGAGAAAATTAAGCAAAACATAATAATTTCAAGAAAGAATTGAAACTCTAGAAAAAAGAGAAATGTGAAACTCTTAGAAGAGGAAGAGGTGAGGAATATGACGATCTTAGAAAGATCCTTAGAGAAAGAATTTGGTTGTAGAACCCAATGAATGAATAAAGTATTAACGTAAAATTTATTTTGATAGATTGAATGAATAAAGATTAATAGATAAAAATTCGAGGACGAAATTCTTAGAAGAAAGGGTGAATGTAATATCCCAAGTGTTTATGATAACGATCCTTAGCAAAGGAAATGAATGGGTTAAAGAGTATATAATACACAAAATATAATTGAGTTCAAGTGAAAGTTATGAAATAAAACCTAAAATTTGTTGAAGTAATGAATGTAGTAGGAAATATAAAATCTATATTAAGATAATGTGTTAAAGATTTTTAGCGATAAATTTTTGAAAAGGGACTTGGTGAAAACCGAGTAAAGGAGGTTTCTTTGATTCCGAGGACGAAATCCTTATAAGGAGGGAATGAAGTGCCAACCCGAATTTTTATAAGTTATTAAAATAAGAATTTAATAATTAAAATTCTTATTACGATTTGATTAATGTAAAAATCCATAATTTTAATTATAATTATAAATATTTATTAAATTATATAAATATTTAATGGATGTGTTTATTATTGAATAAATATTTGTTTATTGTTGAATAAATATTTGTTTGATTTGATTTGGTTAATTATTTGTTTAATAAATAATTAATGGGTTAAGGAAATTAACTGTTATGAGATAATATTCTAATTTAATATAATAATTAAGTTAGAGAGTTTATAATGATTAAATGATTTATTCAATAAATTGTTATTAGAATTAATTAAATTAAGTATGAAAACTTAATTAAATAAAGTGTGATAAATAACTATATTATAAAGGAGTTATTAAAATAAATTAAAGGAGTTTAATTTAGTTTTGCCAAACAAGGCTTAAATATATTAAGTCTTTAATTTTTAAAGAGTTTTGCCAAACGGAGCCTTATGGCTTTTGAATTTTTAAAATTTGAATTATTAATAAAATAAATTAAATGAATAAACTATAAATAAAATATATTTATAATTTATACGTTATATTGGTAACTGATAGTATTTATTAGGTTTATAATGACCATATGCGTTTATTTTATTTTACGTTGGCTTATTAGTTTTAGAGTACGCATAGATTATCAGTTGGATTTTTAGTTTACGTATTTGTCTAAACTTAAGCCTAAGAAAGAAAAAGAAAAAACCAGAGAGTTTTGAGAGAGTCTGAGAGAAAAGCAAGAGAGACTTCCTGAGACTTTCAAATAGTCGTCTGTGGTGTTTAACAAAGATTGTCTGAGCAAATTGAAGGTATGTCTTTACCATATATGTTTTACGCCAAATTTACTGTGAATTTGATTCTCTGTATTTCTAAATTTGACTGTAGTATAAAAAATTCTTTGCAACAAGTGTCTGTAATCCATGTGTTTTACTAATTGAGCATGTAATCATGTGGTTTGGAATTAACTAGCATATATATGACTGTAGTTTACATGTACGTTCAAAAATAAGAAAAATGGTTTTACAGTGATTACATGTACATGAACATGTTTTGTAGGATAACAAAATTAGTATGTGATTGTATGTTAATTGTGAAACTAAACCTTATGTATGTTAATTAGGTAAGAACTTAATGAGAATGTAGTTTAAAGGAATGAATTCGTTGGATAATTGTGGTTTACAGTGTTAAACCTTGTAAAACAACGTCAACAATGGAGTTTTGTTTTAGAATAGTGTTTCAAGGATTTAACTTATCTTAAATCATTGTTTAACTTGTGCTAAATTAGTATATGTATGCTTGTTAATGTTATGTGTGATTTACATAAATTTTATATTTTACTTTAGCTGCTAGAAGCCATTAAACCGTTAAAAATTATTGTGATCTGTTCTTCGTGTACGGTTTCTGTAAGTTTCGGTGCCTCAGCACCAAAAATCAGAGCCGTAACCCAGAACTCCACGTCGCAGTTCCAAAATTAGCGCCACATCACCAATTTTGCACTGCAGTGCCACTGCCTGACTTAGTTCTTGCGCCGCGGAGCCAGAATAGTAGTCTGGGTTGGACAATTATGAACTCCTGTAGTAAAATGGCCATAACATTTTCATACGAACTCCGATTGAGGTGATTCAAAATAATCCGGAACGAGGACGAATAGACTTACAACTATTGTTCTTTAAGTTTTTCAATTTGAGGTCGGGAACAGGGGTCAAAATGGTCATTTGTGGGACTAATATGTATTAAGAGGCAATCGGAGGGTGTTGGGAATGCACATATGCAAATGTAGTGCTCCTGACGATAAAAGATGTTATCCTATGTTATAAAACATGAATGTTAGTAAATATAATGATGTTTAACATTAATAAACGATGTATTAGATAAGTTGTATAAGCATAGTAAGCATACACAAGAGAGACAAATCGGGCGTGTGACGAATGAACGTTGAAACACCATGATAAGTGTTAATGAACGTAAAAAGTGTTTTAACTCAAATGAAATGGATATTATAAAATATGAAATAGGTTTAATATAAAACCAATAATGATTCCTGTCAAGATTTAAACATTTGAATGAATTTCGAATATTACATAAGTTGAAAAGTTAACACAATCTAATTGAACATTGAGTACTAATTAATAGGAAAGATTATGAGATGTGGAGTAGAGTTTACATTACAATTACTATGTGTTATTATGTGACCAATAGTTGATGTGTATGATTATATAATTATGTAGGGCACGTGAAGTGCAGATAACTGTAAGCTGTTAAACTATTATTGGTAAACAACGATCAAGACAAGTCTTTCAGTTCCTATTTGCTATGTGAACTTGATGATGAACTGTTTTAAATCTTTATTGCAAAGAACATGATGTGTTATATATATGTTGAAAGTATGAAATGTTAAAGTCAAATTATGACTACGTTGCTTGAGTAAAGCATGCTGATTGAGTAAGGAACTCAATCTTTATACTTGTTATATGAACTGTAGCATGTATGTTATGTTAGTCCAATGTTTATGAGATGTATATCGAGCATGTTATTATATATTATGTGATGCATGAAAATTGTTAGATTTTGCTGGGCTGTCAAGCTTAACCTTACAAATAACCACTTTTGCAGGTCAAGATTTCAAGGTAAGAATATGTGCTAAGTGAATCATAGAGATCTATATTCACGAAAATTACTTATGTTTTATGACAAATATATTTAGTATTTTGAATATAACATGTTGTTGAATTGTAAGTTGAGCTATCCGGTGTATTTGGATAACTATTTATGATGTAAGACTTTGTATAGTCATTTTGTTGTAACGATTCATGATATAAATTTGAATCAAAGAGATGTAATGTAAAGGTTGCGATTTAGGGCAATATAGAAGGAAATGTATAAAAGTTTAAATATTTCGCATTTTTAGTGATTTTAATATCGAATAATGATATAAAGATAGATTAAAGTTGTATTGTTAACGATCGAGAAGGAGAATATTATTGTATAAATTTTGGGGTCGTTATAGAGACTATTAAAATTAAGATAGAGAATATTAAGAATATGCGCGAGTTCTTAAAATTCATGCTTATGGTAAGTTCGTGACTCATAATTATATGGTATTTTTTGAACTCCTCAGCGAATGGACGCCTATGGTCTAACTAGAATAAGTTCTTAAAGTCATATTACTGTGGCAAGTTCCTGAACTTCCAAAGTGTGGTCAGTTTGGTGAACTATACTTGGTATAGAAAACTTCTGAGGTAAGAATTAAGAAATTTTGGTATAGTAAGCATTGATGATGTTAGAGATTGGTAGAATGAAGCAATGGAGTAAAGATTGAAGTTGATGGAGAAACATTGATTTTCTAAATCTTCTAGCGCTGCTAGATTTTCAAAATTTATTGACTTCGTGCTGATGTTTGCACTTCTATTTTCTTGAAAAACATTGGATCATGTGATTGAACGAATGATGTTTAAAAGCAATACCGTTATTCTTATGTCTATGCTAATTGTTTCGGCTAAGACAAAAATGATTTAAAAATTTTCAAAATGTATTTCTAACCATGTGCATCATTTGATATGGTGTAGAAAATGGTAAACGATGGAGTCATCAATGCAGTCAAACTTAGTGTTGGTTGTGATCAAAAGATCGTCAGTCCATTATGGTATGATGTAATATGACAAAGTCACAAAATGGCGAAATCCTCAACGTACTACTAATCTGGTACGGTATCATGGCGTCATAAAAGAATTTTTGGTTTTCTTTTAAATTATGAAGAAGGTCAATTAAGTTGGCTAAATTATTTCGATTGATGTCTGAATTATTGATAAAAGTCAAAGATATTTGATTCCGCTAGACGACTGTTGAAAAATATTTATGGAATTCAAGCATTCTTGAGTATTTATGACAAACCAGATTGCTCTAGTGCAGATTCAGATGTTGAAAAGCTGAGGTGAACAACTCTATAAGGGGACATATTTTCAGGGACAATGGTTCCGAGCGTAACGCATATAGTTGTTACAAAACACTACGTTGCGACCCAACGTAGTGGTACAATAGGCTGGCCACCTAGTGTACGTGTGGAGGGTATTTTCAGTCTTTGTGATTGATAAACACTCTAGTTGGAATCTGAGTTATTCATACTACTTCCCGATTATTAAAAAATCGTGGAAGATTCTTATTCTTCTGAAAGATGAATGTAGTAAGTAGAATGTTCCTTAGAAAGGAAAAAAGTGGTAGAATGTATTCGACAAAGTTATAATAATAAAAACTTCCGAAAAGAGAATGGATAAAATTATTCAAAAGAATATATAATATTCGGAATAACACCGAGTAGAGAAGGTTTCAGTGATTTTGAGGACAAAATCCTTATAAGGGGGAGAAGATGTAAGAGCCCGAATTTTTAGAAATTATTAAAATAAGAATTTAGTAAATAAAATTCTTAAGGCATGAGAATGGTTTGAATAAGAATATATATATGCGTTGTGAGGTATGTGGTATGGTGTTGCATGTAGTAATATAAACTATGCAATAAGTGATTTCTATGCTTAATAAATATAATATTATTATATATTTTATTATTTATTGAAGAGGCGAGTTATTTGAAGTAAAGAAGATGTATAGAAATTTATCTATCAATATTAAATAATTTATGTGAAATTATTTAATCATAGTAAGTTGGTGACATTAAGTATCTTTGATAATCACCAATTTCGTGAGTATATGTACGAGTAAGTATCAAGTCTAAGGTAGTGCAACCGTACCCTTTAATGGTAGATTTATAGAAGCAGGGCTAAACGATTTCTTCAGAGAGCGGAAGTATATACGAATTAGTAACCGATCTAACTAACTGTGAAAATAGTGCAGACGATATAAAAACTAATTTGTTGGTTGTTTGTGGGAAACCACTCAGTGTACTATATTGAATACTATTAAAAACTTGATGTGTGCTAGGTTTAGACTTTTATATATGTACGTTGTTGACGAGAGAAGAAAATTGATATATCTTTATATCAATATTGGTTAGAGATTTATTGATTAATATTAAAATATGGTTAAATGTATAGATTAAAGAAAGAAGAGTTGAACTTGAAGTTTAATCTCTAAATTATTGAAGAATGTAGTAATTGATTTTGTAAATTCAAAAAGGTGATTTATTTTGGTTAGTATAATGAGATAGCATGTAGGGAGAATGTTAAATGATTTACGAGTTAAGTTCTGTTTCTGTTGAAGCATAACATGTCTGCATCCTAACTTAAGGTGGCGCGACCGTGCCACTCTTAAGCCTAAGACCAGCGCGGTCGCGCCGGTCTGTAGACATTTCATGATGAGTTTGTGTAATCTGATGAGTTGTGTAATCTGAACTATAGAAATTATATATTAGTGGCTAATATTTATCATATGGGTCATATTTGATATTTATAGTGTCTATTGAGATAGCGAAGCATGAATTGAATGAGAGTTAGTTATGGAAATTAACTAAACAAGAATAAAAATTGCTTAACTTAAATTAAGTTGAAAATTATATTATAGAATAATATAATTTGAGTATTAAAGTCTTGTGTGGTAGTGGCGTGATAGTAAATTGAATGAATGGAGTAATTCACTTAAGTAAAATGGTGAATTAATATATGTGCTTTACATGAAAAAAATGAAATAATTATGTTAATTAATTTTGGTATTTTCATATATTACGTAATATGATAATATATGAAAGGATTTAATATTTGAAAGATGATAATGGAAAATAAGTGAAGGATAATAGAAGAAAACCAATATAATTATAAATAGATATTGGTTAGAGATTTGTGCATTAAGTTAATAATTAAATTATGGCGAACTGAAATGTGTTGGGACAATTTGTGGAAGAAAAGGAATTAAAGAATTATAGTGTAATAATTGGTATTGTACATATTAATTATTGTAAGGAAAATGGTTATCTTAAATAAAGGGGCATGAGTATTAAAGTTAAATCAGACTAAATGTCTAACTGGAATTATTAAAAGAGAATTAATGGAAAGATAATAAATGATTGATATTAATCATTTTTATATTTATGTGTGATAGGAGATAATGGGTTGAGAGTACCCAAATAAATTTTATTAAAATATTAATTGAATTAAACCAATGAACATGAGATATATGATATTATGTATTGGTGTATATTTAAAGTATGAATGTACTTATGTGGGTGTACGTATATGTTTGGGTATATGTACTCATAACTTTATATAATGTAGCAATATTAAGCTATGAAAATTTATTAGATGAGCCAAAATTACTAAAGTGCTGAGTTATAAGATTTTGTCCCAATTAGAGAGTCTTATTTCCCTCATACACGTGAATAGGCCATAGGCCTATCCTACTCCTCTATGTTGCTTAAACTCGGTGATGATGATAATGGCTAGTGAGAGTTGATGATGGCTAGAGGGATGGTGGTTCACCAACTCCTTCTTGTCCAACATCTTCTTCCTTCTTCCATTAGTTTAATTCAGTGTTTAAAGCCCAAATTTGGGTAATGAATCCTCTATAAATGGCAGCCTCATCTTCACAAATTCAATTTGCTCATTTGTCTAATAAGTTGCATATAGAGAAAGTAAGGTTGCAATTAAGAGAGGTTGTTGAATTTGAGCTGTAATCAGAAGTCTAAGGGACAATGTTTAATCATTTAAGCTTCACAGAGGTATAATTCTTAAACCATGTTCTAAAGTTTGAGTTTGAAGAATTCCTGAGAATTAGAATAAATTTCTTGATAATTAGTGTTAAATTGAATGTCATGGTATTATCAGAGTTGTATGTTCGATATGATGTTAACGTATTGTTTTGAGAATGCTAAATTAAAGAGTAATGGTTGTTTGGGCTGGAATCTGCAGAAGTAGAGGCCAAGTTTGGGTTGGTGCCGAAGTGGCGTGGTCGCGCCACTTCGCAGTACAATCCCAGCGTGGCCGCGCCGTATGTCTGTCTTGAAATCCAACTTCTACTATAATATGTTTTTTTGAGCATGATAGGTTGGTTTAAAAATACATATAAATAACCCCAACAAATGGATTGAAGTTACCTTAGTTATAGTAGATCATTATAACTTGATGTAGTTTGAGTTTTAAAGGAAACTTATAAGTTTGGAAAAAAAAACTTTGTTGAAGATAAACTTACTGATATTCTGATCTTGTGAGCAAGTGTAGACAACTTAAATATGTATGTAACTGAGCCTAACACGTGGTCTAATGTTACCTTGTATATAATGAGTTGTGTTAGCTTGGTATTAAGGATTTTCAAAAGAAAACTTGATGTTATGTAAAGTAAAACATAATGAACCTTATACCGTTTAAATTCTGACCTTTCAAGCATGTATGCTAGGGTATTTTATGCTATTAGACATGACAAATATGATCACCATCTAGCTAAGCATGATTTAAATTTTTCAAGCATGGTTTATGATGAGATTTCAAGTGTGAAACGATTCAACCTTGGTGTAAATAAATTGTTTTGATGCCCCCAAAATAGATATATATCACCTATTCTGAGTTGTCAAATACATGGTACAGAATACAAAAACAATCTTTAATATACAACAAGAGAGCTGTGAGTTTTAATACAAATGCTGTCTTTTAGACAATATCCACTCTCAAAATAAGTCCTCATTACATTTATTGTCACACTATTTAACAGAATAGTGAGGACTACTAATACTATCATCTGGACCGTCACTCCGTTCCCCGACTAGTCCCGGCTACGTTTTCATTTCCTGAAGAGAACAGTCAAAGAAAGGGTGAGCACAACTAGTCCAGTAAGAAATATTATGACTAAGATAATGCAGAATAAATTATCATTAGTTTTCAACAATGTTATACTGATAAAATACAATAGACATCAAGTTTAACTGCAGCGGAACAAGCAATCCATTAAAAGAGTCAAGTAGAGAATAAAATCTACTATCTTTTATGGTTTAAAAGGTTTTTCATCACTTTTATCGCTGAGACTCAGCTCAATAAATAATCCACATCATTAAATTATCCATGCACTACAGGCTAAGGATATTCTTTAGTATCATGACCACGAATTATCCATGCACTACGGGCCAAAGATAATCGTGTTTTCATCAACGGTCCTGATCATGCCATAAAACAATTCATCTTTGCACCCTTGGCCGAAGAGAATCCATAGCCATAATCATACCAAAAACAGTCCATCAATGCATTACGGGCCAATAAGGATTTTTGCCACATCATTTATAACATTATGGTCATGATTATACCGAATAATCCCTGGTCATAATCATACCAAGTCCGTCTATGCACTACAGGCCACAGATGACTTTTAACATAATATAAACATGAGGATGATGACAATGACAAAATAATTCAATAAAACAAGTTCAAGAATTAATTTATCCAAGAACCAATAACGTCCAAATTGTCAACATGATACTGCTTTGTGGAGTAAAATTCAAGAATGCTCAGAAGAATATTTTCATGAAAAGATACTGGATGAAGTTCAAATATCAAGGATATTTCACTAATTTCACGGAGTATAGAAGCTAAAAATTTAACCAACTGAGTATAATAAAGAATGGAATAACAAAAGAAATCACCAGGCATGCGATAGACCGCACAGGCAAGTTATTCTTACAAAATAATAAATATTGGAACCAGGTCCGGCGTAAAACGCACAGACAGGATATTCCAACAAAATAATAAAGACGGAACCAGGTCCGACGTAAAACGCACGGACAGAATATTCCAACAGAATAATAAAGACGGAACTAGGTCCGACGTAAAACGCACAGACAGGATATTCCAATAGAATAATAAAGACGGAACCATAAGAATTTCACCAAGTATAGGGTAGCCTGCGTATACAGGTTATTCCAACAAAATAATAAATAATGGAATAACAGATGTTCTCTTTATGAATACAAAAAAAATAATACCCCTTGCCGTAAAAGAAACTGAATATAGGAAAAGAAAGGTAGCAGGCTTCTCTTCTTCTTTCTCTCTATAATTTTCTCTCTCTAGAGTTTCAGTGAATTTGTAAGAAATAATGAAGGAATAAGCTTCTATTTATAGAAAATGGATTGCATAGTAACTGATTTATGAACGGTCCAGATTGATTTACTTTTAATCTGACGGTCCATATTTAAAGCAAATTTTTTTAAATAAAATATAATATATTCTATTTATAATCTAATAAAACGAATAAATTTATAAAAGTATTCTGTTTTATATAAAAAGATTTTACTATGCAAAATACTATGCAGGCACTATGCAACACTATGCATAATAAAATATAATATATTCTAATTATTGTCTAATAAAACAGATAACTTTATAAAAGTATTCTGTTTTATATAAAAAGATTTTACTATTAGCCTAATAAAACGAATAACTTTATAAAAGTATTCTGTTTTATATAAAAAGTTTTTCTGTTTTATTACATTAATAATACTAATAAAACAAAACTTATAATATATATATATATATATATATATATATATATATATATATATAACAATCAACAATAATTGAATCAAATAACGTGAAATACTATGCAGCAACTACTGTAGCAATAATTGAACAAAACTGAGTGACTTTTCACGTAAACATCAATACTCAATACCGTGTGCTACTATGCAACCACGCGTATTACTGTAATTTTACTACCGAGTAGTTCAACAGTTTTAACTGTAAAACTTCCGCCGTTATTTTTATAAAAATATTTTTGTCGTTTTCTCAATCCGACAATAATTCTGTTGTGGGGTCCACCAATGATTGTGCCGTTGTACGAATATTCCCCGACCAATCGAATATTATATAACAACTTGCATACTTTGTAACATTTATAAATACTACCCACAACTATAACATTGTATCAAATCCACACCATAATATTAAAAAATTTTATTTTGAAAAAATTAAATATTATTCGTAAAATTTGGGGTTTTACAATCTCCCCTCCGTATGAAATTTTGCCCTCAAAATTTACGTACGTATTTAGTATGCCGAACAAGTGAGGATACCTTAACTTCATTTTAGATTCTAACTCTTGAGGTATAACCTTTGAGTGTCGAATATAATCCTTCTTATCTAAGATTTTAACACGTATCTCCTCATACGTTAAATCATCCGCTATCTCGTCTGGTTCTAAATTAATAATGTGGTTTGGGTCGTCCACATATTTATGTAACGTCGATATGTTAAAAACGGTATGAACACACAACATACTTAGTTGTAAAATGAGTTTATAAGCCACAGTTCCTACTCGATCGAGGATTTCAAATGGGTCAATTAAATCGAGGGCTGAGACTTCCTCTCTTCATCGATTCTTGCTTCTAGAATAACGCCCTCTTGAACCTTCTTCTTCACATTCATCGGCTCTGAGTATGTAACTTGAACGGCTTTAACTTTATTGATTAAAGTCGATTGTAATCGTATATTCATTATCTTCACGTGAGTCCCTTGAGTCTTTAACTCTATCTTCATCTTTTGTAAGTTATACAAAATGGGTCTTTGTGTTAACAACATCTCACTCGCATACAATCTTCTACTCAACGCGTCAGCCACCATGTTCTCACTTCCACGATGATATTGAATGGTACAATCGTAATCTTCAACAGCTCGAGCCAACGTCTTTGGCGCATAATTCGTTCGTTTTAGTTGAAGAAATATTTGAGGGTTTAAGAAATGAGTTTTGTACTGGGGTCAATACAAAATTCGATTTCACGCTTTGGGGTAGGCTAAGAAGTCTTCAAGAATACGTCAGGAAATTTATTAACAATAGAAATATCGTTCAAAACTGTGACCCTCATCGAAGACTTGGATAGCACGTCACATTGATACCTATTAACTTGCCATCGTCATTCACGACGTCGCCTACAGAAAGTCTGGCTTCGGTGCACTCCACACAAGGAAGTCACCAGATAAAGGCTCAGGACTATTTACTTATGGCTTGATATGATAATGATTGACTTTAGTAGTTTGGTTACTTTGAATTTGCATAACAGGTTGGTTAGGAGTATGAAAGCTAACAACCTTACAAAAAAAACATGATGAGTAGTTAACCAATCGATTCCTAAAATCTCATCAAAGGTAAGTATTTTCAAAGAGATACGATTGACATGTAACGTGAAAGTATTGATTTGAATCAAACAAGATTTATAAATAGTGGAGGTAACGAAGGTTTCTCCCAACGGAATTTCAACAGATAAATTAAAATCTAACTTCTCCGGAGTTAAGTTCAAACATTGAACACAACTAGGTGAAATAAAAGAGTGAGTAGAATCGATATCTAACATGGTATAGACTTCAAACGAGTTTATGACTAACATACCCATGATAATTTTATTCAGGTTCCTCGTCACGAAAAAAATGCTCTCTCTTAAACTACCGGCTTTGTCTTGTCTGGGACATCCTTTGGCATCACTATCCCAGCTGGACTTGACTTCACAGTATAACAAAATCGAGCTAGGTGACCTTCTCTTTCGTAATTAAAATACTCTTTGGATTGCTGCGTACAGTTTGGACGGATGTGTCCCTCCTGTTCGAACTTGAAACATACGACGGGTGGTCGTTCTTCTTCCTTTGAAACGGGTGCTGGTGCCGACGTCTTCACGTCATTGTTGAACCTTCTCTTCTTGAAATGTTCATTCTTATTGTTTTGGCCATGATTACCACCGAAGTGGTTACCATTTCTGGCATGTTGATTCCTTCCATGCTTATTGTCACCTCTTTGATGACTGTTATCACCAGTATTATTATTTTGTCGGCTGCTCTCTTTTGGTTGGGTTGACTCATTATCGCGCTCCAATAACTGAGCTGTGACGCCCCCCAAAATTAGGTATACATCACCCATCTTGGGTCGTCAGATACATAGTACAGAATACAAATACAACTTACTAATACAACTGTCGTGTACAATACGACAAAACATAAACTGTGAGTTTGAATACAAATATTATCTTCTAGAGAGTATTCATACTCAAAAGGAGTCCTCGTTACATTTATTAACACACCATTACATAGAATAGTGAGGACTACTAACTAATACTATCATTCGGACCATCACTCCGTTCCCCGACTTGCCCCAGCTACGTTCTCATTTCCTGAAGAGAACAGTGAAAGAAAGGGTGAGCTCAACTAGCCCAGTAAGAAATATTATGACTAAGATAATGCAGAATAAATTATCATTAGCATTCAAAAATGTTAAACTGATAAAATACAATAGACATCAAGTTTAACTGTAGCGGAATAAGCAATCCATTAAAAGAGTCAAGTAGAAAATAAACTCTACTATCTTTTATGATTTAAAAGATTTTCCAACACTGTGATCGCTGAGACTCAGCTTAATAAAATAATTCACATCATCGAATCACCCCTGCACTACGGCCAAGGATATTCGTATATTCATTAATGGTCATGATCATGCCAACAACTGTCCATCAATGCACTACGGGCCAATGAGGACTTTTACCACATCATTTGTAACATTACGGTCATGATTATACCGAATAATCCCTGGTCATAATCATACCAAGTCCATCTATGCACTACAGGCCACAGATGACTTTCAACAGAATATAAACATGAGGATGATGACAATGATATAAGAATTCAATAAAACAAGTTCAAGAATTAATTTATCCAAGAATTAACAACGTCCAAATTGTCAACATGATACTACTTTGTGGAGTAAAATTCAAGAATACTTAGAAGAATATTTTCATGAAAAGATACTGGATGAAGCGCAATTATCAAGGATATTTCACTAATTTCATGGAGTATAGAAATCAAAACTTAACCAATTGAGTATAATAAAGAATAGAATAACAAAAGAAATCACCATGCATGCGATAGACCGCACATACAGGTTATTCCAACAGAATAATAAATAATGGAACCAGGTCCGGCGTAAACGCACAGATAGGATATTCCGACAGAATAATAAATAATGGAACCAGGTCCGGTGTAAAACACACAGACAGGATATTCCAACAGAATAATAACAAGACGGAACCAGGTCCGGTGTAAAACACACAGACAGGATGTTCCAACAGAATAATAATAAAAACGGAACCAGGTCCGGTGTAAAACACACAGACAGGATGTTCCAACAGAATAATAGAAGAATGTCACCAAGTATAGGGTAGACCGCGTATACAGGTTATTCTAACAGAATAATAAGAAATAGAATAACAACAGTTCTCTTCATGAATAAGAAAGAATAACACCCCTTACCATTTTAAAGAAGAGCTGAAGTAAGGAAGTAGTTAAGTAGCAGAATACTCTTCTTCTCTCTCTCTCTATAGTTTCTCTCTATAGTTTCTCTCTCTAGAGTTCAGTGAATTCGTAAGAAATAATGAAGGAATGAGCTGCTATTTATAGAAAAATAGAATGCATAGTAACTAATCCATGAACGGTCCAGATTGATTACTTTAATCTGACGGTCCATATTTAAAGAAAAATCTTTTAAATAAAATATAATATATTCTATTTATAGAATAACTTTAATAAAGTATTTTGTTTTATATAAAAAGATGTTTCTGTTTTATTACGTTAATAATATGAATAAAACAAAACGTCATTATCGCTAAATAATTCATATTATTAACTGACAATAATGGAATCAAACTGAGTGACTTCTCACATAAGCATTAATAATCAATACCGTGTGCTACTATGCAACCACACGTATTACTGTACTTTTACTACCGAGTAGTTCAACAGTAACAATGGTAAAACTTCCGCCGTTATTTTTAATAAAATATTTTTGTTGTTTTCTCAATCCGACAATAATTCCGTTGTGGGGTCCACCAATGATTGTGTCGTTGTACGAATATTTTCTGTTAAAACGAATATTCCCCGACCAATCGAATATTATATAACAACTTGCGTACTTTGCAAAATTTATAAATATTACCCACAACTATAACATTATATCAAATTAACTCCATAATATTTAAAAATGATATTTATAGAAAATTCATCTTTATTTATAAAAATTGGGGTCTTACAACCTCCCCTTCTTATGAAATTTCGCCCTCGAAATTAGGGTACGTACCTGGTATGTCGAAGAGATAAGGATACCTTGATTTCATTTTAGATTCTAACTCCCAAGTCATTTCCTCAACATCGTGGTTTCTCCACAAAACTTTGACTTGAGGTATAACCTTAGAGCGTAGAATATGTTCCTTCTTATCCAGGATTTGAACAGGAACTTCTTCATACGTCAAATCCTCCGCTATTTCGTCCGGTTCTAACTCAATAATGTGGTTCGAGTCTTCCACATATTTGCGTAACATGGATATGTGAAAAACGTTATGAACACGAGACATACTTGGCGGTAAAGCGAGTCTATAAGCCACAGTTCCTACTCGATCGAGGATTAAAAATGGACCGATGAATCGAGGATTGAGCTTTCCTCTCTTTCCAAATCTCGTAACTCCTTTCCATGGAGCAACACGTAAGAACACATGATCTCCTACATCAAATTCCACGTCCTTTCGATGAAGATCAGCATAACTCTTTTGTCGATCTTGTGAGGTTTTTATACGTTGTCGGATCGTTTGAATCTTTTCTGTAGTCATACGTACCAACTCCGGTCCCAACAACGTTGCTTCACCCACCTCATCCCAGCATACTGGAGAACGACATTTTCTTCCATACATTGCTTCGAATGGAGCCATGCCAATACTTGCTTGATAACTGTTGTTGTAGGAAAACTCCACCAATGGCAAGAACTTGTCCCAACTTCCCTGGAAGTCAAAGACACAGAGTCTTAATAAATCTTCTAGAGTTTGAATAGTCCTCTCTGATTGTCCGTCCGTCTGAGGATGATATGTCGAACTAAATCATAAATCCGTGCCCATAGCTTTTTGTAAACTAACCCAAAATTGTGAAGTGAATCTTGGGTCTCGGTCAGAAACTATGGATACTGGCATACCATGCAGTCTTACAATCTCGTTTATGTACATACGAGCAAGACGTTCAAGTGTATAAGTTTCTCGTATCGGCAAGAAATGAGCAGACTTGGTCAATCTATCAACAATGACCCAAATCGCATCAATACCTTGAGAAACCCTAGGAAGACCGGTAACAAAATCCATGGTAATGTGCTCCCACTTCCATTCTGGAATTTCAAGTGGTTGCAATGGACCTTTTGGTACTTGATGCTCCGCTTTGACTCGTTGACAAGTTAGACACCTTGAGATAAACAACGCTATCTCTCTCTTCATATTGCTCCACCAAAATGTATGACGAAGATCATGATACATTTTGGTACTTCCAGGATGGATTGCAAACGGTGCGTTGTGCGCCTCTATCATGATTTCATACTTTAAATCAGGGTTGCTAGGAACACAAAGTCTGGAGTTGACTCGAAGTATTCCTTCTTCATCGATTCTTACTTCCGGTATAGCACCTTCTTGCACTTTCTTCTTCATACGCATCAGCTCCAGGTCTGTATCTTGAGCAGCTTTAACTTTATCGATTAAAGTCGGTTCTACTCGTATATTCACCATCATCACATGGGTCCCTGGAGTCTTTAATTCTATCTCCATCCTTTGCAAATCACACAAAATGGGTCTTTGTGTTGACAATATCGCACTCGTACTTGCATATGATCTTCTACTCAATGCGTTAGCTACCACGTTCGCTTTTCCAGGATGATATTGAATGGAATGATCATAATCTTTCAACAGTTCAAGCCAACGTCGTTGTCGCATGTTGAGTTTCTTTTGAGTGAAGAAATATTTGAGACTTTTATGATCCGTAAAGATCTCTACCTTCTCCCCATACAAGTAATGCCTCCAAATTTTAAGTGCAAAGACAACAGCTGCCAACTCTAGATCATGAGTAGGATAATTCCTCTCATATTCCTTGAGTTGTCTTGATACATAGGCTATGACTTTTCCATGTTGCATGAGAACACATCCCAATCCTTTGCTCGAAGCATCACTGTAGATGACAAATCCCTCCGAGCCAGATGGTATTGTTAGAACAGGTGCTGAAATGAGTCTCCTCTTGAGTTCTTGAAAACTCTGCTCACATTCTTCGCTCCAACCGAACTTTGTATCTTTTCGAGTCAGCTGAGTTAACGGAGTAGCGATTCGAAAAAATCCTTCCACGAATCTCCGATAATAACCAGCTAGACCGAGAAAGCTACGTACTTCGGTTACTGATTTAGGTTGCTCCCAGCTTTGAATAGCTTCAATCTTTGCCGGGTCAACAGATATTCCACGACTTGATACTACGTGCCCAAGGAATGCTACCTCTTCCAGCCAGAACTCGCATTTCTTTAACTTGGCATAAAGTTTGTATTCACGAAGCTTTTGGAGTACCAGCCTCAAGTGTTGCTCATGATCTTCACGACTTTTGGAATAAACAAGGATGTCATCGATAAAGACGACCACAAAGTGATCCAAATATTCCTTAAATACCCTGTTCATCATATCCACGAAGGCAGCAGGAGCATTAGTCAATCCAAAAGACATAACTAAGAATTCATAATGCCCATACCGAGTTCTGAAGGCAGTCTTTGGAATATCCTCAGTTCTAACCTTCAGCTGATGATATCCAGAACGAAGATCGATCTTTGAAAAGAATTGTGCTCCTTGCAACTGGTCAAACAGGTCATCAATACGTGGCAATGGGTACCTATTTTTGATGGTGACATGATTTAACTCCCGATAATCAATACAAAGTCGCATACTCCCATCTTTCTTCTTCACGAACAGAACAGGAGCACCCCAAGGAGAAGTACTAGGACGAATAAAACCAATGTCTAACAATTCCTGCAGTTGGGTCTTTAACTCCTGAAGTTCAATAGGAGCCATTCGATATGGGGCTTTAGAAATGGGTTTTGTACCGGGTTCAAGGTCGATACAAAATTCAATTTCACGCTCTTGGGGTAGGCCAGGAAGTTCTTCGGGAAATACGTCAGGAAATTTATTAACAACAGAAATATTATTCAAAGCTGATGTATTTTTGTTTAGATCTGTGACATGAGCTAAGAAAGCTTGACATCCGTTTTTCAATAAACGAATAGCTTTATGGCTTGAGATGACAACGATTGATTTTAATGGTTTGGTTGCTTGAATTTGCATAATAGGTCGATTAGGAATATGAAAACTAACAACCTTACGAAAATAATCAATTTTTGCATGATGAGTAGTTAACCAATCAATCCCTAGAATCACGTCAAATGCAAGTATTTTTAATGAAATAAGATCGACAGGAAATGTATGGGTACCAACTTGAACCAAACAAGACTTATAAACCGTGGATGTAATGAAGGTTTCTCCCAATGGAGTTTCAACAGCTAGGTCAAAGTCTAATTTCCCCGGAATCAAATTTAATCGATGAGCGCAAGTAGGAGAAATAAAAGAATGGGTAGAACCAGTATCAAATAAAGTATAGACTTCGTTAGAGTTTATGATAAGCTTACCCGTGATGACCTCATTCGGGTTCCTTGCTCTCTGGGAGTTCACAACAAACGCTCTCCCTTGCACAACCGGTTTTGACTTTTCGGGGACAGCCTTTGGTGTCTCCATCCTAGCTGAATTTGTCTTCGGTAAACGACAAAATCGGGCTAAATGACCTTCTCTTCCATAATTATAACATGCTTTGGACGCATCGCGCAGTTTGGACTGATGTGCCCCCCCCTCCGCATTTGAAACATATGATAGGTGGTCGTTCTCCTTCCTTAACGACAGGTGCTGGTGCTGACGTCTTTCCATCATTGTTGAATCTCCTCTTCTTGAAATGTCCATTCTTATTGTTTTGGCCCTGATTACCACCGAAGTGGTTACCATTTCTGGCCTGTTGATTCCCTCCACGCTTGTTGTCACCGCTTCGATGACTGCTTTCACTGGTATTATCATTTTGTCGGCTGCTCTCTTTTGGTTGTGTTGTCTCGTTATCGCGCTCCACCAATTGAGCCCTATTTACAACATCTGAATACAAACACAGTTTATGAGAAACAAGATGTTGACGTATCTCCGGCTTCAAACCTCTTAAAAATATCCGCGTCATTCTTTCTTCATTATCCACCAGGTGGGACGCAAACCGGGATAACTCCGCAAATTTTGCCTCGTACTGCGACACGGTCATATTATCCTGCTCCAATTTGATGAACTCCACCTCCTTCATGTGACGAATACTCTCGGAAAAGTATTTGTCGTTAAACAGCTCTTGGAACTTCTCCCAGGTCATCTTCAGTGCGGCAGGTTGAGTACGCTTTATCGATTCCCACCAGTAATCTGCCTCTCCTCGCAACATAAAGGCGGCAAAGGGAACCTTTTGCTCCTCGGAGCAACCCAAGACATCAAATATCTTGGTGATCTGCTTTATCCATGTTTCAGCTACAAGTGGTTTGGGTTCTCCCTTAAACTCCTGTGGTCCCAGCTCCTTAAACTGTTTAGCGATGACCGCCAGAGAGTTTCCAGTATTTCCACCTACGTTGTGGACAGGAGCCGCTTTCACATGTTGTTGCATGAATTGCATAAAGCCTCTGAACATTTGATCATTCATCATTTGGTCAGTGTTGTTTGCATGAGGATTGTCACCTTCCTGATGCACATTATCCTGATTATTAATATGTGGTGAATCAACAGTCGCCTGTGCTCCATTGCTATTCTCAACATTCTCAGATGCCATTTTCAGATACTGCCACAAAATAAAAATTAATTGATATGTCATATTTTATCCTTATATTATGACCGACCAATTAAATACCATGCAAATAAACTTAGATAGGTCATACTAGCGAAGGAATTCCCCGTCTCTCCCCTCCTAGTTCTATTCTCACATCTTAGCCAGGGATCATATCCCTAAGCTCTGATACCAACTGTGACGCCCCCCAAAATTAGGTATACATCACCCATCTTGGGTCGTCAGATACATAGTACAGAATACAAATACAACTTACTAATACAACTGTCGTGTACAATACGACAAAACATAAACTGTGAGTTTGAATACAAATATTATCTTCTAGAGAGTATTCATACTCAAAAGGAGTCCTCGTTACATTTATTAACACACCATTACATAGAATAGTGAGGACTACTAACTAATACTATCATTCGGACCATCACTCCGTTCCCCGACTTGCCCCAGCTACGTTCTCATTTCCTGAAGAGAACAATGAAAGAAAGGGTGAGCTCAACTAGCCCAATAAGAAATATTATGACTAAGATAATGCAGAATAAATTATCATTAGCCTTCAACAATGTTAAACTGATAAAATACAATAGACATCAAGTTTAACTGTAGCGGAATAAGCAATCCGTTAAAAGAGTCAAGTAGAAAATAAACTCTACTATCTTTTATGATTTAAAAGATTTTCCAACACTGTGATCGCTGAGACTCAGCTTAATAAAATAATTCACATCATCGAATCACCCCTGCACTACGGCCAAGGATATTCGTATATTCATTAATGGTCATAATAATGCCAACAACTGTCCATCAATGCACTACGGGCCAATGAGGACTTTTACCACATCATTTGTAACATTACGATCATGATTATACCGAATAATCCCTGGTCATAATCATACCAAGTCCATCTATGCACTACAGGCCACAGATGACTTTCAACAGAATATAAACATGAGGATGATGACAATGATATAAGAATTCAATAAAACAAGTTCAAGAATTAATTTATCCAAGAATTAACAACGTCCAAATTGTCAACATGATACTACTTTGTGAAGTAAAATTCAAGAATACTTAGAAGAATATTTTCATGAAAAGATACTGGATGAAGCGCAATTATCAAGGATATTTCACTAATTTCATGGAGTATAGAAATCAAAACTTAACCAATTGAGTATAATAAAGAATGGAATAACAAAAGAAATCACTATGCATGCGATAGACCACACAGACAGGTTATTCCAACAGAATAATAAATAATGGAACCAGGTCCGGCGTAAACGCACAGACAGGATATTCTGACAGAATAATAAATAATGGAACCAGGTCCGGTGTAAAACACACAGACAGGATATTCCGACAGAATAATAAATAATGGAACCAGGTCCGGTGTAAAACACACAGACAGGATATTCCAACAGAATAATAACAAGACGGAACCAGGTCCGGTGTAAAATACACAGACAGGATGTTCCAACAGAATAATAATAAAAACGGAACCAGGTCCGGTGTAAAACACACAGACAGGATGTTCCAACAGAATAATAGAAGAATGTCACCAAGTATAGGGTAGACCGCGTATACAGGTTATTCCAACAGAATAATAAGAAATGGAATAACAACAGTTCTCTTCATGAATAAGAAAGAATAACACCCCTTACCGTTTTAAAGAAGAGCTGAAGTAAGGAAGTAGTTAAGTAGCAGAATACTCTTCTTCTCTCTCTCTCTATAGTTTCTCTCTCTAGAGTTCAGTGAATTCGTAAGAAATAATGAAGGAATGAGCTGCTATTTATAGAAAAATAGAATGCATAGTAACTAATCCATGAACGGTCCAGATTGATTACTTTAATCTGACGGTCCATATTTAAAGAAAAATCTTTTAAATAAAATATAATATATTCTATTTATAGAATAACTTTAATAAAGTATTTTGTTTTATATAAAAAGATGTTTCTGTTTTATTACGTTAATAATACGAATAAAACAAAACGTCATTATCGCTAAATAATTCATATTATTAACTGACAATAATGGAATCAAACTGAGTGACTTCTCACATAAGTATTAATAATCAATACCGTGTGCTACTATGCAACCACACGTATTACTGTACTTTTACTACCGAGTAGTTCAACAGTAACAATGGTAAAACTTCCGCCGTTATTTTTAATAAAATATTTGTCGTTTTCTCAATTCGACAATAATTCCGTTGTGGGGTCCACCAATGATTGTGTCGTTGTACGAATATTCCATGTTAAAACGAATATTCCCCGACCAATCGAATATTATATAACAACTTGCGTACTTTGCAAAATTTATAAATATTACCCACAACTATAACATTATATCAAATTAACTCCATAATATTCAAAAATGATATTTATAGAAAATTCATCTTTATTTATAAAAATTGGGGTCTTACATGAGCCCTATTAACAACATCTGAATACAAACACAGTTTATGAGAGATAAGATACAGAAGTATCTCAGGTTTCAAACATCTTAGAAATATTCGCGTCATTCTATCCTCATTATCAACCAAATGGGACGCAAATCGGGACAACTTGGCAAACATGGCTTCGTACTGCGACACGGTCATGTTGTTTTGCTCCAACTTGATAAATTCCACCTCCTTCATGTGACGAATACTTTCAGGAAAGTACTTGTCATTGAACAGCTCTTGGAACTTCTCCCAAGACATCTTGAGTGCGTCAGGCTGGGTACGTTTTACAGATTTCCACCAGTAATTTGCCTCTTCACGCAACATAAAGGTGGCAAAGGGAACCTTTTGCTCCTCTGAGCATTCCAAGACATTAAATATCTTGGTGATCTACTTTAACCATGTCTCTGCCTTAAGTGGTTATGGCTTTCTCAAAAACTCCGGTGGTCCCAGCTCTTTGAACAGCTTAGAGGTGACCAATCGTGGGTTGCCATTGTTTCCACCTGTATTATGAACATGAGTCTCTCTCGTTTGGGGTTGCATGAATTCTAAAAAGCTCCTAAACGTACAGTCGTTCGTCATTTGATCAGTGTTGTTGTTTACAGGAGGATTATCGCCATCCTGTTGCACATTGTCCTGATTATTGATCTGTGGAGATTCAACGGTCTCATGTGAAAGTAATATGCACACAAGCCAATCATATTTGATGATAAAGCATATACTTTGTAACAATCTTATTCATTTATTAATAAAAAGTATTTATTTTTTAAAGGCTTTTAATTATCTACATGATGCTGTTTTATAATATGTGATAAACCCATAGTTTTAAGCAATGATTTTAGAATAATGATGATGATCATTCTAATGAGATCTAAATTCTTAGAAAGCTTAAAACTAAAATAGTTCCCAATCGTTGGATTACTAAATTGGGGATTAGTGAATCCGGATAGATTGGTACATACGTTGCTTGCTCATTGGATGAGGATGATTGATCTCATGATCATTTGTGTGGAGACACTAAAGCAAGTATGTAGGTGCTTATTAGAGAATAAGTTCACTGAACGTGGCTCGCTAAGGAATACCTAATGGAGTTTTACTTGCCTGTCAATAGGAATTCCTGTAGTGATAGTAGTACAAGTGATCCTTGGACTTGAGATCATCATAGTATCTTGTGTATGATGAGTTATACTTTGACTTATTCCTCAAGACCCTTAGGGTATATCAAAGGGTATGCTTGGGTATAATAAGTTATACATGGAGATAATGTATGATCAATAAAGAATCTACCGCTTCTAGTAAATGAAGAGAAATGTCCTATGTGATTCGATAAATGACAACCAAGTAGTCCTTGGCCAAGGCAGAATGAAATTAGAAAGGAGTTTCTAATTTGCATTATTTGGAGTTGTGCATTTAAGAGTCGAAATACATATAATTAAATAAAATAAGACTTGACAGTAATTCCATGTCTTATATTTAATTGGGACATTGTATGGTGGAAGGATTGAAATGTACGGTAACTATTTACTCAAAGGTTCTTTTATGATTAATGTTGAAATCTATATTATCTGGAAAGTCGTTGATCGCTAGGGAGGCTTATCCCTATTGTAGAATAAATATTATTTATTTAAATAAATTAATATTTTAATTTATTTATTTAAATAAGATTAGAATTGTTCTGATTGATTTATTCACAACCGGTTTAATATGGAGAACCTAAAGGGTCACACCATAAAAGGAAGAATAATTATTTAAGAAGTTAATGGCATAATCGTAATAATAAGTTAAGTATATTTAATTTAATCTATGGTAATAGAATAAATTAAATAGCTTAATATTTATTATTTAATATTTTAGAAATATTAAATATAAAGTAATAAGAGGAGTCTTATTATTATTATTACTATTATTATTATTTAATTTCTAAAGGAGTTTGGGAATTAATTAATAAAAGTACTCTCAAATATCCTAATAGGATTAGGAGGCAAATTAATTAAAAGAGTTTACTTAATTATCCCTAATAAGATTAGGGAGCTTAATTAATTAAAAGAATTTAATTAATTAAAATAAAACCCAATTCCTTAATTGTTAAGGAGGGTTGTCCACATCTATAAATAAGATGAGTCTTATTATGGGTGAGAGGGTTGTTGACTTTTACAACATACGTAATTCCAATAGTTGGGAGAATACGCTCTTTTCTATGAGAGATAGAAAAATTAGGGTTTTGCCAAATACCCATCTTCTTGAATTCTTCTTCTTCCTTGGTGGATCACCTCTAGAGGCCAAACACTTGGGTGGCTAACGTTGATCAAAGGAAGGAACCAAACCCGGTGGATTCAAGTTGAACACGAAAAGGATTTGGAGGTGAACTTGTACCTGAGGAAGCTCGGATCTTCAAGGGTATGATTCTCGTCCTTTATTTTTCGGTTAATTAATAATTGTGCATAAAGGATGATCCGGGTATATGGTTTGTAAAATTTTAAACTCTGATTTTTACACGTTTTCGCTATTTTGTGCAATTTGATTACGTTCATGAATATTACAAACCTAACAGTGGCATCAGAGCCAAACCTTTATGCGAATTATTAATTATTTAATTTGATATGTATATTGATATGTGATTAAAATAATTTAATTGGGCATAATTTTATTGTATAAAAAAAACAAAAAAAAAACGAAAATATTCTATTTTTCGCGAAACCTGTTAAAGGAATCCAACGTGGTCGGTTATCTGTATATTTCAGAATTATGGATTATCATAAATAATGTCATGTATCCTGATATATGATTAAGTATATATATGTTTACTTATATGATATATATTAGTAATCTTATAAAGTTCTTCCAGGTGGATGTTTTTCACTTACAAGGTTACTAGTAGATTCACTTGCTTCTGAACATTTTATATTATATACTAAATGTACGGATTCGACCCTTGATGATTCCATGTGATTCATTTGTAATTATATATCATATATATGATATATGATATATATACGGTTATATATATATATATATATATATATATATATATATATATATATATATTATTTTTTAAATTATTTTATAATTAAAATAAAAATTTTATTTTAATCTTAAAATAAAAGGTTTATTTTAATATTAAAATATAAAGTTTATTTTAATTTTAAAATTAAATTTCATGCTAACTAATTAGAGTTGGAATTGGATTCCATGATAACTAATTGGAGTTGAAATTGGATTCAATGTTTCCTTAAGTAAAGGAGTTTATTTAGATATGAAATAAGATTTCATGTTATTCAAAATAAAGGAGTTTATTTGTGAATAGGAAGAGAATCCGTATTTTCTTAAATAAAAGAGTTTATTTAGATATGAAATAAGATTTCATATTATTCAAAATAAAAGAGTTTATTTGCGAATAGGAAAGAGAATCCGTGTTTCCTTTAATGAAGGAGTTTATTTTTTTTCTTGAAATTGGATTCCATAATTAATTAAAATAAAGGAGTTTATTTTGATTAAAAATTTTGATTAAAATAAAATAGTTTATTTTATTCAAAATTGGATAAATTAAAATAAAATAGTTTTATTTTGATTTAAATTTGGATTAAAATAAAGGAGTTTATTTTGATTCAAAATTAAATTTTATACTAACTAAATTTTGCCCATTAAATGATATCAATATATATATTGAATGTTTATTATTCATAAGATGAATGTTATTTATTGATGCATATGGTGATGTGTATGATAATAAATGGGATTGATTATGGACTATTGACCAATGTGATTGGATTTTATTTTAGTTGGATGCATGAATGTATGGGTTTTATTAAATGGGGTCTGCGTACCTCGTCTTCTCTAATTTTTCTTAATGTAAATTCTATCTCCCTCCTATGTACTTCCCCTTGACTGCTGATCAAGATTTCTATTTATTTCAAATAGTTTTGTAATAGGAATAGTTAGAATTAATTTTGAAGAATTGGAGATCAAGGAGCAAGGAGCGCTTGGAGACCCGTTTGTAATGGAGCCCGGGTATAAATGTAATAGTTATATTAAATATTTAAATATTTAATATATATATATATATATATATATATATTATATTATGCAAACATGCTTCGCATGTTCAATAATGTGACGCGTATTTATATATATATATATATATATATATATATATATATATATGTGTGTGTGTGTGTGTGTGTGTGTGTGTGTGTGTGTGTGTGTGTGTGTGTGTGTGTGTGTGCATGCGCGCTAAACAAGATGAGACAAATTAATAACAAACCCCTCAAATATTTTATATTAAGTCCTAAGCGTTCAAAGATATTTGGAATATCGAACGTCGCCTTCTAGCATGATAAAATTAATAGAGTATTAAATATTTAATATGAGTTTGTTGTGTCACCACAAGGCAAGTATTAAGTATTTAAGATGTTAATTTATCACATTTGATGCTTATAAAGAAAATAGAACAGTATTGTTTTGTTGTGTCACCACAAGGACGATATTTTTCTTTTTTGAATATATGGAGTGCTAGGTTGGACTTAACTTAGATAATTTTGATTCGGATGTGACACCACTTGATCAAAATAATCTAAGAGGCAAAATACAAGGAATTACATAGTTGATGTAATTGACAAGAGTTGTCTACCTATTTATTTATATATAGTTTGTTGTGTCACCACAAGGCTATATACATTTGAAATGAGATCCTTATTCTCACTAGCAAATCTTTAGTTAGATTTTGCCGAACTATATATATTGAGGGTAATATAGTTTGAAGAAAATAGTGGGAGATACCAATTTAAAACAAGACCTAAATTATTTTGGTAATTAATAAAAGAATGTATGCTAAAATGTTGTTAATTACAAATTCATTTATAGAATTTTATAATGTCTAAATTACGATCTCTACGAAGCATATTAGATGCTATTTAATCGGACAGTATTAAACGGATTGGTTAAGAAATTTGAGAATAGTTCTCATGGCAGAAAAGCTATCTAATGTCCTTAATACGTCTATCCCTGCAATGGTTGCAGACAATGCCTTTGAGGAAGAGATTGCTACTTTTAGAAAGCGGCAAGATGATGCACAGTTGGCTCAATGCATCATGCTCGCATCCATGAGTAACGAGCTTCAGCGTCAGCATGAAACTATGGATGCTCCTACTATATTCCTGCACATAAAGTAGTTGATGGTGAGGAAAGTAGGACTAATAGATATCAGATATCTAAGGAGCTCTTCCAATCTAGAATAATCGATGACACTACAGTACAGACACTACAGTACATACACAAGTCCTTAACATAATCAATTTGATTGATCAATTAGGACAACGGGTTTTGTCATGGATGGAGAGTTGAGCCAAGATTTGATCTTGCACTCACTCCCGGACTCTTTTCACAATTGTTGAAAATTTTTCATATGAACGAGCTAGATATCAGCCTCGTCGCTGATTTGCTTAACATGTTAAAAATGTTGAGAGTCACTTTTCAACCAAGATAGACTATGTCTTACTGGTAGGGGCCAAAGGATCTTTTGAAAAGAAGAACTATTCAAAGAAGGTAAACAGAAAGACGTAAACAAAGGATAATAAGAACAAAACTGATATGGATAGCAAAGGAGTTTGCTTCCACTGTAATAAGCCTAGACACTGGAAAGAAACTGCAAGAAGCATCTTGCAGAGGCTAGCCAAAGAAGCTTAGTGAAGTTTCGGTTATAAATACAGTTTTTGTTCATGATTGAAATAAATTTTCTTTAAGTCAAGGTTCTACTTGGGTATTTGATACCGGCTTTGGTTATCATAAATATAGATTTATGAAGGGACCAAGCAGAAGTAGAAAGCTAAACAAAGATAAGCAATCCTATATGTGGAAAATGAAGCAAAGGTTGCTACATTAGTCATAGAAACTTATAATTTAGCACTGCCTACGGAAAAGTCTATTAAGTCAATAAGTTGTTATTGTATTCCAGTTCTTGTTGGAAACATTATTTTATTTTATTGTTGAACAATGAAATCTTTGGTATTATATTTAAGAACAATTATTGTTCTATTTATAATAATAATGTTTTGTATATAGAACTGAAATATTACTTAATTGATTTTGTATACTTGACTTACGTGAAAATAATTTTGCAAATTGAACAAACTAGTATAAAAAAAGGAGATGATCATTCAAATAGTTGAATGTGTGTATTTACGAAAATACAAGTGTGAATTATTTGAAAGGTTCAAAGAATTCAGAAATGAAGCAAATTGGCTAAGTATTAGGATTCTTTGATCGGATCAAGGAAGGAATACTTGTGCAATGAGTTTTTAAATCATCTCAAATGGTTTTCTCACAATGGGCGCCTACTGATATGCAATAATTGATTGATGTATCTGAAAGAAAAAATCATACCTTGTTGGACATGGTACGGTCCATAATGATTTTACCGATATTCCAGTATCCTTCTAGGATCATGTCCTAGAAATGGCTGCATATCAACGGAAAAGGTAACCTCAAAATCCGGCCACAAGACTTCATAAAAGTTATGGACAGGGAGGATTCCTAATTTTAAGTATGTTAAGATAAGGGGTTGTCCAAGTTATTTGAAACGGTTTCAAAGGATAAGCTTGGGACAAGATTTGACATGTACAGATTTGTGGGACATCCTAAAGTAAGTTTAGGGTATATGTTCTATAATCCTACTTAGCAAAAGGTGTTTATTGAGAAACATGCTACCTTCTAAGATAAAGATGTTTATCATTGAAGGGGCTAGTGGGAGGATAATAGATCTTGAAGAGTTTAAGAACCACAAATCACAATAAGTCAAATAAGAGGAACTTGTAGATAGACCTATTGTACCACAACCAAATCGTAAATCTGAAATAGTACCGAAGATACCTAGGAGGTATGGATTCATCATAGATGATGATGATGAGGTACACATCATAGAAGATGATGATCCAGTTACATACGATGAGGTAAGAGTTCTAGTGTGTACAAAAGGGTCAGTGGGAGCGTCGTGACATTCCTAGTATTATATGTTGATATACTACGGATAAGGAATGACATACCAATGCTACAATCAGTAAAGATAAAGTTGTCTAAACATTCCTCCATGAATGATTTGGGAAGAGTATCTTAATTGGGGATACAAATCTATATATATAGATTTAAAAGGATGCTCGACTTAACCCATGGAACGTATATTCATTTGATGCTAAAGTTGTTTAGCATGGCAAACTCCATCAGATGTCTCACGTTGTTGAGACATGGAGTGTATCTCTCTTAATAGTCCCCATAGACTCCAAAAGAAAGATCGCATGAGTAACTATCATGTATGCAATGAAATGTACGAGACCTGATGTTGATCAGTCATATTTTGGAGAAGTTCATTGTGAGACAGTGGAAAACATCTTAAAGTACTTAACCGGCACTAAAGATGTGATAATACATGGTGGGTCTGAATTAAAACTAGAAGGTTAACAGACTCAAGTTTTTCAGACAGACCAAGACAATAGAAAATCCACTTTAAGGTAAAGCGTTACCTTGAGCAGTGGTGCAGTGAATTGAAAGGTTCTAAACAACAAAGAGTTGTTAGTTTAGTGATAAAGACAAAGTACATAGCTGTAAATGAAGCTGCAAGTTGATTGTTTGGATGAAAAGTTCATTACAGAACTAGGAATAGTTCCTAAGTCTCATTTTGGATCGAAACATGTGTTGCAACACTTTCATTTGATTAAAGAATCATTGAAAGATGGGAAATCACTATAGAGATAGTGGACTCTCAGGAACAACATTACATATCCATTAACTAAAGCTTATCTAACAACAGGATAATCGTCACTTAGAGAAGAAGAGTATGAGATACCATGACGATTGGCTTTAGTGCAAGTGGGAGATTGAAAGTAATATGCACACAAGCCAATCATATTTGATGATAAAGCATATACTTTGTAACAATCTTATTCATTTATTAATAAAAAGTATTTATTTTTTAAAGGCTTTTAATTATCTACATGATGCTGTTTTATAATATGTGATAAACCCATAGTTTTAAGCAATGATTTTAGAATAATGATGATGATCATTCTAATGAGATCTAAATTCTTAGAAAGCTTAAAACTAAAATAGTTCCCAATCGTTGGATTACTAAATTGGGGATTAGTGAATCCGGATAGATTGGTACATACGTTGCTTGCTCATTGGATGAGGATGATTGATCTCATGATCATTTGTGTGGAGACACTAAAGCAAGTATGTAGGTGCTTATTAGAGAATAAGTTCACTGAACGTGGCTCGCTAAGGAATACCTAATGGAGTTTTACTTGCCTGTCAATAGGAATTCCTGTAGTGATAGTAGTACAAGTGATCCTTGGACTTGAGATCATCATAGTATCTTGTGTATGATGAGTTATACTTTGACTTATTCCTCAAGACCCTTAGGGTATATCAAAGGGTATGCTTGGGTATAATAAGTTATACATGGAGATAATGTATGATCAATAAAGAATCTACCGCTTCTAGTAAATGAAGAGAAATGTCCTATGTGATTCGATAAATGACAACCAAGTAGTCCTTGGCCAAGGCAGAATGAAATTAGAAAGGAGTTTCTAATTTGCATTATTTGGAGTTGTGCATTTAAGAGTCGAAATACATATAATTAAATAAAATAAGACTTGACAGTAATTCCATGTCTTATATTTAATTGGGACATTGTATGGTGGAAGGATTGAAATGTACGGTAACTATTTACTCAAAGGTTCTTTTATGATTAATGTTGAAATCTATATTATCTGGAAAGTCGTTGATCGCTAGGGAGGCTTATTCCTATTGTAGAATAAATATTATTTATTTAAATAAATTAATATTTTAATTTATTTATTTAAATAAGATTAGAATTGTTCTGATTGATTTATTCACAACCGGTTTAATATGGAGAACCTAAAGGGTCACACCATAAAAGGAAGAATAATTATTTAAGAAGTTAATGGCATAATCGTAATAATAAGTTAAGTATATTTAATTTAATCTATGATAATAGAATAAATTAAATAGCATAATATTTATTATTTAATATTTTAGAAATATTAAATATAAAGTAATAAGAGGAGTCTTATTATTATTATTACTATTATTATTATTTAATTTCTAAAGGAGTTTGGGAATTAATTAATAAAAGTACTCTCAAATATCCTAATAGGATTAGGAGGCAAATTAATTAAAAGAGTTTACTTAATTATCCCTAATAAGATTAGAGAGCTTAATTAATTAAAAGAATTTAATTAATTAAAATAAAACCCAATTCCTTAATTGTTAAGGAGGGTTGTCCACATCTATAAATAAGATGAGTCTTATTATGGGTGAGAGGGTTGTTGACTTTTACAACATACGTAATTCCAATAGTTGGGAGAGTACGCTCTTTTCTATGAGAGATAGAAAAACTAGGGTTTTGTCAAATACCCATCTTCTTGAATTCTTCTTCTTCCTTGGTGGATCACCTCTAGAGGCCAAACACTTGGGTGGCTAACGTTGATCAAAGGAAGGAACCAAACCCGGTGGATTCAAGTTGAACACGAAAAGGATTTGGAGGTGAACTTGTACCTGAGGAAGCTCGGATCTTCAAGGGTATGATTCTCGTCCTTTATTTTTCGGTTAATTAATAATTGTGCATAAAGGATGATCCGGGTATATGGTTTGTAAAATTTTAAACTCCGATTTTTACACGTTTCCGCTATTTTGTGCAATTTGATTGCGTTCATGAATATTACAAACCTAACATCACGTGCTCCATTGCTTATCTCAACATTTTTAGATGCCATTTTTAAATACTGCCACAAAACAAGGGTTAATTAACATATCATATATTATCTCTATACTCTGACCGACCAATTAAATAACAAGTAAACTTAGGTAGGTCATACTAGCGAAGAAATTTCCCGTCTCTCCCCTCCTAGTTCTTATCTCACAACTTAGCCAGGGATCATATCCCTAAGCTCTGATACCAACAGTGACGCCCCCAAAATTGATATACATCACCTATTCTGAGTCGCCAAATACATGGTACAGAATACAAATAAAATCTTTAATATACAACAAGAGAGCTGTGAGTTTTAATACAAATACTGTCTTTTAGACAATATCCACTCTCAAAATAAATCCTCATTATATTTATTGTCACACTATTTAACAGAATAGTGAGGACTACTAATACTATCATCTGGACCGTCACTCCGTTTCCCGACTAGTCCCGGCTACGTTCTCATTTCCTGAAGAGAACATTGAAAGAAAGGGTGAGCTTAACTAGCCCAGTAAGAAATATTATGACTAAGATAATGCATAATAAATTATCATTAGTCTTCAACAATGTTAAACTGATAAAATACAATAGACATCAAGTTTAACTGCAGCAGAACAAGCAATCCATTAAAAGAGTCAAGTAGAGAATAAAATCTATTATCTTTTATGGTTTAAAAGGTTTTTCATCACTTTTATCGCTGAGACTCAGCTCAATAAATAATCCACATCATTAAATTATCCCTACACTACAGGCTAAGGATATTCTTTAGTATCATGACCACGAATTATCCATGCACTACGGGCCAAAGATAATCGTGTTTTTATCAACAGTCCTAATCATGCCATATACAATTCATCTTTGCACCCTTGGCCGAAGAGAATCCATTGCCATAATCATAACAAAAACTGTCCATCAATGCATTACGGGCCAATGAGGACTTTTTTGACATCATTTGTAACATTACGGTTATGATTATACCGAATAATCCCTGGTCATAATCATACCAAGTCCATCTATGCACTACAGGCCACAGATGACTTTCAACATAATATAAACATGAGAATGATGACAATGACATAATAATTCAATAAAACAAGTTCAAGAATTAATTTATCTAAGAACCAATAACGTCCAAATTGTCAACATGATACTGCTTTATGGAGTAAAATTCAAGAATGCTCAGAAGAATATTTCCATGAAAACATACTGGATGAAGCGCAAATATCAATGATATTCCACTAATTCATGGAGTATAGAAGTTAAAATTTTAACCAACTGAGTATAATAAAAAATAGAATAACAAAAGAAATCACCAGACATGCGATAGACCGCGCAGGAAGGTTATTCCAACAGAATAATAAATAATGGAACCAGGTCCGGCGTAAAATGCACAGACAGGATATTCCAACAGAATAATAAAGACGAAATCAGGTCCGACATAAAACACACAGACAGTATATTCTAACAGAATAATAAAGACAGAACCAGATCCGACGTAAAACGCACAGACATGATATTCCAACAGAATAATAAAGACGGAACCAGAAGAATTTCACCAAGTATAGGGTAGCCTGCGTATACAGGTTATTCCAACAGAATAATAAATAATGGAATAACAGATGTTCTCTTCATGAATACAAAAGAAATAATACTCCTTACCGTAAAAGAAACTGAATATAGGAAAAGAATGATAGCAGACTTCTCGTCTTCTTTCTCTCTATAATTTTCTCTCTAGAGTTTTAGTGAATTCGTAAGAAATAATGAAGGAATGAGCTTCTATTTATAGAAGAATGGACTACATAGTAACTAATTCATGAACGGTACAGATTGATTTACTTTTAATCGGACGGTCCATATTTAAAGCAAAATCTTTTAAATAAAATATAATATATTCTATTTATAATCTAATAAAACGAATAGCTTTATAAAAGTATTCTGTTTTATATAAAAAGATTTTACTATGCAAAATACTATGCAACACTATGTATAATAAAATATAATATATTCTAATTATTGTCTAATAAAACAGATAACTTTATAAAAGTATTCTGTTTTATATAAAAAGCTTTTCTGTTTTATTACATTTATAATACTAATAAAACAAAACTATATATATATATATATATATATATATATATATATATATATATATATATATATATAACAATCAACAATAATTGAATCAAATAACGTGAAATAGTATGCAGCAACTACTGTAGCAATAATTGAACAAAACTGAGTGACTTCTCACGTAAACGTCAATACTCAATACCGTGTGCTACTATGCAACCACGCGTATTACTGTACTTTTACTACCGAGTAGTTCAACTGTTTTAACAGTAAAACGTCCGCCATTATTTTCATAAAAATATTTTTGTCGTTTTCTCAATCCGACAATAATTCTGTTGTGGGGTCCACCAATGATTGTGTCGTCGTACGAATATTCCCTGTTAAAACGAATATTCACCGACCAATCATGTAATATTCGGTAAAAAAAAAGAAAAAAAAGATAAAAGATAAATATAATTAGATAATAGAAGTGTAACTAATAAATATTTTTACATATCTAAAACCTATAAGGATAAGAAAAGTCATTCAAGTTTAACAAACTTTTAATTTTAAAAAAGACTCTTTTACCTAGTAACCTATTTTGCAAAGGAATTACATATATTTAAACAACTAGAGAGAGAAGAATGTAAAAATTTATTTGACTTTGGAGTACTGCAGAATAGAAAAGAAGAAAATTTAAAAAGATAAATTTTGGTGTATGTGTGTGTGTTTCAATATATATATATATATATATATATATATATATATATATATATATATATATATATATATATATATATATATATATATACACTTATGAATCATGGCTACAGTTATATACTAATAAGTATAACAGAATAATTCTAAACTGATAACATAGAATATTTATTTTAATTTTAAAGTTATAGTTTCAATATTGAATATTTAAGTAATTGTAATTTAGGAAAATTTTTATAATTTCAGGTATATTAACTAAATATAAATTGAGTTAAAATTAAATAAATAATGAAATAAAAATATGTTTGAGGTAGGATATTTTATCCTAACGATTTCTTTTTGTTCTAAATTTATATTTAAGATTTGTTTGGCTAATATTTTCGTATTCGTAATATCGAGGTAAGTGGCTTTCCGAACTATTTAGTATTTTTAAGATTATCGTTACTTTTAAGTATGTCTTATTAATTATTCGGATGCCTAAATGTATAGTTTCAAATTTCGTTATGTTTTATTTAAGGCTTCCATTTAAATTAAATTGTTAAGTTCTTTTATTTCAAAATTTGGATCAAGTATTTATTTTCGAACTGTGAATGAGATTATATGATTTTGAACTGTGAAAAAGTATCGTTTATATTATCGATAATATTGAGAAAAGATTTTGAAATCCTCAGTTTGACTATGTATAGAACCCGTTATTGATTACGTTTAGTTCCGGAGCTAATATATGACCTACTAAGGCGCACACCTTTTAGATGCCCTTCGGGGAGCATGCAATTTTATAGATACCTTAGTAGGGTGCGCATCATAACGTTATCGAACTTTTGGACCGTGTTACAGGGCTATTGTAACCTTAGTCACAAAGGCTGTGGATTAAAAGAGATATGATATACATTGAAATCTTTTTTGAATTGTTTTAGTTTTGAAAGTTTTTGTACTATTGTTATTGAACAAAAAGTTATTTCGAAAAAGTATTTTGTAAATTGTACTTGATTCGGCTAGATAGAGAGGATTGCTACTTGCTGGGCTTCATCACTCACCCTCTTACAGATTTTTACAGGTCCCATCGTTGAAAGCTAAGCCCTTATTTGGTACGCTTGGAATAGCTTGAGTTTAGTTTTAGATGTTTATCTTTTGTTGATGGATTTTGATAAAATTCTTAGTTTTGAGGATCTGCGTCTCCATTATTTAAAAGTGGTATTTATTAGTATTTTATTTGGATTGAATTAAAATATATTTATTGTTGGGTTTTAAGTTAAGATTATTGTTAAGTTGTTTTGTTTGGGCTGCACGTTATTGATATTGTTGCCTTGCGGGCCTATGGGCTTGTGGCGTGAAGCACTTTGTACCTATATCGGGTTTGGGGTGTTACAAATCGAATATTATATAACAACTTGCATACTTTGCAATATTTATAAATACTACCCACAACTATAACATTATATCAAATCCACACCATAATATTAAAAAATTTTATTTCGAGAAAATTAAATATTATTCGTAAAATTTGGGGTTTTACAATTGTATACATATGAGCATGCATATATGGCTTAGTTAAATGTACAAATGAGTATAAGTTATGATTCAAAGTTGCTTTGTATATTAATTAGGTTTAACATGAGTTTTTAAAAGAAAACTTGAAGTTTTGAAAATGAAACTTGACGAATTTCATGTATTTTAAGTTCTGACTTTGTGAACATGTGAGTGTGGCCTAGTTATGTGCACGAATGGGTAAGGAGATTCCAATATAAAAGGTTGTCAAGCTTGGTTTAGTATATGTTTTAAAGGAAGATTTAAAAGTTTTAGAAACTATATTGATGAACATTGTATTAAATGCATTATAACCTTATGAGCAAGCATGATAGTACTTGTTATGCCTTTAAGCATGAATGCTATGTGTATCCAATTAATTAAGTTGAAAGTTATTCAAGCATGTTTAAGTAACGGACTATACTAATTGTGTGTAAATGAGTTTGATACACAAAAGCATGCATATCAAGGAATTGTTAGTATCGTTATGTGACTTAATGATTAACATAGCGAGTCCCTTGTTGAATAAACCTATTTAGCCTCGATTAAAGAGTTTTGAAAAGGAAGTTGTATGCTTGATTTGAGTTTTATCTCAAAGTCTGTTTTGGATACATGAAAGGTGTTCAATTTGGTCAATAGACTATTGAACTTGTTAATCTTAGTTGAGCAAAGAAATGTAAAAGAAACTAAAAAGTTTAGAAGTTAACATCAACATTAGCATGTCTGGGAAACCAAATTTGTTTTAAATCATATCTTTATGTCTTAATACTGTGTTCAAAGATATTAAGGTGTTAGCAAGAGAACTAGACTTTTGAAAATTTCAGTTCTGGTTCTGGCAGGGAGTAGTGCGGCCGCGCCACTCCCAAGCTTATACTCAGCGCGGCCGCGCTGTGCTACATAGTGGTCAAGAGCAGTTTGTTAACTGTCTCAAATTTAGAATATGTCTATATATATACTTTAAAGACTGTTAAAGATGAAGTAAGGTTGTTTCGAAAGAATAAGCATGGGAGTATAATAAGCTAACAACATTGTTACCCTAAGCATATATTGGAGAAGTGAAATGAAACAATGTAAATTTTTATTACATTGAGAATGTATGAATAAGTATGACTAATGGATATGAATCAATGATTATACGATTGTGTAGGAATACATGAAGTGCATATAATGACACGCAGTTAAGTTGTAGTTGATAATCTACAAGTCAGGCAAGTCTTTCAGTTCCTATTTGATATATGGATTCGATAACTGTTAGTTGAGCTATATTATGCTATGAGAATGTTGATGTATATATATTGTGACGCCCCCAAATTCAGACACTCCTATCTCGAATTTGGTTTGTCACGTACTAATTCTAATATCAAACTAAAATCATCAACAATGGAATTAATAGAATAATTTATATTGATATAATATAAATATTCGCGCCCCAAGGTATCGTAACCATTACTACAATAATCCAGTTATTCAACTTAAACATAACTTAATCATCCTTAAATACATCATAATGATCATAACAAGAATAATAATACTTCTACACTTAAAGGACTAAGCTATTCTGTAGCCTTGCTCTTTTCCTTGTCCTTTCCCGATGTACCGCCTTGCTCTGCCTTAACTGTAATGTTTTTAGGGAAGCAAGAATAACCAACAAGTTTACCCAGCAAGTAATATAGCAATAAGAATAAGTAGTTATAACGTTTGAATCTTCAAAGTATAACAACAATTGATAGTTCAAGGGTATCAAGAAGTATCAAGAATGTTCAATAAATGTCGCTATAGACTGAAGGATATCAACAAATTTCAAGGTTTATTCATTTTGAGGGTCATTAAGAATGAACATTGAGCAGTCACTAAGGACTAAGAACTCTTACTAGAATTAAAAATATTATACTATAAACCCAATATAACGAGTACAACAGGTGATCAACCTAAAGTAACATAAGTTATGTATAACATTTAATCATACTCATGTGCGCATGTCGGTTCCCCGACAATATGAAATTTCCCCTTTTTAAGAGGGTTGTTCATCTCAGTAGATTTACAAGAGTCCGCACCAAGTCCATTGGTTTGGATAGCTTTTTAACACATGATAATAGTCTAACCGAGTCAAAGGCTTAGACAACTTTTATAATGCAATTAAGAATAATAAGTCCAACGCTCGCAACAATGTCAAGGTATACAAATATCTATTACTATTCAGAACAAGCATAAAATCCAAAGTTATGTGAGTTAGGAGACTTGCCTTTAGCGTTGATTACCACTTATAGCGTAAAATCACCTCAATGAACTATGTTATCCTATTTATGTATGTAAAGGTATTCATTAGTCACACACCTCGACATACATATCCACATTCCTTTATCACACATATTTAATCTCATGTAGTCTATACACAGTCAAACTCATAGATGTATAATTCACATTGTTATTACTTTTGAAAATTTTTATTACTATGTGCTCATCTTTTATTTGTGTTCGTGAAATATCACTTACTTCACGTATTCTAGTTTTAAGTTGTTTCACATATTAAAGAACCTTTAAGCTACATTTGACCCTTTGTTAAATTTACTCAGACAATTCCATTTTACAAAGTTATAAGAGCTCATTATATCAACTACTAACTATAGTATTCGTTAACCACATAACATTGCCAAATAACCTCCTTCTATGCATGCTTGCATGTATTATGTTTGATCGTATTATTTAGAAACTCTTTTAGTTCATGCTTGCATAGTTTATAAAGTGTCAAACTAGATGTGTGAACATATTGGTTATCTCTAGAGGCATAAAGCATCCTATCATAGTTGTTCAAAAGTTCACAATACAAGTCATGGAGTCTTCAACTCAATTGCTTTCCAAATCTTAAATTTTTATGACAACAACTAAGCACGCAAACTACGTTGAATTCACATTTCATATGTATTTACAAAACTAACTAAGTTGCGAATACATGCTCAAAAGGTTCGATTTTAAAAAGGCGTAAGGTTTTATAAACATGGTTTTCGTCTTTTAACTTTTCTTTCAAAAGGTTATAATTCAAACTCCAAACCTACTAAAATATCTTGCAACATGCATTGACACATGTTTAAGGGTTATGCATGCTCCTTAAGTTAAGTTAGTTTAGGTCCTCTTGTATCAAACAATCAAAACAAAAATATAAGTCACTATAGTACCCCCCCTCCCCCGTCGGGGCAGGCATTTACACTATAGGACCCCCCGCTGGGGCGGGCATGGCTACTATAAATCACCTCCCCCCCCACTGCTGGGGTAGGCCTTATATACAGCATGACCCCCGCCGGGGGAGCATGGCTACTGCAGTTTGGAAAATTTCTTTTCCCCTACTACGAACCAACATGCCAAATTTCAACCCAACAACAATGTAATGATACTTTAATTGATATAAACTTACTACAAAACATCCCTAGCATGCTTCTAACAATCTCAAACATACAAACAATCAAATTCAAGGATTAATTCAAGATTTTTGCCATTTTTTCAAAGTTTAACACATTTAGCGATTCTCTTCACTACGGATTCGTTACTTGACCAATTTACTTTGTTTAACTTTTGTTGATTTCATATTTAACCATATTAATAATGTCTAGCATCAATTGACATATTCTAGCATGCTTCAACCATAAACTTTTCAAGTTAAAACAAGTATTATCGTACTTTTCTAAGAACTTTGCAAAACTTGAGTTTAAGAACATGGTTTAAGAATTATACCTCTTGAAGCTAAATTTATAATCCTTGAATCTTAACTTCTGATTTCTCCCAACTTCTCAACCACTCACTCACTAGAATCCTCAGAATTTCAAATGTGAAGAATGAAGAAGAGGGTCTCTATTTATAAAAGAATCATGGACCAAATTTGGGTTTTGCTCCATGAATTAAACCATTAGAATGAAGAAGAAGTTGATGGGTATGAAGGATTTGGTAGAAGAGTACTATGTAGACCACTTCCCCCTCATGATTTGCTAGCTCTGTGTTTGGTAATGAGGCTAATGGCCTATTACGTGAAGAAGAAAAGAAAAAGACGCTCATTTTGGGACACTGATATAATACTCTGCATTTAATATTACTATTAGCACACTTAGGTCTATTTGCTACTTTGTCCACAAATGAGCATACATATATACCCACTCATACATTACACATAAAATCATATAATCCATGTACATTGGTTTAATTCAAATAATATTTACATTAGACTACGATGTAATTTTTAATTAGGTACCAATATTATTTGAATTAAAACTCCTAATTCCAATTCTACATAGATATTAAAATAATCACTTAATATTAATTATTTATTTAATCAAAGTCATTTTCTCTCATCGGTTTAAAATACCCACTTAATTACTCTCACACACATCTTGATGTCTCATAAGATTTTTTCGCACAACTTAATAAATTACATAAGTTAAGCTTACTTTTATCATATAGTTTTATATAATAATTATTTACATTCCAATGTCACACCTCATCTTATATTGAATGAAAAACCTTATTATATATGATTTCTCCTCACATGCTATTGTTCATGATATTAGGAATTAGTCAATCACATTATGTAATTATTTATTTATTAATAGTACTAATTAATTTAATCCATTTCATCATTAATTAAATGAGTACTTTCTCATTTCACCAATTTGCCACACTAGGCGTATTTTCACAAGCTTAAACTAAGCTTCTCATCACTTTTGCTACATTGCTTAATTATAACATGCTTAATCGATTAAATTAATTATCACAACTCATGCCAATACTATATATATTTATATTCAAATAAATATGCAAATAATCTTTATTCTTAATATTATAATTTATTAAAATTTGTGGGTATTACATATATGAAATTCATATGAGATGTGTATGAAATTTGAAAGTTGATCTTTAATGATATGCTTGTGAAGTAAACTTATATGCCTGTTATATGAGAAGTAACATGCGTAGTAAATATTAATGGATTATGAATGCATGAGCTGAGTATGTTATTATATGCTATGTGCTGCATGGAAACTGTTAGAATTGTTGGGCTATCAAGCTCACCCTTGCAAATAACCACTTTTGCAGGTTAAGGACTCATGGTAAAGTTACGTGCTACTTGATTGATAAAGTTCAATAGCATCAAAGGAGATTGATTTATTTATTTAAATATATGCTCTTAAACCATGTTTAGGTTCTAAGAGATGTACATGATAGTAGTTTACTATGTGTAATACATGTTAAGTTATAAAGTTGTACTATGTGATAGATAGAGGAATTCGAATCGAGATGTAAAAATTTACACAATAATTTAAATAGAATGAATCATAACATAATTTGATTCAAGGATATTTAATTGATTCAAGTTAAGAAATCAATAAAAGATATTTTTCAAAGGAGATTGAAAAAGTTTAAATTATTCCGCATATTTTTATAACATTGAATATGATGTAAGACATGAATGGTAAATGACCAAGATTTGAAACTTATAAAAGTTTGGGGTCATTATACAGATACTGGAAATGAAAAGATTTTATATTATAAATTGTAATAAGCAAAGTTATATTCATTAAGTTATGAATAAAAGATATAAATAGTTTGACGATAGTAGTATCGTAGCAGACCGGATCCGAGGTTCGAAGGGAACCGAATTTGGGGGCGTCACAGGTTCAATATCCTTTATACATCAGACAAAATTTAAATTTTATGACTCAACATCTATTTATAAACATCATACATTATCAAATACATCATCCATAACCTTAAACATGGTTCAAATAATAACTCAGTCAAAGTATATAAATCTTCATGCATTACATTTGATTCATGTCTTTCAAGTATCACATAACATTACCTTGAATCCTTAACCTGCAAAAGTGGTTATTTGCAAGGCTGAGCTCGACAACCCAACAAATCTAACAGTTTTCATGCATCATGTAACACATAATAACATGCTCAATATACATCTCATAATCATTGGACTAACACAACATAGATGTTTCAGTTCACATAACAAGTATAAAGATTGAGTTCCTTACTCAATCAACATTCTTTACTCAATCAACGTAGTCATAAATTGATTTTAATGTTACATACTTTCAACATATATATAACACATCATGCTCTTTGAAATAAAGATTCAAAATATTTAATCATCAAGTTCACATAACAAATAGGAACTGATAGACTTGCCTTGATGTGATAATCCAAGATTTTAGTAATTGTAATTTAAAATATTTATTAAATGAAATAAATATTTTATTGATGTGGTTATTAGTAGTAAATATTTATGACTAGAAAATATTATAAATTAAATTAATTTATAATTTAGAGAGTTGTAAAATAACATGAGATGTTATATTGTTGTTTTAATTTAATAATTCAAGATGGTATGATAAGTTATTAAATAAAAATTATAATTTTGTGATAATTTTTTAAGTGGAAAATTTATTTAAAATATAGTATGTGATTAATTTATTTGATTAATGTGGATATAGAAATTCAAATAAATAATATGTGATGATAAATAATAAACTAAATTGTTTATTAAAATAAGTTAACGGAGTTTAATTTAGTTTTGCCAAACAAGGATTAAAATATTAAGTCTTTAATTTTAAAGGGTTTTGCCAAACGGAGTCTTATGACTTTTGGAATTTTTGGATTTTAAATAATATAAATAAAATAAATAACATAAATTAATTAATAAATATAATATATTTAAAACTATACGTTTATATGTTGTAACCGATAATACTTAGTACGCGAGTTATGGCCATATCAGTTTATTATGTTTTACGCATACTGGGTTATTAGCTTGGGTATTTGCTAAACTGAGATTACAGAGAATTTGAGAGAGGTTGAGAAGAAAATTGAGAATTTTCATAGTGATTATTAGTGGTGATAGCAAGGATTGCAAGCAAATTAAAAGTATTTTTATGAGTCTACGACATAAAATTCTATGTTCTGTGAATGCAAAATTTTTCAAAGTGTTGCCTTACCACTGAATTATTGCAATTATATGTAAGTGTAGTGTTAGAGTTTATGTTTGAACAAGAAATTTGTATGCTAATTACAGTTAAAAAGTAGGAAAGATAATTAACAGTGTATGATTTTATGTATATTTTCATATGGCTTGTAAAAGTACCAATTTTAGTGGTCAATTCGTATGTTAATTTGCAAATTGAGGCTTGATTATGTTGGTTCATTAAGAAGCGAAGAAAACATAGTTTGAACAAAGTGATTTGGTAAAAAATTGAAATCACAGTAATGAATTTTGTAAAGGAACTCAAAAACGGAGTTTTCATATGAAAAACGGAGTTTTCATATGAAAAACACGGAATTTGAGAAATTAAACTAGTATAATTGTTGTTAAATTGTTCTATGTTGAGGAATATGTTAGAAAACATGTTTGTGATAGTTCTATATCATTTGTACGTGTTAATATTACTGTTTAGTGGATGAAATTCATGTTAATTGGGCTAAAATGACTATTGTTCACTGCTGTCTCTGGTTCTGTCTGTGCACTGGCACAGCTACACCGGTGTCAAGGCCTGAAACGACTTAGATGCACCAGTCCCAGGCTTGTGTATGGCACAGTTGCACCATACCCTGTCCTGAGACAGTGAAGTCTGCTATTGCAGTAGACTTCGGGGATACCACTATAACTTAGTTTAATGGTGTGTTAAAGTAACAAGCATGTAGTAAGAAGGGTAAAACAGAACCGTGATATGTCATTGATAAATTCAAAGTTGTAAAAAGAATCATAAGTTATGAACGTGTTATGTTAGAACTTAATGTACACAATGAATGTTAGATAAGTGTTGTGAAGTCAACACTTGGAGTTTCATAAATATATATAGTTGCATAAGACTTGTACTGAAATAACAAGTTTAACTAGAATTGAGTGTTATGTTGGAAAATGGATGTTAGTGCATTGCATAAATATAATAGGAAGGGTTATGAGATGTAGAGTAAAGTTTACATTACAACTACTATGCGTTGCTATGTGACTAATAGTTGATGTGTATGATTATATAATTGTGTAGGGCACGTGAAGTGCAGATAACTATAAGCTGTTAAACTATTATTGGTAAACAACGATCAAGGCAAGTCTTTCCGTTCCTATTTGCTATGTGAACATAATGATTAACTGTATTAAATTGTTATTGCAAAATGTATGATGTGTTATATATATGTTGAAAGTATGAAATGTTAAAGTCAACTTATGGCTGCGTTGAGTAAAGAACTCAATCTTTATACTTGTTATATGAACTGCAGCATGTATGTTATATATTGAGCATGTTATTATGTGCTATGTGATGCATGAAAACTGTTAGATTTTGCTGGGCTGTCGAGCTCAACCTTGCAAATAACCACTTTTACAGGTTAAAGATTTAAGGTAAAGTTATGTGCTACTTGAGAGATATGAATCAGATGTGATACTTGAAGATTTATACACTTTAGCTGTGCTATTATTATTTGAACCATGTTTAAGGTTCTGAATAATGTATTAATGTTGAATTGTAATATCGTTTTGTGATGTAAACTCTTGTACTATTAAAATGATTCTGAGATATTTAGATGTAAAGGTTGAAGGTTTTGGGAATAAAGATAGTTTGTAATAAAAAATTTTAATTATTCCACAAATTTCAATGGTTGTATTATTGTGTAATGATGTAAAATTAGAGGTTGAATGTATTGTTAACGACCGAAGTCGAGAATTAAATTGTATAAATTTTGGTGGCGTTACACTTGATCGTTGTTTACCAATAACAGATTAACAGCTTACAAATATCTACACTTCACGTGCCCTACACAATTATATAAGCATGCACATCTACTATTAGTCACATAGCAATGCATAGTAGTTGTAATGTAAACTTTACTCTAAATCTCATAACCCTTCCTATTAATCAATACACAATGTTTAATTTGATTGTGTTAACTTTCGACTTATATCTCATTATATTTCTTCTTAGGTCTCACTCAAAGTTCATTCAAGTGTTTAAGTCTTGCTAAGACTACTTATTGGTTTTATATTAACACCATTTTATATCTTATAATATTTATTTCATTTGACTTAAAACACTATTTACGTTCATTAACACTTGTCACGGCGTTTCGACGTTCATTCTTTACACGCCCGATTTGTCTCTCTTGCGTACGCTTAGTATGCTTATACAGCATATCTAATACATCATTTATTAATGGTAAACATCATTATATTTACTAATATTCATATTTTATAACTTAGAACAACACCTTTTATCGTCAGAAGCACTACACTTGCATACTTGTTGCCGTCGCCCTCCGATTGGCTCCGAATACACATCACTCCCAAAGATGGCCATTTTGACCCTTGTTCCCGACATCAAATTGAAAAACTTAAAGAATGAAAGTTGTAGGTCTATTCTTCCTTGTTCTGGATCATCTTGAATTGCCTCAATCGGAGTTCGTTTGTATGAAAAAGTTATGGCCATTTTCGTAAAACATGTCCGATCAGATTTTTCTCTAACACTTGGTCAGCCTGCCCACCCCCTCCGGGGTGGGGTTTTTGGCCTAGAAAAGTCCGTTGGGGCGGGATACTCGCTGGGGAGGAACTTTTTGAACTACAAACCCCCGCTGGGGCTGTGACACCCCAAATCTGGGTACTTCCTTCCCATAAGATTTGGTGTTCACTGTCTAAACATTCATTTCTAGCTACCCAAATATAATAAAATTTAAACAATAAACTTTCCCATTAAAGGGTTACATCATTAAGTTCAATAAAATCCAAGGTTGTCTAACCTTAAACATTCATCAAATGCAAAAAAATAAATAATTACATCATAATATTTAAAATAAAGTATGACATCAAGAAAGTCAATAAATTTTACAAGTCTTCAGCACTTGTTCAATTTTCCTTTCCCTTTACTAGTGGTTGGTTCATCGACCTTCTCAACTTTTGCTGCAATGATTATATATGCATAAGTGAGCAAAACAAATACTCACTTGAAATGATAATAAATAATAACAACATAATAACTGCCAATGAATAGGCTCAATAGAACTGAATAATATTCTCTATCAATGATAATCAAGAACTAAAAATAGAATTTGGAATATATCTGAAGGTCACAAGACCACGAACTATGTCCAAGGTTATAAGTATTCTTTTAATTTAAACCTAAACAGCCATAAGACTGTAGGGACTTCCCGTAGTTAGGGGGATCAGCCTTTCGTACTATGTATTGTGCACAAACATCTAAACGCTTACGCGTAATAAATCCCCTATAATAGGGTTGTTCTTCTCAGTTTTAGAATACAAGTCCGCACCAAAGTAAGTTTGGTTTGGATAAGCTTCAAGGGTAATTTAGAGTTCAACGAACATCAACTAAGGATTAGTTGAATCAAAACTTAATAATGTTTCAAGGTTTTGGATAACAACATGTTATGGAATAGTTATGAACCACAATCGAATAAACATAATGCATCATAGTCATGCTTAAGGAATAAACTTAAAAGCATTGAAACATATACTAAACCTTGCTTGAGTAATAATAATAAGCTAAGGTTTCATTCTTTTTCGATAACGAAACAAAATTAGAAACTTTGTTCAATGTAAGAGTAGGTTTAGGAATAGGAACTTGTATAATCATAATCAGGATAAAGATAAATAATAGCTTGACAATAAAAGGTAAATAGACTTATGAAACTTGCATTTATTATAAAGAGAATGAAGTTAGGAAACTTGCTCAATTGTAATCAAGATAAGATAAACTCAAATGGATTGGGGTTTGAAAACTTGCATAAAATAAGTAAGATAGGACAACTCAAATAAAGATTGGGGTTTGAAAACTTGCATAAAATAAGTAAGATAGGACAACTCAAATAAAGATTGGGATTTGAAAACTTGCCTTGCGTGTCAGCTAAACCGTATACTTGATTCTCAATATCCTATACACATGTCATCATGACATAATTAGTTACTACATGTACTCAGTACATAATTAAGTATCTATTTCATGTATGACTTGTAGTCTTAGGTTCAACTATTTGGTTAAACCACAACTCTTTAATTTATCACATAATTCATTAATTGCTAATAATATTTTTCATACTTGGTACTATAACACCACAATATGACAAAATCACATTTTATCAGTCATAGTATTATTATTTATCAATAATTACAGAATTGTATAATTAAAATAACTTTTCTGGCCAAACTGCTAACTAGCACTGGCCAAACTGCTAACTGGCGCTGCAGCGCCCTAGTTTGCATTGGGAACGGCGATGCGGCGCTGACATGGTGCTGCCGCATGAGACTAAAGAATGTACTTGGCCCTGCAGTGGTCTCGGCAATGCAGCGTCCCTGTTTGTTCACATAACTGGCGCTGCAGCACCGGTACATGACAAAAAGGCGCTAAGTGGCGCTGCAACACTGGAATTGCACTATGGAACGGTGCTGCAATGCCGAAGTACAGTTTCAGGCAGACAGTGTTCGCGAAGAACACAAAATAAAGTCAAATTGGCTTACAAGCTACTTTCTAACAACAAATTTAGCATACATAAAACACATAAACTTTACATAATATAAATTAATGTTTCTAACATGTTTCTAGCCATAAAAATAGTATAATCAACAAATTTAAAACCTCTAATTTCATTGTTCTTGCTAATACCTCACTTTTAGACGTTCTCAGCGAAATAAATCTCTGTAAACTCATTTTTCAACCAAAACAGTTAATTTAAATTGCTTTGTTTTCGTTTCTTCCTGTATTTTCACAATCAATAGTCAATTTATATTTTATACTATGAATTGAATATCAATTTTAACTCTAAAATAAGCCATATTCTTATATATTTCACTGTAATTCAATTTCTTCACTACTAAACATAATTTCATGAAATTGATTACTCTAACACATGAACGAATTATATAAAATAGTTTATAATTCTCTACTAACACATAACAACTCATAATTTCCACATTTATTCATAAAACATCAATCACATAGAACTTTTCACAAAAATTAAAACAAAACCTTAGAAGATAGGATTATACATTTACTTTCTTATTTAGGTTAGCTAGCAGATAATTACAACTAATCCTTCTTGTTCTTGCAAAACTTCTTCTCACAATTTTTCTCTCAAACTCTCTCTTTTCTCTCTCTTTTCTTCTTTCTCTTCTTCTCTAATCCTTCTTTAGTCTTAGGCTTAAGCACTTAACATAAAAATAATCAGACACAACGTATAAAATAAAACGTATAAAAACTGACATGTAATAATATCTCTACTTAATATATCAGTTATTTTTTTTAAATTCAAAAGTTATAAGGCCTTGTTTGGCAAAACTAATTAAAAATAATGACTTAAAACCCTTATGTTTTGTTTGGTAAAACCCATTTAAATCTCTTTTAATTTATTTTAATAACCCATTTATAACATAGTTTATTGTCACACTTTATTTAATTAAATTCAAATATCCAAATTTAATTAAAGTAAAGCTAATAACAACTTATTAAATCCATTTGTCACATAATCATATTGCCACAAAATTATAATTTTTATTATAATTTTATTTAATAAATTAGCACATCACTTAATTACTAAATTAAATTAAAACTTCATTATAGCAATTCATTTAATCCTTATCAATTCTCTAATTTAATTATTAAATTAAATTAGAGTATTATCTCATAAAATTTAATTCGTTACTCCTTTATTTTAAATTAGCTTCGAAATTCCAAAATACCAATTATCTACCTTAATTAAGTTAATTCCCCCAACTCGTAAATTATTTATTAACAAATAAATAATTAAATTAAATTAAATTAACAAATATTTATTCAACAATAACTGTAAGACCCCAACTTTTTGTAAATGAAATTGAATTTTCTCTATTTATTATTTTGAAATAGTAAGGGTTGATTTGATTAATGTGGTTAATTATGGATAAAATGCGCAAATATCTTAAAAAAGCAAGTGGTTATAAAATATTCATTATTGTCGGAGAATATTCGTTTGGTCGTGAAATATTTTTACTACCGAAGAATATTCATACGACGGTGCAGCCTTATGTGGGCCCCATAACAAAAAGCGATTGGATGAAGAAAATGACAAGTATGAGTTTTTTATAAATAACAACGTAATTGTTACCGTTAACACTGTTGGAATACCCAGTGGTTAAAACAAAGTAATACGCGGTGTTGCACAGTAGCACACAGTATTACACCAATTATTGATTCTTACGTAAGAAGGCACTACTTAATAATTGTTACAGTAATTACTGTTCAATATTTTATTTTATTGATTCAATAATTGCTACATTGATATTTTATATTATTGTTGTTTCAATAATTGTCACTGCACAGTATTTCCAATTATCAGATTAATAATTCATATTATTTTAATAATATTATTAGATAATATTATTGGCAATATGTCTAGAAAGTTCTGTCTAAGGAGAGGTTTGGTCACCTAATTGCGCGCTAGTAAGGAGAGATCCTTATTGGAAAATCTCCTCTTTCTTGGGAACGGCCTGGTTGTCAGTATTGTGATTCTGTAATATTATTTGTGAATAATTAATTATTGATTTATATGATAAGAAAAATATTTATGTATGTGGATATAAATGGAGGAATTTTTAGAAAAGTGATAATTGTTGAAAATTGATATTTTATCTTTTTTGATAACATAATTCATTTAAATATATTATTATATTTTAATAATATAATAATGATGATATTTTTACGATGAATGTGTGATATATGAATAAATGAGGATGAAGAGTATTTTTATTGCAATAAATGATAAAAATATGTTAAACGTGTCGGTGGGCCCAATTTTTGACTGAAATTTGATTAGAGCTTGTAAAATCGTCCGTATGTGGATTTCAGTCAATTTCTTCTTGAAATTTGGAAAAACTTAAACTTACAAAGTTGTAGAGAATTAAATTTTCTATAGAATGGACATAAGATTCGAATTTTTCTGATAAAAGAGCTATTTGTTATGAATTATTGAAGTTCCGGAATAATTGATTTTTGGAGTCATAATTGTTTTTATTAAAAAACGTTTTTTTATTTTTGGAGGTGGGTGGCTTATGCTTTGGTCTGGTGTGGTGTGCCTAAGAATTTATTTTGAAAATATTAATATTTTATTAAATTTTCTGCTTTGGTGTTCTAAGCATTTTCCTATAAATAGGGTGCTTAGGTTAGAATTGAAAATCACACTAGAAACTGAAGTTTTCTCTCTCTATATTATAGAGCGTATTTTTGTGAGTATTTTGATACTTTGAGTGTTGTTATATGGTGTAAGTTTCCTTCAACACTATATCTAGTATTCCAGTCAGAAGTACTGTCCTTTTGAAGTAATGGATGTTATTTTTTTTGTAAATGATATTATTTCTTTCAATATCATTATACCGGATTATTGGTATGAATTTTATTATGAAATTCTTATCTTTTCATGTCGGGGTTACTATTCACGAGTTTCTATTCATGAATTACTATTTACGAGTTACTATTCATGAGTTACTATTTAGGAGTACTATTCACGAAGTATGATGACTTTTCTTATGGAATTTATACCTTTTCGTGTCGCGGTTACTATTCACGTATACGACACTATTCACGAATACGGCACTATTCACAGAAAAATTAAAAAAAAATTTATGTGTTCAACCTCAATGGCTACTCGTATGTATGATGAGGTCTACGACCATAACGTGGAACTTCAGGACACAGTTGAGGAGTTGCAGGAGACAGTAGCTGAACAACAGACTACAATGACACAGAAGGACGACGACATCCAGGATCGAGATGAACGTCTAACTAATGCTGAAGAGAAGCTGATGCAGACTAAAGGAGAGAAGGAACAACTGATCGAGATGGTCGTGGAACTGAAGAAAAAGCTGAATGAAGAAGCTACCAAGAGGGCGAGAGCTGAAGACGCATACGAGGAAGCTTATCAACGAACTGGAAGAGCAGTAAGGGACGCACAAGCAAAGAGGATGAAGATGGAAGAGATGGATAAAGTATTAAATACCATTATCAATCGAGCTCAAGATCGGGTCATGGGTTATCCAATTCAGTTCGAGACTCTGCCATCATACGTGTTAGATCGCCGAACCATGTTCCGTGTTATGAAAGAAGAGCGTCAAAAGGCTACTGATTATCTTAATAGATCATTGTAGGAAATCTTTCTTTTTTGCAAGTAATAAGTGTTAAATAATGTGTAAATCTCAAGTGTTAAGTAACCATGGGATATGAGAATGCTGATGTTGTCCTGTAACTTTTGTAGTTCAGGAAAGGAATGTAAATGGCAGTGATGCTATTATTGTTATGTTTTTCGAAGTTATGATGAATAAATAAAAAGCTATTATTTTATTCAAAAGTGTTATGTGGTTTTTTTATGGAGACAAGTTAATTAGAAAATACATAAAGAAGTTGGGTAATAGTCTAATAGATGTTTTTTTTTCCTAACAGAAAATGCCTCCCAGACGTGAACCACCCCGTCAGAGAACCAATGCGAGAACTAACAATAATGATGTTGAGGATAATCCTGTTCAACAACTAGTGACATTACTAACAGGAGCGTTGCAGAATCAACCTCAAAACCAAGGCACAACGTTTAAGGAGTTTAAGGCGGTCGGACCACCTTAATTTCGTGGATCAATGAATCCGGTCGAGGCACAGACCTGGATTATGGAGATTGAGAAGATATTTGAAGTCGCTAGGGTAGGGGATGAACAGAAGACTGCTTTTGCAACATTCATGTTGAAAGCAGAAGCTAGTTATAGGTGGCAGGCCAATAAAACCCGGGAAGGACCAGGAGTGATGACTTGGGATAGGTTTAAGGAGTTATTCTTCGAGACCTACTTCCAGAGAGTTCTAAGAGTCAGTTAGAGGTTCAGTTTTTGGAACTGAAGCAGGGAGCGATGACGGTGTCTGAGTATGTCATGAAATTCAACGAATTGGCGAGGTTTACGCCATATCAAGTCAGCACAGACAAGCGTAAGGTAAAGAGGTTCGAACAGGGACTGAAGCCCTGGCTGTACAGTAGGGTTTCCCTGTTCCAGTTGAAGACGTTTGCAGCAGTGATGGAGAAGGCTATACTCGCTGAAGGTGGAGGCGAGGCAGTGACAAAATTCAATCAAGAGCAGAAGAAAAAGAAGAATGAGGTGGAAGTGAAGAATGGTAGCGGAGGCAATGGAAATGGCAATAACAACAACAACTTGAAGAGGAAGTGGAACGAAAACGGGGGTACTGGAAACCGGCAGAGTAACCAACAGTTTAGGAAGTTTGAAGCATGTGCTACATGCGGGAGGTTTCATAAAGGTGTGTGCTTGATGGGGAAACATGCATGTTACAACTGTGGCCAGGAGGGTCACATCACCTCAAATTGCACCCAACCCAAGAAGAATGTCTGTTTCACATGTGGATCCAAGGATCATTTTGCTCATGAATGCCCTCAGAAGAAGGTTGGAGAAACAGTAAGAAGTAAGGGAGACAGCAGTAGAGGTACTTGGGCCATTACTGGACCTACAGCGTCAAACAAACCCACAGCCAGAACTTTCAACATGACTGTGCACGATGTTGTGCAATCAAAAGATGTGGTGTCAGGTATTATCCCAATCAACGATATTAATGCTTATGTATTATTTGATTCGGGTGCTACTTGTTCGTTTATATCTGATGAATTTGCTAAGAGGTTAGAATTGCCTAGAGAAGAACTGAATTTCCCTTTGAACATAGAAATTGCGAATAGGGAGGTGATTCCTGTTAGGTTTGTATACAAGAACTGTAGAGTGAACATTAAAGGGAATATCTTGATGGTAGATTTATTCCCGATTAGACTCGGGGAATTTGATGTAATTTTGGGAATGGATTGGCTGTTCAAATATGGAGCAGTAATTGATTGTCACAAGAAGTGTGTAAACCTTATGACTCCGTCAAAGGTAGTTTTCCATGGTAGCAAATCGCCTAGACAAATGAAATGTCTGACGATTATGCAGGCCAAGAAGTTGTTGAGCCAAGGTTGTGTGAGTTATTTGGCTTACATAGTCGATACTCAGAAGAAGGGTGTAAAACTGGAGGAGATACCAGTGGTTAAAGAATTCGTAGATGTATTTTCGGAGGATTTGTCAGGACTACCGCCTGATAGAGAGATTGAGTTCGTAATCGATTTAGTGTTAGGAACTGCACCGATATCGAAGGCCCCATACAGAATGGCTCTTGTAGAAATGAAGGAACTCATGGTGCAACTGCAAGAACTGCTGGACAAGAAGTATATTCAACCAAGCGTGTCACCGTGGGGAGCGCCTGTATTATTTATGAAGAAGAAGGACGGATCAATGCGTCTTTGCATTGATTATAGGGAGTTAAACAAGGTCACTATTAAGAATGGGTATCCGTTACCTAGAATAGATGACTTGTTTGATCAGTTGAAGGGTGCTAAATACTTCTCGAAAATAGATTTGAGAAGTGGGTATCATCAATTGAAGGTAAGAAAGGAGGATATACCTAGAACGGCATTCAGAACTCGGTACAGACATTACGAGTTTCTGGTGATGTCTTTTGGTTTAACAAATGCCCCTGCCGCGTTCATGGATTTGATGAACAGGGTATTTAAACCATTCTTAGACAAGTTCGTAGTGGTGTATATCGACGACATTCTTGTGTATTCCAAAACTCAGGAAGAACACGTGGAATATTTACGTCTGACATTGGAGACACTAAGAAAGGAAAAGTTGTACGCGAAATTCTCTAAGTGTGAATTTTGGCTCGATCGTGTACAATTTTTGGGTCATATGATTGACAAAGATGGGATTTCAGTACATCCATCGAAAGTGGGAGCTGTAACCAATTGGGAACAACCAAGGACACCTTCGGAGGTGAGGAGTTTCTTGGGACTGGCCGGTTATTATAGAAGATTTATACAAGATTTTTCCAAGATAGCCAATCTATTAACAAATTTGACACGAAAAGCTGTGAAATTCGTTTGGATGGAAAAGTGTGAAGAGAGCTTCCAAGATTTGAAGAAGAAGCTAAGTATGGCACCTGTGTTAACCCTGCCGGATAATATAAGAAATTTTGTGGTGTATAGTGATCCCTCACACAAAGGATTGGGTTGTGTTCTTATGCAAAACGACAAAGTTATTGCCTATGCATCAAGACAACTGAAGGATTATGAGAAAGGTTATCCGACTCATGATTTAGAATTGGCTGCAGTGGTATTTTCTCTCAAGATATGGAGACACTATCTGTATGGAGAGAAATGTGAGATCTACATAGACCACAAAAGTCTGAAGTATATTTTCACTCAGAAGGACCTGAACATGCGTCAGAGGAGATGGATGGAATTGATAAAGGATTACGATTGTGAGATCTTTTATCATCCGGGTAAAGCGAATGTGGTTGTAGATGCTTTAAGCAGGAAAGGTCGGGAGAAATTAATGCTGATAACAACTCAGGAGGAGCTCATTTCAGCAATGACAAAGTTAGAACTGGAAATCAAATTTCCACAGGAATTCGACGAACGACTATTTCAGCTAGAAGCAGGTCCAACTTTACTGGACAATGTGAAAAACGCTCAGTTACAAGATGAAGAATGTGGAAAGAGAAAAGAGAATATGGTTGATAGTAGCGATACGAAATACAAGGTCGATACCGAAGGATTATTATGGTATGAGGGAAGAATCTGGGTTCCAGCAACACCAGAACTGAAAAACGAAATCTTGACCGAAGCTCATAGCTCAAGATATTCGCTTAATCTAGGAAGCACAAAGATGTATCAAGATTTATGCCGACATTTTTGATGGCCGAATTAGAAAAGGGATGTTGCAGAATGCGTGGCTAAATGTTTGACATGTCAAAGAGTAAAAGCCGAACATCAAAGACCCAACGGATTACTTCGTTGGAAATACCGGAATGGAAATGGGAGCATATCACGATGGATTTTTTGGTGGTTCTTCCAGCTACTCAGAGAGGATGCGATGCAATTTTGGGTGATAGTGGACAGACTGACAAAATTAGCGCACTTTTTACTAATAAAGATTAGGTTCAATCTTGATCAGTTGGCAAGATTATACATCAAAGAGATCGTTTCGAGACATGGAGTGCCAGTGTCAATTGTGTCTGATAGAGACCCGCGATTCACGTCAAACTTCTGGAAGAGACTACAAGAATGCATGGGAACTCAATTGCGAATGAGTACGGCTTATCATCCACAAACAGATGGCCAAAGCGAACGAACGATTCAGACATTAGAAGATATGCTGAGAGCATGCGTCATGGATTTCAAAGGAAGATGGGAAGAGCAATTACCGTTGGTGGAATTCGCCTACAATAATAGTTAGCACGCTAGCATCGGCATGCAGCCTTACGAAGCGTTATACGGCAGAAAGTGCAGAACTCCACTGTACTGGGATGAAGTTGGTGAACGTCAACTACTAGGACTAGAATTAGTGCAACAAACTGCTGAGGTTATCAAACTCATCAGGATAAGATTGGTAGCAGCTCAGGACCGACAGAAGAGGTATGCTGATCAACACAGGCAAGATCGTGCATTTGACGTAGGAAGCTATGTATTCCTAAAAGTTTCTCCTTGGAAGGGGAAAATTCATTTCGGTAAGAAGGGAAACCTAAGCCCGAGGTTTATTGGACCCTTTGAAGTGCTGCAAAAAGTTGGAGAGGTAGCTTACGAGGTAGCTCTACTTCCAGAGTTGGAAAACATTCATAATGTTTTTCATATTTCGGTGTTACGACCATATAAACCCGATTACAATCATGTGATCGAGTACGAACCGTTACAGTTCGAGAAAGATTTGTCTTATGAAGAGGTTCCTATCCAGATAGTCGACAGAAAAGAACAAGTGCTCAGGAATAAAGTGATACCTTTTGTGAAGGTGATATGGAGAAACCACAATGCTGAAGAAGCAACGTGGGAACTCGAAGAGAAAATGATGAAAGGGTACCCTGAGTTATTTGTTTAATCCGTGTCTTCGATTCTGGGGACAAAATCTTTATAGGGAAGAATGTAACGAATGTGTTGTTTGAGTTGTGATTTTGAGGACAGAATCCTTATTAGAGGGGAATGATGTAACATTCCATATTTTTAAATGTAAGTTATAAATATTTATTGATTTATATAAATATTTATTGGATGTGTTTATTATTGAATAAGTAATTATTCAATTTGATTGAGTTGTTTTTGTTAATTATTTATTTGTTAAATAATTAATGTGTTATGTGGATTGAGTTATGTGATTAAGTGATTTATTTAATAAATTATTATTTCATAAAGTGTGATAAATAACTATGTGATAGAGAGTTATTAAAATAAACTAAAGTCTTTTTAATTTAGTTTTGCCAAACAAGGTGTAAGTATATTAATCATTTAAATTTTTAATGGTTTGCCAAACAAAGCCTTATTGCTTTTGAATTTCTTTTGAATTTAAATTATTAATTAAATTAATAAAATATATATAATATATATTATTTTGGGTAACTGCTAAATTAATACGATCATTAGTTGAGCGTCAGTTTTATACGTTTTAGTTTTAAAGGTAAGCGTTGGTTTTAGTTAATATTACGTATATGCTATTTTGGCTTAAGCCTAATTAACATTTGAAGTTTGTCTGAGATAGTTGAGAGAGAGACAGAGAGAGAAAAGCTCTTAGATTATCATTATCAGTGAACAACAAAGTTTTCTAAAATCAACAAAAAGGTAGGTGCTTATAACCTTAAATTATGTGTATGTAATCATATATGTTTCACGCTATATACTTACTGTGAATTTGATAGTCTGTGTTCTTGAAAGTCATTCACTCTGTTAATGTTTTTACCAAAAATTATCTATAAAACATGTTCTAGAATTGGTTATGATGTTATGCGTTTTTATTGTTATAATTGTTATAGTTAGCACACACACACACACACACACATATATATATATATATATATATATGTGTGTGTGTGTGTGTGTGTGTGTGTGTGTGTGTGTGTGTGTTGTATGCTAATTTACGATTTACAAAGGAAACTTGGTTTTACAGTGGAATATATATATATATATATATATATATATATATATATATATATATATATATATATATATATATATGCGAACATATGATTTCATGATAACAAAAATTGTGAACAAATACGCGAATTGAACCTTGTATATGTTAATTGAACTATACATGTTAATTTTTTAGATGTTGGTATACTTGTATTTCAAAGGAATCAAATTTGGTTGATAACAGTGAAAATTTCGTTCACTGTACTTTAGATATCAACAATGGAGTTTTGAGTTTTAACTAAATATTATTTTAGTGATTTAAGTCCTTTAAATTTGTTGTTCAGTTGTTGAAAATTGGTATATGGATAATTGTTAGCAATTATGTGTAGTTTATATTAGTTATACATGTTGTTTGGGGTAAATTGTTATTACAAATTTAAGACAGTAGCTTTGGCTCTGTTCTTCTTTTTGGTTCTGTGAGTTTCGGCGCCCCAGCGTCAAAATTCACGCCCCAGCGCCAAGGTTCATGCCCCAGCACCAAAAATGGGCCAGTAGCTCGCGCCCCTCGTGCCCCGGTGCTGGTACTCGCGCCCTGGCGCCACTGATCCGCGCCCCGGCGCCGGAAAAGTTGTCTGAGTTGGGAAGTTTTGACCTCTTGTAGTAAAATGGCCATAACTTTCTCATACGAACTCCGATTGAGTTGATTCAAGATGATCCGGAACGAGGATGAATAGACCTACAACTTTCCTGCTTTAAGTTGTTTTATTTGAGGTCTGTAACAGTAGTTAAAATGGCCATCTTTATGACTATTGTGTATTTAGAGCCAATCGGAGGGCGTCGGGATGCACGAATGCAAGTGCAACCCTTTGTGTATTAGTATAACTTAATGATAACATGTTGGTCATGTAATAGGATGTTGTATCAAGTTGTTAATGTGCATATGGTGCAATGACATGATCACTTAAGTAGTTGTAATAAAGCTAAAATGTAATGTTCATGAAAAGATGTGATGTTGTTTAAACTTAAACTTGGTTAGTAGCTATACTACGAGTAATAAAGTAACTCATAAAGGTAATGTTAGTGTAACTAATGTGTATTGTCAATACATATGGTATGTGTAGGACTTGGGGTGAACGTGAATAGTAATTGTTTAACCTACGCACGAGGCAAGTTCCCTAACCTTTGCTACTTTATTATTCAGAAAAGGTTGCTTTTCACTGTTATGTTAAACTTAAGCAAGTTTTCTAATTCTAAAGCTTCGTTATGCAAAATTCATATGCTATACTTTATTGAGTAAAGTATTTCCATTAAGCAACTTCATTGTATCCAGTTATTCATGATGATACAAGTTTCTCATCTCTGCACTTTCGTTGAGATAGTTATTATGATTATGCAAGTTTTCTTAACTCTAAACTTGTTATATTAGCACGCAAGTACCTTTAGTTTATCGTTCAAGCTATTATTTGTTGTGCATGCTTGATATTAAATTCTAAGATGTAACCTTAGCTTAATGTTATTCAAAGCAAGGTATGATGTGTTATTCAATAGTTATGCTATTAGATTATCCATAAAGCATGAACTTAGAACGAAATACTTATTCAGTTATGATTATTCAATAACATTGTGTTATTATCTTTTATTCAACTAATCCTTAGTTGATGTCCGTTGAATTCCAAATTACCTTGAAGTGTATCCAAACCAAACTATCTTTGGGGCGGACTTGTACTCAAAATACTGAGATGAACAACCCTATTTATAGGGGTTACGCTTAGTTTTGTACTTTACGCTGAAATGTTTATATACAATACATGTACGAAGGGTTGATCCCCCTTAAGTACCTTAAAGTCATTATGGTCGTAGGACTGTAAAAGTTTAAGTTGAAAGATTACTTATAACTGTGGACAAGGATCGTCATCATTAGACCCTCAGTGAATGTTAAGATGTTAATAGAACCTATTGTTCAGTTCTATTGAGCCCCTGAATGGGCAGAGAATGGAAAAGTTATTCATTGTTATTTCGAGTGAGCCTTGTTTGCTCACTCTTGCCTGTAAAATCCTTACAGCTACAGATGGAAAGGGTGACGTACCTAGCACCAGTAAAGGAAAGGGAAAGATGAACAAGTACTGAAGACTTGTAATAGTTTTGATAGTTTTATTATCAGACTTTGGTTTAAGGAATGTAATGAAGTTTATTTAAATTTTCCACATGAATGATTGTATGTAAAGGTTAGATAACCTTGGAGATATTATTTTATGTAATTCTTGTATGGGCAGGTTTATTATTCAATTTTATTTATGTTTGGATAGTTATAAATGAATGTTTTGATTACGTGAACACCAAATCTTGAGGTAATGAAGTACCGAGATTTGGGGGTGTCACAATGACTGGCCAAAATACGAGGAACCCGAACGAGGTGATCACGGGTAAGCTAATCATAAATTTTTGCGAATTTTATACCTTACTAGATACCGGTTCTACCGATTCATTTATCTCTCATACTTGTGCTCAACGTTTAAACTTGACTTCGGAGAAATTAGACTTTGACTTATCTATGGAGACTCCATTAGGAGAAACTTTCATTACATCCACTGTTTATAAATCTTGTTTGATCCAAGTTGGCACCATCACATTACCTGTTGATCTTATCTCTTTAAAGATACTTGCTTTTGATGTGATTTTAGGGATTGATTGGTTAACTACTCATCATGCCCAAATTGATTATTTTCATAAGGTTGTTAGTTTTCATATTCCTAACCAACCTGTTATGCGAATTTAAGTAACTAAACCACTAAAATCAATCACTGTCGCATCAAGCCATAAAGCCATTCATTTATTGAAAAACGGATGCAAAGCTTTCTTAGCCCATGTCATGGACTTGAACAAAAACACGCCAAATTTGAATAATATTTCTGTTGTTAGTGAATTTCCTGATGTATTTTCTGAAGAACTTTTCGGTCTACCCCCAGAACGTGAAGTTGAATTCTTTATTGATCTTGAACCTGGTACGAAGCCCATTTCTAAAACCCTATATCGAATGGCTCCTATTAAACTTCAGGAGTTAAAGGTCCAACTACAGGAGTTGTTGGACATCGGTTTCATTCGTCCTAGTACATCTCCTTGGGGTGCTCCTGTTTTATTCGTAAAAAAGAAAGACGGGAGTATGCGATTTTGTATTGACTACCGGAAATTGAACCATGTCACCATCAAGAATAAGTATCCGCTACCTCGTATTGATGATCTGTTTGACCAGTTGCAAGGAGCACAATTCTTTTCAAAGATCGATCTTCATTCTGGATATCATCAGCTGAAGATTAAAACTGAGGATATTCTGAAGACTGCTTTTAGAACTCGGTATGGGCATTATGAATTCCTAGTCATGTCTTTTGGATTGACTACTGCTCTTGTGACTTTCATGGATATGATGAACCGTATATTCAAAGAATATTTGGATCAGTTCGTTATTATCTTTATTGATGGCATCCTTATCTATTCCAAAAACCGTGAAGATCATGAGCACCATTTGAAGCTGGTACTTCAAAGGCTTCGTGAAAATAAGCTATATGCCAAGCTGAAGAAATGTGAGTTCTAGCTTGAGGAAGTAGTATTCCTTGGCACGTGGTGTCAAAATATGGAATACCTATTGACCCGGCGAAGATTGAAGTAATACAAAGTTGGGAGCAACCGAAGTCGGTGACCGAAGTACGTAGCTTTCTGGGTTTAGCTGGTTATTATCGGAGATTCGTGGAAGGATTTTCTCGAATCACTACTCCGTTAACTCAACTGACTCGAAAAAATACAAAATTCGTATGGAGCGAGGAATGCGAGAAGAGTTTTCAAGAGTTTAAGAGGAGACTCATTTCGGCACTTGTTCTGATAATACCATCTGGTTCGGATGGATTTGTTATCTACAGTGATGCTTCGGGCAAAGGGTTAGGATATGTTCTCATGCAACATGGGAAGGTCATAGCCTATGCCTCGTGACAACTCAAAGAATATGAGAGAAATTACCCTACTTATGATCTAGAGTTGGCAGCAGTTGTTTTCGCGTTAAAAATCTGGAGGCACTATCTATATGTGGAGAAAGTGGAGATATATTCGGACCATAAAAGCCTCAAATATTTCTTCACCCAAAAGGAACTCAACATGCGGCAACGACGTTGCCTCGAGCTGTTGAAAGATTACAACCATAGCATCCAATATCATCCTGGAAAAGCAAACGTGGTAGCTGACGCATTGAGTAGAAGATCATATGCGGGAACAAGTGCGATGTTGTCAACACAAAGGCCCATTTTGTGTGATTTACAAAAGATGAAAATAGAGTTCAAGAATTTGGGGACCCATATGATGATGTCCAGTATACGCATAGAACCAACTTTAATCGATAAAGTTAAAGTTGCTCAAGTGTGACGCCCCCAAAATTAGGTATACATCACCCATCTTGGGTCGTCAGATACATAGTACAAAATACAAATACAACTTACTAATACAACTGTCGTGTACAATACGACAAAACATAAATTGTGAGTTTGAATACAAATATTATCTTCTAGAGAGTATTCATACTCAAAAGGAGTCCTCATTACATTTATTAACACACCATTACATAGAATAGTGAGGACTACTAACTAATACTATCATTCGGACCATCACTCCGTTCCCCGACTTGCCCCAGCTACGTTCTCATTTCCTGAAGAGAACAGTGAAAGAAAGGGTGAGCTCAACTAGCCCAGTAAGAAATATCATGACTAAGATAATGCAGAATAAATTATCATTAGCCTTCAACAATGTTAAACTGATAAAATATAATAGACATCAAGTTTAACTGCAGCGGAACAAGCAATCCATTAAAAGAGTCAAGTAGAAAATAAACTCTACTATCTTTTATGATTTAAAAGATTTTCCAACACTGTGATCGCTGAGACTCATCTTAATAAAATAATTCACATCATCGAATCACCCCTGCACTACGGCCAAGGATATTCGTATATTCATTAATGGTCATGATCATGCCAACAACTGTCCATTTGTAACATTACGGTCATGATTATACCGAATAATCCCTGGTCATAATCATACCAAGTCCATCTATGCACTACAGGCCACAGATGACTTTCAACATTTTATAAACATGAGGATGATGACAATGATATAAGAATTCAATAAAACAAGTTCAAGAATTAATTTATCCAAGAATTAACAACGTCCAAATTGTCAACATGATACTTCTTTGTGGAGTAAAATTCAAGAATACTTAGAAGAATATTTTCATGAAAAGATACTGGATGAAACGCAATTATCAAGGATATTCCACAAATTTCATGGAGTATAGAAGTCAAAACTTAACCAATTGAGTACAATAAAAATGGAATAACAAAAGAAATCACCATGCATGCGATAGACCACACAAATAGGTTATTCCAACAGAATAATAAATAATCGAACTAGGTCCGGCGTAAACGCACAGACAGGATATTCCGACAGAATAATAAATAATGGAACCAGGTCCGGTGTAAAACACACAGACAGGATATTCCGACAGAATAATAAATAATGGAACCAGGTCCGGTGTAAAACACACAGACAGGATGTTCCAACAGAATAATAATAAAAACGGAACCAGGTCCGGTGTAAAACACACAGACAGGATATTCCGACAGAATAATAAATAATGGAACCAGGTCCGGTGTAAAACACACAGACAGGATGTTCCAACAGAATAATAATAAAAACGGAACCAGGTCCGGTGTAAAACACACAGACAGGATGTTCCAACAGAATAATAATAAAAACGGAACCAGGTCCGGTGTAAAACACACAGACAGGATGTTCCAACAGAATAATAGAAGAATGTCACCAAGTATAGGGTAGACCACGTATACAGGTTATTCCAACAGAATAATAAGAAATGGAATAACAACAGTTCTCTTCATGAATAAGAAAGAATAACACCCCTTACCATTTTAAAGACGAGCTGAAATAAGGAAGTAGTTAAGTAGCAGAATACTCTTCTTCTCTCTCTCTCTATAGTTTCTCTCTATAGTTTCTCTCTCTAGAGTTCAGTGAATTCGTAAGAAATAATATAGGAATGAGCTGCTATTTATAGAAAAATAGAATGCATAGTAACTAATCCATGAACGGTCTAGATTGATTACTTTAATCTGACGGTCCATATTTAAAGAAAAATCTTTTAAATAAAATATAATATATTCTATTTATAGAATAACTTTAATAAAGTATTCTGTTTTATATAAAAAGATGTTTCTGTTTTATTACGTTAATAATACGAATAAAACAAAACGTCATTATCGCTAAATAATTCATATTATTAACTGACAATAATTGAATCAACTGAGTGACTTCTCACATAAGCATTAATAATCAATACTGTGTGCTACTATGCAACAGCACGTATTACTGTACTTTTACTACCGAGTAGTTCAACAGTAACAATGGTAAAATTTTCGCCGTTATTTTTAATAAAATATTTTTGTCGTTTTCTCAATCCGACAATAATTCCATTGTGGGGTCCACCAATGATTGTGTCGTTGTACGAATATTCCCTGTTAAAACGAATATTCCCCGACCAATCGAATATTATATAACAACTTGCGTACTTTGCAAAATTTATAAATATTACCCACAACTATAACATTATATCAAATTAACTCCATTATATTCAAAAATAATATTTATAGAAAATTCTTCTTTATTTATAAAAGTTGGGGTCTTACAACCTCCCCTTCTTATGAAATTTCGCCCTCGAAATTAGGGTACGTACCTGGTATGTCGAAGAGGTAAGGATACCTTGATTTCATTTCAGATTCTAACTCCCAAGTCATTTCCTCAACATCGTGGTTTCTCCACAAAACTTTGACTTGAGGTATAACCTTGGAGCGTAGAATATGTTCCTTCTTATCCAAGATTTGAACAGGAACTTCTTCATACGTCAAATCTTCCGCTATTTCGTCCGGTTCTAACTCAATAATGTGGTTCGGGTCTTCCACATATTTGCGTAACATGGATATGTGAAAAACGTTATGAACACGAGACATACTTGGCGGTAAAGCGAGTCTATAAGCCACAGTTCCTACTCGATCGAGGATTAAAAATGGACCGATGAATCGAGGATTGAGCTTTCCTCTCTTTCCAAATCTCGTAACTCCTTTCCATGGAGCAACACGTAAGAACACATGATCTCCTACATCAAATTCCACGTCCTTTCGATGAAGATCAGCATAACTCTTTTGTCGATCTTGTGAGGTTTTTATACGTTGTCGGATCGTTTGAATCTTTTCTGTAGTCATACGTACCAACTCCGGTCCCAACAACGTTGCTTCACCCACCTCATCCCAGCATACTGGAGAACGACATTTTCTTCCATACAATGCTTCGAATGGAGCCATGCCAATACTTGCTTGATAACTGTTGTTGTAGGAAAACTCCACCAATGGTAAGAACTTGTCCCAACTTCCCTTGAAGTCAAAGACACAGAGTCTTAATAGATCTTCAAGAGTTTGAATAGTCCTCTCTGATTGTCCGTCCGTCTGAGGATGATATGCTGAACTAAATCGTAACTCCGTGCCCATAGCTTTTTGTAAACTAACCCAAAATCGTGAAGTGAATCTTGGGTCTCGGTCAGAAACTATGGATACTGGCATACCATGCAGTCTTACAATCTCGTTTATGTACATACGAGCAAGACGTTCAAGTGTATAAGTTTCTCGTATCGGTAAGAAATGAGCAGACTTGGTCAATCTATCAACAATGACCCAAATCGCATCAATACCTTGAGAAACCCTTGGAAGACCGGTAACGAAATCCATGGTAATGTGCTCCCACTTCCATTCTGAAATTTCAAGTGGTTGCAATGGACCTTTTGGTACTTGATGCTCCGCTTTGACTCGTTGACAAGTTAGACACCTTGAGATAAACAACGCTATCTCTCTCTTCATATTGCTCCACCAAAATGTATGACGAAGATCATGATACATTTTGGTACTTCCAGGATGGATTGCAAATGGTGTGTTGTGCACCTCCATCATGATTTCATACTTTAAATCAGGGTTGTTAGGAACACAAAGTCTGGAGTTGACTCGAAGTATTCCTTCTTCATCGATTCTTGCTTCCGGCATAGCACCTTTTGCACTTTCTTCCTCATACGCATCAGCTCCAGGTCTGTAGCTTGAGCAGCTTTAACTTTATTGATTAAAGTCGGTTCTACTCGTATATTCGACATCATCACATGGGTCCCTGGAGTCTTTAACTCTATCTCCATCCTTTGCAAGTCACACAAAATGGGCCTTTGTTGTTAATATTGCACTTGTACCCGCATATGATCTTCTACTCAATGCGTCAGCTACCACGTTCGCTTTTCCAGGATGGTATTGAATGGTATGATCATAATCTTTCAACAGTTCAAGCCAACGTCGTTGTCGCATGTTGAGTTCCTTTTGAGTGAAGAAATATTTGAGGCTTTTATGATCCGTAAAGATCTCCACCTTCTCCCCATACAAGTAATGCCTCCAAATTTTAAGTGCAAAGACAACAGCTGCCAACTCTAGATCATGAGTAGGATAATTCCTCTCATATTCCTTGAGTTGTCTTGATGCATAGGCTATGACTTTTCCATGTTGCATGAGAACGCATCCCAACCCTTTGCTCGAAGCATCACTGTAGATGACAAATCCCTCCGAGCCAGATGGTATTGTTAGAACAGGTGCTGAAATGAGTCTCCTCTTGAGTTCTTGAAAACTCTGCTCACATTCTTCGCTCCAACCGAACTTTGTATCTTTCCGAGTCAGCTGAGTTAATGGAGTAGCGATTCGAGAAAATCCTTCCACAAATCTCCGATAATAACCAGCTAGACCGAGAAAGCTACGTACTTCGGTTACTGATTTAGGTTGCTCCCAGCTTTGAATAGCTTCAATCTTTGCTGGGTCAACAGATATTCCACGACTTGATACTACGTGCCCAAGGAATGCTACCTCTTCCAGCCAGAACTCGCATTTCTTCAACTTGGCATAAAGTTTGTATTCACGAAGCTTTTGGAGTACCAGCCTCAAGTGTTGCTCATGATCTTCACGGCTTTTGGAATAAACAAGGATGTCATCGATAAAGACGACCACAAAGTGATCCAAATATTCCTTGAATACCCTGTTCATCATATCCATGAAGGCAGCAGGAGCATTAGTCAATCCAAAAGACATAACTAAGAATTCATAATGCCCATACCGAGTTCTGAAGGCAGTATTTGGAATATCCTCAGTTCTAACCTTCAGCTGATGATATCCAGAACGAAGATCGATCTTTGAAAAGAATTGTGCTCCTTGCAACTGGTCAAACAGGTCATCAATACGTGGCAATGGGTACCTATTTTTGATGGTGACATGATTCAACTCCCGATAATCAATACAAAGTCGCATACTCCCATCTTTCTTCTTCACGAACAGAACAGGAGCACCCCAAGGAGAAGTACTAGGACGAATAAAACCAATGTCTAACAATTCCTGCAGTTGGGTCTTTAACTCCTGAAGTTCAATAGGAGCCATTCGATATGGGGCTTTGGAAATGGGTTTTGTACCGGGTTCAAGGTCGATACAAAATTCAATTTCACGCTCTGGGGGTAGGCCAGGAAGTTCTTCGGGAAATACGTCAGGAAATTTATTAACAACAGAAATATCATTCAAAGCTGACGTATTTTTGTTTAGATCTGTGACATGAGCTAAGAAAGCTTGACATCCGTTTTTCAATAAACGAATAGCTTTATGGCTTGAGATGACAGCGATTGATTTTAATGGTTTGGTTGCTTGAATTCGCATAATAGGTCGATTAGGAATATGAAAGCTAACAACCTTACGAAAATAATCAATTTTTGCATGATGAGTAGTTAACCAATCAATCCCTAGAATCACGTCAAATGCAAGTATTTTTAATGAAATAAGATCGACAGGTAATGTGTGGGTACCAACTTGAACCAAACAAGACTTATAAACCGTGGATGTAATGAAGGTTTCTCCCAATGGAGTTTCAACTGCTAAGTCAAAGTCTAATTTCTCCGGAATCAAATTTAATCGATGAGCGCAAGTAGGAGAAATAAAAGAATGGGTAGAACGGTATCAAATAAAGTATAGACTTCGTTAGAGTTTATGATAAGCTTACCCGTGATGACCTCATTCGGGTTCCTTGCTCTCTGGGAGTTCACAACAAACGCTCTCCCTTGCACAACCGGTTTTGACTTTTCTGGGATGGCCTTTGGTGCCTCCATCCTAGCTGAATTTGTCTTCGGTAAACGACAAAATCGGGCTAAATGACCTTCTCTTCCACAATTATAACATGCTTTGGACGGCATCGCGCAGTTTGGACTGATGTGCCCCTCCCCTCCGCATTTGAAACATATGATAGGTGGTCGTTCTCCTTCCTTAACGACAGGTGCTGGTGCTGACGTCTTTCCATCATTGTTGAATCTCCTCTTCTTGAAATGCCCATTCTTATTATTTTGGCCCTGATTACCACCGAAGTGGTTACCATTTCTGGCCTGTTGATTCCCTCCACGCTTGTTGTCACCGCTTCGATGACTGCTTTCACTAGTATTATCATTTTGCTGGCTGCTCTCTTTTGGTTGCGTTGTCTCGTTATCGCGCTCCACCAACTGAGCCCTATTTACAACATCTGAATACAAACACAATTTATGAGAAACAAGATGTTGACGTATCTCCGGCTTCAAACCTCTTAAAAACATCCGCGTCATTCTTTCTTCATTATCCACCAGGTGGGACGCAAACCAGGATAACTCCGCAAATTTTGCCTCGTACTGCGACACGGTCATATTATTCTGCTCCAATTTGATGAACTCCACCTCCTTCATGTGACGAATACTCTCGGGAAAGTATTTGTCGTTAAACAGCTCTTGGAACTTCTCCCAAGACATCTTCAGTGCGGCAGGTTGAGTACGCATTATCGATTCCGACCAGTAATCTGCCTCTCCTCGCAACATAAAGGCGGCAAAGGGAACCTTTTGCTCCTCGGAGCAACCCAAGACATCAAATATCTTGGTGATCTGCTTTATCCATGTTTCAGCTACAAGTGGTTTGGGTTCTCCCTTAAACTCCGGTGGTCCCAGCTCCTTAAACTGTTTAGCGGTGAGCGCCTGAGAGTTTCCAGTATTTCCACCTACGTTGTGGACAGGAGCCGCTTTCACCTGTTGTTGCATGAATTGCATAAAACCTCTGAACATTCCATCATTCATCATCTGGTCAGTGTTGTTGTTTGCATGAGGATTGTCACCTTCCTAATGAACATTATCCTGATTATTGATATGTGGGGAATCAATAATCGTCTGTGCTCCATTGCTATTCTCAACATTCTCAGATGCCATTTTTAGATACTGCCACAAAATAAAAGTTAATTGATATATCATATATTATCCTTATATTATGACCGACCAATTAAATACCATGCACATAAACTTAGGTAGGTCATACTAGCGAAGGAATTCCCCGTCTCTCCCCTCCTAGTTCTATTCTCACATCTTAGCCAGGGATCATATCCCTAAGCTCTGATACCAACTGTGACGCCCCCAAAATTAGGTATACATCACCCATCTTGGGTCGTCAGATACATAGTACAAAATACAAATACAACTTACTAATACAACTGTCGTGTACAATACGACAAAACATAAACTGTGAGTTTGAATACAAATATTATCTTCTAGAGAGTATTCATACTCAAAAGGAGTCCTCATTACATTTATTAACACACCATTACATAGAATAGTGAGGACTACTAACTAATACTATCATTCGGACCATCACTCCGTTCCCCGACTTGCCCCAGCTACGTTCTCATTTCCTGAAGAGAACAGTGAAAGAAAGGGTGAGCTCAACTAGCCCAGTAAGAAATATCATGACTAAGATAATGCAGAATAAATTATCATTAGCCTTCAACAATGTTAAACTGATAAAATATAATAGACATCAAGTTTAACTGCAGCGGAACAAGCAATCCATTAAAAGAGTCAAGTAAAAAATAAACTATACTATCTTTTATGATTTAAAAGATTTTCTAACACTGTGATCGCTGAGACTCGGCTTAATAAAATAATTCACATCATCGAATCACCCCTGCACTACGGCCAAGGATATTCGTATATTCATTAATGGTCATGATCATGCCAACAACTGTCCATCAATGCAATACAGGCCAATGAGGACTTTTACCACATCATTTGTAACATTACGGTCATGATTATACCGAATAATCCCTGGTCATAATCATACCAAGTCCATCTATGCACTACAGGCCACAGATAACTTTCAACATTTTATAAACACGAGGATGATGACAATGATATAAGAATTCAATAAAACAAGTTCAAGAATTAATTTATCCAAGAATTAACAACGTCCAAATTGTCAACATGATACTGCTTTGTGGAGTAAAATTCAAGAATAGTTAGAAGAATATTTTCATGAAAAGATACTAGATGAAACGCAATTATCAAGGATATTTCACAAATTTCATGGAGTATAGAAGTCAAAACTTAACCAATTGAGTACAATAAAGAATGGAATAACAAAAGAAATCACCATGCATGCGATAGACCGCACAAACAGGTTATTCCAACAGAATAATAAATAATGGAACCAGGTCCAGCGTAAACGCACAGACAGGATATTCCGACAGAATAATAAATAATGGAACCAGGTCTGGTGTAAAACACATAGACAGGATATTCCGACAGAATAATAAATAATGGAACCAGATTCGGTGTAAAACACACAGACAGGATGTTCCAACAGAATAATAATAAAAACGGAACCAGGTCCGGTGTAAAACACACAGACAGGATATTCCGACAGAATAATAAATAATGGAACCAGGTCCGGTGTAAAATACACAGACATGATGTTCCAACAGAATAATAAAAAAAACGGAACCAGGTCCGGTGTAAAACACACAAACAGGATGTTCTAACAGAATAATAATAAAAACGGAACCAGGTCCGGTGTAAAACACACAGACAGGATGTTCCAACAGAATAATAGAAGAATGTCACCAAGTATAGGGTAGACCACGTATACAGGTTATTCCAACAGAATAATAAGAAATGGAATAACAACAGTTCTCTTCATGAATAAGAAAGAATAACACCCCTTACCGTTTTAAAGACGAGCTGAAATAAGGAAGTAGTTAAGTAGCAGAATACTCTTCTTCTCTCTCTCTATAGTTTCTCTCTATAGTTTCTCTCTCTAGAGTTCAGTGAATTCGTAAGAAATAATGAAGGAATGAGCTGCTATTTATAGAAAAATAGAATGCATAGTAACTAATCCATGAACGGTCCAGATTGATTACTTTAATCTGACGGTCCATATTTAAAGAAAAATCTTTTAAATAAAATATAATATATTCTATTTATAGAATAACTTTAATAAAGTATTCTGTTTTATATAAAAAGATGTTTCTGTTTTATTACGTTAATAATACGAATAAAACAAAACGTTATTATCGCTAAATATTTCATATTATTAACTGACAATAATTGAATCAACTGAGTGACTTCTCACATAAGCATTAATAATCAATACTGTGTGCTACTATGCAACCGCACGTATTACTGTACTTTTACTACCGAGTAGTTCAACAGTAACAATGGTAAAATTTCCGCCGTTATTTTTAATAAAATATTTTTGTCGTTTTCTCAATCCGACAATAATTCCGTTGTGGGGTCCACCAATGATTGTGTCGTTGTACGAATATTTCCTGTTAAAACGAATATTCCCCGACCAATCGAATATTATATAACAACTTGCGTACTTTGCAAAATTTATAAATATTACCCACAACTATAACATTATATCAAATTAACTCCATTATATTCAAAAATGATATTTATAGAAAATTCTTCTTTATTTATAAAAGTTGGGGTCTTACATCAAGTCACAGACCCGGAGCTGATGCATATAAAGAAGAAAGTATAAGAAGGTGTTATCCCAAAAGCCAGAATCGATGATGAAGGCATACTTTGAGTCAACTCCAGACTTTGTGTTCCTAACGATTCTGATTTGAAGAACAAGATCATGATGGAGGCACATAATTCACCGTTTACAATCCATCCTGAAAGTACTAAAATGTATCGTGATCTTTGACATACATTTTGGTAGAACAATATGAAGAGAGAGATCGCAAAGTTTATCTCGAGGTGTTTAACTTGTCAACGTGTAAAGGCGGAGCATCAAGTGCCAAAGGGTCCATTGGAACCACTTGAGATTCCAAAATAGAAGTGGGAACACGTTACCATGGATTTTGGTACGGGTCTTCCCAAGGTTTCTCAAGGCATAGATGTGATTTGGGTTATTGTTAATAGATTAACTAAGTCTGCTCATTTCTTACCGATACGGGAGACTTATTCCCTTGAACGTCTTACTCGTATGTATGTAAATGAGATTATGAAATTGCATAGCATGCTAGTATCCATAGTTTCAAATCGTGACCCAAGATTCACTTCACGATTTTGGGTTAGCTTGCAGAAAGCTATGGGCACGAATTTACGATTTACTTTGGCATACCATCCTCAAACGGACAGACAATCAGTGAGGATTATTCAAACTCTTGAAGATTTATTAAGACTCTATTTCCTAGACTTCAAAGGGAGTTGGGATAAGTATTTACCATTGGTAGAATTCTCTTACAACAACAGTTATCAGGCAAGTATAGGTGTGGCTCCATTAGAAGCATTATATGGACGAAAGTGTTGCTCTCCGGTATGTTGGGATGAGGTGGATGAAGCAACATTGTTGGGACCAGAGTTGGTACGTATGACTATAGAAAAGATCCAACTGATTCGACAAATTATACAAACGGCACAGGATCGACAAAAGAGTTATGTGGATCTTCATCGAAAGGACGTGGAATTTAGTATTGGGGATCATGTATTGTTGTGAGTTGCTCCGTGGAAGGGAGTTACAAGATTTGGGAAGAGAGAAAAGCTCAATCCACGATTTATTGGTCCATTTTAAATTCTTGACCGAGTAGGAAATATGGCCTATAGACTCGCGTTACCTCCAAGCATGTCTCGTGTTCATAATGTTTTTCACATATCTGTGCTTCGTAAATATGTGAAAGACCCAAACCATATTATTGAGTTAGAACCAGACGAGATAGCCGAAAACTTAACGTACGAGGAGGTACCTATCAAGATCTTGGATAGGAAGGAGCATGTCCTACGCACAAAGGTCATACCACAAGTCAAAGCTTTGTGGAGGAACCATGCTATTGAGGAAATGACCTGGGAGTTAGAAACGGAAATAAAGCGAGGTATCCTTACCTTTTCGAAACACCAGGTACGTACGTCAATTTCGAGGACGAAATTTCATAAGGAGGGGAGGTTGTAAGACCCCAACTTTTTATAAATGAAATTGAATTTCCTCTATTTATTATTTTGAAATAGTAAGGGTTGATTTGGTTAATGTGGTTAGTTGTGGGTAAAATGCACAAATATCTTAAATAAGCAAGTGGTTATAAAATATTCATTGTTGTCGGGGAATATTCGTTTGGTCGTGGAATATTTTTACTGTCGGAAAATATTCGTACGACGGCGCAGCCTTGTGTGGGCCCCATAACGTAAAGCGATTGGATGAAGAAAGCGACAAGTATGAGTTTTTTTTATAAAAATAACGACGTAGTTGTTACCGTTAACACTGTTGGAATACTCGGTGGTTAAAACACAATAATATGCGGTGTTACACAATAGCACACAGTATTACACCAATTATTGATTTTTACGTAAGAAGGCACTACTCAATAATTGTTACGGCAATTATTGTTCAATATTTTATTTTATTGATTCAATAATTGCTACGTTGATATTTTATATTATTGTTATTTTAATAATTATCACTGCATAGTATTTCCCATTATCAGATCAATAATTCATATTATTTTAATAATATTATTAGATAATATTATTGGCAATGTCTAGAAAGTTCTGTCTAAGGAGAGGTTTGGTCACCTAATTGCGCGCTAGTAAGGAGAGATCCTTATTGGAAAGCCCCCTCTTTCCTGGGAACGGCCTGGTTGTCAGTATTGTGATTCTGTAATATTATTTATGAATAATTAATTATTAATTTATATGATAAGAAAAATATTTGTTTATGTGGATATAAATAGAGGAATTTTTTAAAAAGTGACAATTGTTGAAAATTGATATTTTATCTTTTTCTAATAAAATAATTTATTTAAATATATTATTATATTTTAATAATATAATAATGATGATATTTTTACGATGAATGTGTGATATATGAATAAATGAGGAGGAATAGTATTTTTGTTGCAATAAATGATAAAAACATGTTAAACATGCCGGTGAGACTAATTTTTGACTAAAATTTGATTATAACCTGTAAAATCGTCCGTATATGGATTTCAGTCAATTTCTGCATGGAATTTGGAAAAACTTAAACTTACAAAGTTGTAGAGAATTGAATTTCCTATGGAATGAAAATAAGAATCAATTTTTTTTGAAAAAAGGACTATTTATTATGAATTATTGAAGTTTTGGAATAATTAATTTTTGGAGTTATAAATATTTTTATTAAGAAAAACGTTTTTTTTTATTTTTTGAGGTGGGTGGCTGATGCTTTGGTCTGGTGTGGTGTGCGTAGGAATTTATTTTGAAAATTTTAATATTTTATTAAGTTTTCTGGTTCGGTGTTCTAAGTATTTTTTTATAAATAGGGTGCTTAGGTTAGAATTGAAAATCACACTAGAAACTGAAGTTTTCTCTCTTTATATTATCGAGCGTATTTTTGTGAGTATTTTGATACTTTGAGTGTTGATATACGGTGCAAGTTTCCTTCAGCACTATATCCGGTATTCTAGTTAGAAGTATTGTCCTTTTGAGATAAGGGATGTTATTTTTTTCGTTAATGATATTATACGGTGCAAGTTTCCTTTAGCATTATATACAGTATTCCAGTCAGAAGTACTGTCCTTTTAAGGTAAGTGATGTTATTTTTTTCGTAAATGATAATATTTCTTTCAATATCATTATACCAGAATATTGGTATGAATTTTATTATGAAAGTCTTATCTTTTCATGTCGGGGTAACTATTCACGAGTTACTATTCATGAGTTACTATTCACGAGTACTATTCACGAACTATAATGATTTTTCTTGTGGAATTTCTACATTTTCGTGTCGGGATTACTATTCACGTATACGGCACTATTCACGAAAAAATTAAATTTTCTTTTCTGTGTCCAAGATTGTCTGTTATGGTTCCTATCTTTGACAAATCCATGTTTTGATCTTCATTCGTGAATTTTGCTCTATAATTGATTATTATGGAGTATTTTTGAACATGGATAAACTGAAGTACGAATCCCTAATATTTGTCCTTTTGTCTCACTAGATTCATTTTTTTTAAAATATTTTTTTCATCATCCTCAGTCTTAAATGATGATATTACTGAATATATTTGGCATGTAGTGCAAAGATGAATGATTAACTTATGAATATCTTTGGCCTGTAGTGCAAAGATGAACATGTGTTTAGATGAACATGACCAACTGGTGATACAAATGAATATATTTGGCCTGTAGTGCAAAGATGAATATATGATTCAAGATTTATATTGATTGATGTTACAGGGATAAAATATTGATGATGGACTTTTAAATCTTAGAAGATATTAGAATTCATTCTCTACTTGACTCTTCTAATGGATTGTTGTTTCCGCTGCAGTTGTTGATCTAAAATTTGTTGTCTATTATATTCTATCAGATTTTTCCCTGTTGAGGACTAACAATAATTTATTCTATATTATCTTAGTCATAATATTCTTTTCTGGGCTAGTTGAGCTCACCCTTTTCTTTTTTGTTCTATTTTTCTTCTTAGGAGGCGAGAATGTAGCGAGTACTAGTCAGGGTATGGAATGATGGTTCAAGAAAGTTGTTTTAGTAGTCCTCACTATTTTTGTAAAATAATGTATCAATAATTGTAATGAGGACTTATTTGAGTGTGGATATTGTCTAGAAGACAATATTTATATTTAAACTCACAGTTTATGTGTTGTCGTATTTTGCACGATAATTGTATTAATAAAGTTGTAGTTGTTTCTGTACCATATTTTGGTGACTCAGAATGGGTGATGTATAGCTATTTTGGGGGAGTCACAATAACACATCAATTAAAATATATATTTACTTCAATAAATATTTGAATTTATGATTAAAATTCTGGATTGTTATAGGGGCGGGTATTCATAGATCCCAATTCTACAGTTTGTGTTCTTCACGATTTTTTGACCATATCTCCTTCTAATCATCATAACTTAAGTAATACACATCCAAATTAGTCCATTTTTGAGTATATGAATTCGTAATTCATAGAACTACAACATATCAAAGAATTAACAACTTACAGAACCATTAACTAACCTAAATTTTTATCCAAAACTCATGTTCATACTAAACTTTCATGTTTTAACATGTTTAGCGAATTTATTCACTACGAATTCGTTTCTTAACCAAATTGATTCATTCAAATTGCGTTCTTTTCATTTTTCAATGTTCTTACAACATCCATCATCAATTTAAGGTTTCCATCAAGATTTCATAACTAATTTTAGTCTCAAAAATGACCAAAATGTACATATTCAACCAAAAACTCAATTCTTCATCTTTAACATGTTTTCATGAGTTTAAACACTCCAAAACTGTTTCTAGATGACTATTAACAGATTATGTCTATCCATAAACATATAAACATATATAAACTATGCCTCAACAAATTCAACCACCAAAAACTCAATTACAAATAATTAAAAAAATAAAACCAGAAACCAGAAACCTAGAAATTTTACCTTTGATTTGCTATAAAGCTTGAACAATTTCTTGTTTCTCCATTCTTTGATTCTGAAACTCCTCTTTAATTACAGAGAATTTCTTCTCTAAGCTCCCTCTTCTCAATTTCTCTCTTCCTCTCTTCTCTGTATTTGTTTTTTTCTTTGTTTGCGGGCTTTAGGAACAAAATACGTAAAATTCATATAACTGATATAAACATAATGCGTATACATTGTGGCCTCATCAGTTACACAGCCAAACGTTCCATTAGTTATAATAACCAAAATCAACAAGGCCTTGTTTGGCTAGCCCCTTCAAATCTCCTTTTAATTTATTTTTATTCCTTCCTTATCATATAGTTTATTTGTCACAACCATTATTAAATTAAACATCAATATAATTATAACTTCCATTTAGCCAATATAGCAAATTACTAAATCTCTAATTTAATTACTTAATTAAATTAGAATATTCCATTTCATTAATATTATCACACTTTCATTAAATTATTCCATAACGATTTCCATCAAATATTCATTTTAAATTTCATAAATATTCCAACTAAAATATTTATTTTATTCGATAAATATTTTAACTATTTACGATATTCACAATCGTATTACATTAACATATTACGTTTATATGTAATATGTATTACTTTCTCATCTTATTAAAACAAATATATTTACATTAATTCACTATTTTAATTAAGTGAATTAGTTACCTTATTTATGAAATTTAATTCATTATAATTCAACTACCAATCAAGGCATAACAATCAAACTATATTATTTCATAATATAATTTTCAACTCTATTTAAATTATCCAATATTTATTCAGTTAATTCTTTTTTTCACCATATTCCTTTACATAACATATTAACATATTATATTTATATGTAACATACATTACTCTCTTATTTTATTAAAACACGTCATAATAAGAATTTTATTCATTAAATTCTTATTTTAATTATTTTACATTAATTTACTATTTTAATTAAGTGAATTAGTCACATTATTTATGAGATTTAATTCATAATAAATTCATTGCCACAAGGCATAATAATCAAATTATATTATTGCATAATATAATTTTTAATTTAATTAAATTAACATAATTCCTTTTTCAAACAATTTCATTTACCTTCTTCAATAGTTAAATTAAATTAACTACTAAACCTCATTCTTCGAGTATATATATATATATATATATATATATATATATATATATATATATATATATATATCTTCTATATTCACACCAAATCATATAATTCACAATATATAACACATATATACACATATCCGAACGCAAAATATCTCGTAATAAGAATTTTATTTATTAAATTCTTATTTTAATAATTTTTAAAAATTCGGGTTGTCACATCCTTTCATCCTTCCTTATAAGAATTTCGTCCTCGAAATCACCGAAACCCTTTCTTACTTAGGTTTACATCAAATATCTTTAAAAAAATTTATTGTTGAATAACTTCAACACATTACCTTAATATATGTTTTATATTTTTTACTACATTCATTTTTTTAACAAATTCTAGGTTTTACTTCATAAATTTCACTTGAACTCTATTATATTTTGAGTATTATATATTCTTTAACTCATTCATTTCTTTTTCCAAGGATCGTTATCATATACTCAACTCAAAAATACTCGGGATATTACATTTACCCCTTCTTCTAAGAATTTCTTCCCTAAAATTCCAACTCACCAATCTTCATTCATTTACTTAATCAAAATAGATTTCACGTTAATCTTTATTCACTCATTGGGTTATTTGACTAAATTCCTCCTCTAAGGATCTATCATCGCATACTTCACATCTTCCTCTTTTACGAATATCACATTATTTTTTAAATAACTTCGTCCCTTCTCTTTTTAGAATTTTGTTTCTTCCTTGAAACTATTATAGTTTTCTCAATTTACTCATCATCACATGTCGTGTTTCCACAAATTAATCTTTTCTAAGGAATATCCTCATTGCCACATTCACTATTTAGAATAACAAGAATCTTCCTCAATTGCTCAATAATTGTGAAACAGTATGAATAACTTAGGAATTTAAAAGATTCTCGAATCATGTTGAGGGGTCACAAGACCTTGAACTACATCCAAGGTTATAAGTATTTCTTTCAATTTAAACCTAAATAGTCATTAGACCTGTACTTAGGGTGATCAGCCCTTCTGTATTGTGCACTATGTCCAAGGTTATAAGTATTTTTTTCAACTTAAACTTAAACAGTCATTAGACTGTAGGGACTCTCATACTTAGGGTAATCAGCCCTTCGTACCATGTATTATGCACAAACATCTAAACGCTTCTGCGTAATCCCCTATAAAATGGTTGTTCACCTCAACTTTTTAACATCTGAATCCGCACCAAAATAATTTGGTTTGACATAACTTTTCAAAGAATGCTTGAATTTCATAAACATCTTTTAACATTCGTCTAGCTAGATCAATTAGCATAGACTTTTAGCAACAATTCAGACATCAATCGAAATATATATGCATACATTCTTAACCAACTCAATTGGCATACCTTTCTTAGCTTAAAGAAAACCAAAAATCCTTTTTATGATGTCATGATACCGTACTATCTCGATAGTACATTGAGGATTCAGTCATTATATGACTTTGTCATGTTACATCATACCATAGTGGGTTGACGATCTTATGATCACATCCAACACTAGGTTCAACTGCATTAATGACTTCCTTATTTGTCATATAAACATCATATTTAGTGATGCTTACTAGAAAAAATAAAATACATTTTGATATTTTTAAATCATTTTTGTCTAGCCAAAATAATTAGCATAGACATACGAATAATGGTATTGTTTTTAAAAATCATTAGTTCCATCATTTGATCTGATATTTTTTAACAAAATAGAAGTGCAAACATCAGCACGAATTCAATAAATTTCAAAAATCTAGCAAAGCTAGAAGATCTACAATATCTAATTCTCTCCATCGACTTCGTTACTTACTAATTCGTTTTATTTCTAGCACCACCAATGCTCTGTTACTAAATATTCTTATATCTCAATTTACAAAATTTCTATACCTAGTATAGTTCATCAAACTTACCACACATTTGACGTTCAGGAACTTGCCATAATAATATGAGTTTAGGAACTTGTTATAGCAATATGTAGTCCAAGAACCGATTAGGGAATGTCCATATGCTTAGGGGGTTCAAAAACATACATATGATATACACATGAGAAACCTTTTCGCACCTAATCCTAATAATATCTGACTAATTTTAATGGTCTATAACTATCAAATATACATATGAGAAACCTTTTCTCCATATATACATTGATAATGCGATACCAACATTCCAATGATTATCAATATGATAAACTAAGTGCTAGCACAAGACCCTCGCCCATACAAAGGTTTGTACAACTCAGCCATCACACGAGTCCTTAATTGAAATCCCACCTAACTCTATCTTGCTCGTAACTTGCTCTTTACTCAATACGAATTTTCTATATCTCATCATTTAGAACTCGTCATGAGTTTACCTCGTATTATGTCATAGTACATTCTCTTATAGCATCAAGCTATAACTATTCATTCATTACAGATCATCTATCATTTTACAACTTAATCAAATCACGTCGTGATCTTATTCTACAATCATCTTCTTTATGATTCATTTCTTATTTTATGATCGTTTTGGTTTTATGATCCTTATTATTTCCTCTTTAATTAAGTATCTTATGTTATTCAACTCAATTTTAACTCTTCAGGTTCTTCTTTGAATCCAAACATATTATCTTAACTTATTTCATAAGCATTCTTCGAAATATATCATCAATTAAACTCTATTTGAGTTCATTATTATTATTTTAATCACCTTCATCTTGTAGACATCGTCTATTTAATAACACTTGATATCTTACTACTAGAGTTAGGTAACTCCATATTCATGTCTTTTAAATACCTCGAGATTCTTCTTTAAATCTTTCCGAATATATTTTAATATTTTATTATAAATTTCAAAATTTATTTCTTATCACTTTAACTCTATCTAAGGTTATTCTTTCATTATTTTCACCTTCCTTCTCTAAGATTATAGCCTAAGGTACTCCTACCTAAGGTTTATAACTTACATCTCTGATACCAACTGTACCGACCCCAAAATTCATACAATTCATCTCTCGACTTTGGTTATTAGCAATACGTCTAACTTCTGATTTTACATCATTAATCGATGTTAAACAAAATAAAATACAGAATAATTAAAACTTTTATGTCTTCTTACTTTAATTCCCTAAATCACAACCTTTATCATTCACACAACTCGGAATCAAGTTTATTTTATGATTCGTTTCATTAGAGTTATTATATAAAATCTTACATCTCAACTCGATATCCCTTAAACATTGGGTAGCTCAAACTTTACAACTAAATATGAAGTTTCACATCATTGATTATCAAATACATTTCTCAAAACCTTTATCTTTACCCACCTTTGAACCATACATAGTTTATTACTCACTTTATCAGAGTTAATAAATAAAAATTACATCTAGGTTAAATATCCTTTATACATTAGACAAAATTTAAACTTTATTACTCAACATCTATTAAACATCATACATTATCAAGTACATCATCTGAAACCTTAAACATGGTTCAAATAATAACAACTCAATATAAATATTCATGCATTACATTTGATTCATGTCTTTCAAGTAGCACATAACGTTACCTTGAATCCTTAACCTGCAAAAGTGGTTATTTGCAAGGTTGAGCTCGATAGCCCAGCAAGTATAACAGTTTTCATACATCACGCAACACATAATAACATGCTCAATATACATCTCATAATCATTAGACTAATATAACATAGATGTTTTAGTTCATATAACAAGTATAAAGATTGAGTTCCTTACTCAATCAGCATTCTTTACTCAATCAACATAGTCATAAATTGACTTTAATGTTACATACTTTCAACATATATACAACACATCATGATCTTTGAAATAAAGATTCAAAACATTTAATCATCAAGTTCACATAGCAAATAGGAACTGAAAGACTTGCCTTGATCGTTGTTTACCAATAACAGATTAACATCTTACAGATATCTGCACTTCACGTGCCCTACACAATTATATAATTATGCACATCAACTATTAGTCACATAGCAACACATAGTAGTTGTAATGTAAATTTTACTCTACATCTTATAACCCTTCTTATTAATCAATACAGATTTTTTAATTTGATTGTGTTGACTTTTGACTTATATCTCACTATATTTCTACTTAGGTCACACTCGAAGTTCATTCAAGTGATTAAGTCTTGCTAGGACTACTTATTGGTTTTATATTAACCCCATTTCATATCTTATAATATTCATTTCATTTGACTTAAAACACTTTTTACGTTCATTAACACTTGTCACGACGTTTCGACGTTCATTCGTCACACGCCCGATTCGTCTCTATTGTGTATACTTAGTATGCTTATACAAATTATCTAATACATCATTTAATTATGTTAATCATCATTATATTTACTAATATTTATATTTTATAACTTAGAATAACATCTTTTATCGTCAGAAGCAATACACTGGCATACGTGCATGCCCGACGCCCTCTGGTTGCCTCGGAATACACATCAATCCCAAAGATGACCATTTTGACCCTTGTTACCGAAATCAAATTGAAAACTTAAAGAATGAAAGTTGTAGGTCTATTCTTCCTCGTTGCGGATCATTTTGAATCGCCTCAATCGAAGTTCGTTTGTATGAAAAAGTTATGGCCATTTTTGTAAAACATGTCCGGTCAGATTTTTCTCTAACACTTGGTCTGTAACCACCACAAAATTTAAATAATTTAATTCTCGACTTCGGTCGTTAACAATGCATTCAACCTCTAATTTTACATTATTAAACGATAATACAACCTTTGAAATTTGCGGAATAATTAAAATTTTCTATTACAAACTATTCTCGTTCCCAAAACTTTCAACCTTTACATTTAAATATCTCAGAATTATTTTAATACTACAAGATTTTACATCGCAAAACGATATTATAATTCAACATTAATACATTATTCGGAACCTTAAACATGGTTCAAATAATAATAACTCAGCCAAAGTGTATAAATCTTCAAGTATAACATTTGATTCATGTCTTTCAAGTAGCACATAACTTTACCTTGAATCTTTAACCCGCAAAAGTGGTTATTTGTAAGGTTGAACTCGACAGCCCAACAAAATCTAACAGTTTTCATGCATCACATAACACATAATAGCATGCTTTTCATACATCTCATAAACATTGGACTAACATAACATACATGCTGCAGTTCATATAACAAGTATAAAGATTTAGTTCCTTACTCAATCAGCATTCATTACTCAATCAACGTAGTCATAAATTGACTTTAACGTTTCATACTTTCAACATATATATAACACATCATGTTATTTGTAATAAAGATTTAAAACAGTTCATCGTCAAGTTCACATTGCAAATAGGAACTGAAAGACTGGCCTTGATCGTTGTTTTCCAATAACAGTTTAACAACATACATCTATCTGCACTTCACGTGCCCTATACAATTATATAATCATTCACATTAACAATTAGTCACATAGCAATGCGTAGTAGTTGTATTGTAAACTTTACTCTACATCCCATAACACTTCTTATTAATCAATACACAATGTTCAATTTGATTATGTTAACTTTCGACTTATATCTCACTATATTTCGTACTCGAAGTTCATTCAAGTGTTTAAGTCTTGCTAGGACTACTTATTGGTTTTATATTAACCCTATTCAATATCTTATAATATTCATTTCATTTGATTTAAAGCACTTTTTACGTTCATTAACACTTATCACGGCGTTTCGACGTTTATTCGTCACATGCCCACTTTACCTCTCTTGTGTGTACTTAGTATGCATATACAACTTATTTAATATATCATTTATTAATGTTAAACATCATTATAGCTCATAATATTCATGTCCAATAACTTAGAACAACATCTTTTATCGTCAAGAACACTACACTTGCATACGTGCATGCCCGACGCCCTCTGATTGCCTCCGAATACACAACAATCTTAAAGATGACCATTCTGACCCCTGTTCCAGACCTCAAATTGAAAAACTTATAGCATAAAAGTTGTAGGTATATTCGTTCTCGTTCTTGATCATCTTGAATTACCTCAATCAGAGTTCATATTAAAACGTTATGCCTATTTTACTAAACCACGTCAAAACAGTCACACCTGACACACTTTGGGCGCAACTGCACCCAATTAAGGCTTGGGCATAGCGCAGTTGCACCCTAGAGGGCAACTGTGCCCCAAATGACTTAGGGCACAGTGCAACTGCACCCGTTAGCAGAAACGGGACTCTTAATTCACTGTTCTCGCGATTTTTGAACATTTTCTCCTTCTAATCTTCATAACTTGAGTTATACACATCCAAATTAGTCCGTTTTCAATTCTATGGATTCGTAATTCATAGAATTACAACATACTAGAATTATAACAATTTACAGAAGCACTAGCTAGCCTAAATCTTGACCCAAAACTTATGTTCATACTAAACTTTGATGTTTTGACATGTTTAGCGAATTCGATTGTCAAATCTTTGTTTCTTAACCAATTGACACCATTCCAACTATGTTGCTTTCGTTTCTTGATATACTAACACAATGTATAACCAATTAACAGATTCTAGCAAAGATTGAACATCAAATTTTGGACTTACTAAGCTATTTTCATATACAAAACACTGCTATCTTAATTTTCTTCTACAAACCACTTTTCCATGAATTTAATTACTCAATACAACTTCTATATAACAATTATTATATTACACATGTACATAATCAACACCTCAAACCCTAACCCAACAAAAAACAATTATAGAGAATAAGATTACAAAACTAAAACTTAAAAATTTAAGAATGGATGATACCTCGAATCTCCTACTAGCAAGATGATGTTAACAAAGTTTAGAAATTCTTCCTTTGATTCCCTCTAAAAGTTCTATGTGTTTCTCCCTTTCTCTGTTCTTAGCTTATTAGGAGAATACGTGATATAACCCATGTACGTCAGGTAAAAAAACCAACAGTCTGCGTTAGTTAAAATAAGCCAAAGGCCACAAGGTCTTATTTGGCTACACTTAGGTTAGGTTTTTAATTTATTTTTATACTATATAGTTTCATTTGTCACACAATTAATTAATTTTAATATCTTACAATTACCATTATAATTATAATTTTCATTATAATCATACTTATGCTTAATAAATTATTATATACCTAATTTAAATATTAAATTAAAATAGTTTTATTTCCTTAAATATTTAGGAATTTATTTAATTTAATTATTTTATTAAAGTAAATCTTCAAACAATAAAATTACCATTCATTAATTTAGTTAAGTTAATTTAGTTAACATACACACTTAACTAAATTATTGCACCACAATTTTATCAACTATTTATTTATCTCAATAAATAAATTAATTAAAATATTTATTTAATTCAATAAATATTAAAATTTAATTATAAAATTCACTTAATTTCTTCAATAGTTAACTTAACTATTAAACCTCACTTTCTCAATATAGGAATATATATTTCTCTTCACACCAGATCACATATTTCAAAATATATAGCACGTATATATATATATATATATATATATATATATATATATATATATATATATATATATATATATATATATATATATACTCAAACTCAAAACATCTCATAATAAGAATTTTTATTTTTAAATTCCTATTTTAGTAACTTATAAAAATTTGGGTTGTCACATCATTCCCCCCTTATAAGGATTTCGTCCTCGAAATCAACGAAACCTCCCTTACTCAGTTTTTACCAAATCACTTTTCAAAATTTATCGTCGAATATCTTCAACACATTACCTTAATATAAGTTTTATTTATTACCACTATAACCATTCTTCATAATAAATTCTTGTAAGTTTTATTTCATAACATTTACTTAGACTCAATTATATTTGAGTATTACATATTCTTTGACCCGTTCATTATCTTTCTCTAAGGATCATTATCATATACTATATTCTCAAACTCTCGGGACATTACATTCACCAATTCTTCTAAGAATTTCGTCCTCAAAATTTTGACGTACTAATATTCGTTCATTCCATTATAATCAAATTAGATTTTATGTTAATATTTATTTATTCATTAGGTTCTACAACCAAATTCTTTCTCTAAAGATCTTTCTAAGATCATCATATTCCTCACATCTACCTCTTCTAAGAGTTTCACATTTCCCTTCTTTCTGGAATTTTATTTCTTTCTTTAAATTATTATGTTTTGCTTAATTTTCTCATCCTTTCCACTTTCACCCTTCAGAATAAAAAGAATCTTCCACAATTGCTTAAAATTTAGGAAGCGATATCAAAAACAGGAATTTAAAAGATTCCAATTTATGCTGAGGGGTCATAAGACCTTGAACTACGTCCCTAGGTTATCAAGTATCTCGACTTGAACCTTTAACATTCATAAGACTATATGGACCTTGAGCTCTTCTCCAGGTTTAATAGTCCATCACCACTGTAAACCATCTTTAACAGAATGTTTAGCAATCACACAGACTAAAAACACTCTCTGCAAGTACTCTAGGTTATCAGCCTATTGTACCCCTACATCGTAACGACTATATGCGCTACTTTCGGAACCATTGTCTCCGATAACATGTCCCCTTTTTCAGGGTTGTTCACCTCAGCTTCTTAACATTTGAATCCACACTAAAACAATTTGGTTTGGTATAGTTTGAACAAAAACATTTGAATTTCGTGAACAACTTTCAATATTCGTCTACCTGAATTAAGTAGCATAGACTTCTAGCAATAACTCAACATCAATCGAGATGTGTGTGTATATATATATATATATATATATATATATATATATATATATATATATATATCCATATTATTATTTTTAACCAGCTCAATTAGTATACCTTTCTTAGTTTAAAGAAAAACCAAATAAAACTTTTTATAACATGATGATACCGTACCGTCTTAATAGTACGTTGAGGATTCCGTCATTTTGTGACTTTGTCATACTACATCATACCTTAGTGGGCTGACGATCCGATGATCACATCTAACACCAGGTTCAATTACATTGATGACTCCATCGTTTATTATTTCTACACCATATCAAATGGTGTACACGATTATACAAAATACATTTTGATAATTTAAAATTATTTTTATCTAGCTGAATCAATTAGCATAGACTCTTCTTTAAATAGTTCAAAACTATTGAAAATCATTTTTGGTGTCATCATGACACAACAGGTAACAATGTGTTAATGGCCCGAAGTCCATACCTACACACTTGTCACCATGTGTTGAGGATAACAAAATTCATTTATATTTTTAAAGGCACATCAGTGTGAATTTAGCTTGATGTCAAAAATTTCGAAGTCTAGCATAGCTAGAAGATTTGGAATACCTATGCTTCCACCATCGACTTAAATTTCTCTAATGATCCATTGCTTAATAATTTTATCTATTTCTATCATCCTTAATACTCCTTCAACACTTAGCTATACCTCGGTTCATCAAACTTACCACACATTATGAGTTCAGGAACATTCCATAATAATATGAGTTTAAGAACTTCCTTGTCAGACCATAGGTGTCCATTCGTTGAGGAGTTCCAAACATACCATATGATTATGCGTCATCAACTTACCATATGTATGAGTTTTAAGAACTCACACCTAATCCTAATAATATCTGACTAATTTTAATGGTCTATAACTATCAAATATACATATGAGAAAAGAATCACCTTTTCGCCAAATATACATTGATAGCGCGATAACAACATTCCAATGATTATCAATATGATAAAGTAAGTGCAAGCACAAGACCCTCGCCCATACAAAGGTTTGTACAACTTAGCCATCACACGAGTCCTAAATTGAAATCCCACCTAACTCTATCTTGCTTATAACTTGCTCTTTACTCAATACGAATTTTCTATATCTTATCATTTACAACTCGTCATGAGTTTACCTCGTACTATGTCATAGTACATTCTCTTATAGCATCAAGCTATAACTATTCATTCATTACAGATCATCTATCATTTTATAACTTAACCTGATCACGTCGTGATCTTATTCTACAATCATCTTCTTTATGATTCATTTCTTATTTTATGATCGTTTCGGTTTTATGACCCTTATTATTTCCTCTTTAATTAAGTATCTTATGATTATTCAACTCAATTTTAACTCTTCAAATTCTTCTTTGAATCCAAACATATTATCTTAACTTATTTCATAATCATTCTCCGAAATATATCATCAATTATACTTTATTTGAGTTCATTATTATTATTTTAATCACCTTCATCTTGTAGACATCGTCTATTTAATAACACTTAACATCTTACTACCAGAGTCAGGTAACTCCATATTCATGTCTTTTAAATACCTCGAGATTTTTCTTTGAATCTTTCCGTATATATTTTAATATCTTATTATAAATTTCAAAATTTATTTCTTATCCCTTAAACTCTATCTGAGTTTATTCTGTCATTATCTTCACCTTCCTTCTCTAAGGTTATAGCCTAAGGTACTCTTACCTAAGGTTTATAACCTACAGCTTTGATACCAATTGTAACGACCCAAAAATTTAAATAATTTAATTCTCAACTTTGGTCGTTAACAATGCATTCAACCTCTAATTTTACATTATTAAACGATAATACAAACATTGAAATTTGCGAAATAATTAAAATTTTCTATTACAAACTATTCTCGTTCCCAAAACATTCAACCTTACATTTAAATATCTCATAATCATTTTAGTACTACAAGAGTTTACATTGCAAAACGATATTACAATTTAACATTAATACATTATTCGGAACCTTAAACATGGTTCAAATAATAATAACTCAGCCAAAGTGTATAAATCTTCAAGTATAACATATGATTCATGTCTTTCAAGTAGCACATAACTTTACTTTTAATTTTTAACCTGCAAAATTGGTTACGTGCAAGGTTGAGCTCGACAGCCCAGCAAAATCTAACAGTTTTCATGCATCACGTAACACATAATAGCATGCTTATCATACATCTTATAAACGTTGGACTAACATAACATACATGCTGCAGTTCATATAACAAGTATAAAGATTGAGTTCCTTACTCAATCAACATTCATTACTCAATCAACGTAGTCATAAATTGAATTTAACGTTTCATGCTTTCAACATATATATAACACATCTTCAACATATATATAACACATCATGTTATTTGCAATAAAGAATTAAAACAATTCATCATCAAGTTCACATAGCAAATTGGAACTGAAAGAGTTGCCTTGATGGTTGTTTACCAATAACAGTTTAACTGCTTACAGCTATTTTCACTTCACGTTCCCTACACAATTATATAATCATTCACATTAACTATTAGTCACATAGCAATGCGTAGTAGTTGTAATATAAACTTTACTCTACATCCCATAACCCTTCTTATTAATCAATACACAATGTTCAATTTGATTGTGTTAACTTTTGACTTATATCTCACTACATTTCATACTCGAAGTTCATTCAAGTATTTAAGTCTTGCTAGGACTACTTATTGGCTTTGTATTAACCCTATTCAATATCTTATAATATTCATTTCATTTGATTTAAAACACTTTTTACATTCATTAACACTTATCACGACGTTTCGATGTTTATTCGTCACACGCCCAATTTGTCTCTCTTGTGTGTGCTTAGTATGCGCATACAACTTATCTAATATATTATTTATTAATGTTATGCATCATTATACTTCATAATATTCATGTTCTATAACTTAGAACAGCATCTTTTATCGTCAAGAGCATTACACTTGCATACGTGCATGCCAGACGCCCTCCGAAAACATAATAGTTCTAAATATGACTATTTTAACCCTTGTTCCAGATCTCAAATTGAAAATCTTAAAGAATACAAGTTGTTTTTATATTCGTTTTTGTTTCAGATCATCTTGAATCACCTCAATCGGAGTTCGTATTAAAAAGTTATGCCTATTTTACTAAACCAGGTCAAAACAGTCACACCTGACACACTTTGGGTGCAGCTGCACCCAATTAAGTATTGGGCACCACGCAGGTGCACCCTAGAAGGTAGCTGCGCTCTAATTGACTTAGGGCACAGCACAGCTACGCCCGTTAGCAGAAATGGGACTCTGAATTCACTGTTGTCGTGATTTTTGAACATTTTCTCCTTCTAATTTTCATAACTTGAGTTATACACATCCAAATTAGTCCGTTTCAATTCTATGGATTCGTAATCCATAGAACTACAACATACTAGAATTCTAACAATTACAGAAACACTAGCTAGCCTAAATCTTGACCTAAAACTTATGTTCATACTAAACTTTCGATTGCCAAATCTTTGTTTCTTAACCAATTGACACCATTCCAACTACGTTGTTTTCGTTTCGTGATATACTAACACAATATATAACCAATTAACAGATTCTAGCAAAGATTGAACATCAAATTTTGGACTTACTAAGCCATTTTCATATACAAAACACTGATATCTTAATTTTCTTCTACAAACCACTTTTCCATGAATTTGATTACTCAATACAACTTCTATATAACAATTATCATATTACACATGTACATAATCAACACCTCAAACCCTAACCCAACAAAAAAAATAATTATAGAGAATAAGATTACAAAACTAAAACTTGAAAATTTAAGAATGGATGATACCCTGAATGTTCTACTAGCAAGATGATGTTAACAAGGTTTAGAAATTCTTCCTTTGATTCCCTCTAAAACTTATATGTGTTTCTCCCTTTCTCTGTTCTTAGCTTATTAGGAGAATACGTGATATAACCCACGTGCGTCAGGTAAAAAGACCAACAATCTGCGCCAGTTAAAATAAGCCAAAGGCCACAAGGTCTTGTTTGGCTACACTTAGTTTAGGTTTTTAATTTATTTTTATACTATATAGTTTCATTTATCACACACTTAATTAATTTTAATATCTTACAATTACCTTTATAATTATAATTTTCATTATAATCATACTTATGCTTAATAAATTATTATATATCTAATTTAATTATTAAATTAAATTAATTTTATTTCCTTAAATATTAAGGAATTTATTTAATTTAATTATTTTATTAAATTAAATCTTCAAACAATAAAATTATCATTCATTAATTTAGTTAACATACACAGTTAACTAAATTATTGCACCACAATTTTATCAACTATTTATTTATTTCAATAAATAAATTAATTAAAATATTTATTTAATTCAATAAATATTTAAAATTAATTATAAAATTCATTTAATTTCTTCAATAGCTAACTTAACTATTAAACCTCACTTTCCCAATATAGGAATATATATTTCTCTTCACACCAGATCACATATTTCAAAATATATAGCTCGTATATATACATACTCAAACTCAAAACATCTTATAATAAGAATTTTAATTATTAAATTCTTATTTTAATAACTTATAAAAATTCGGGTTGTCACACGGTCAGCCTGCCCACCCCCGCTGGGGCGGGGTTTTTGGCCTAAAAATGGCCGCCAGAGCGGGATACCCGCCGGGGCGGCAGTTTTTGAACTAAAAACCCCCGCCGGGGCGGGTATTCGTAGATCCCAATTTTACAGTTTATGTTCTTTGCGATTATTCGACCCTTTCTTCTTTTAATCTTCATAACTTGAGTTATACACATCCAAATTAGTCCGTTTTTCAATTATATGGATTCATAATTTATAGAAATACAACATACCAAAGAATCAACTACTTACAAAACCATTAACTAACCAAAATTTTGATCCAAAACTCATGTTCATACTAAACTTTCATGTTTTAACATGTTTAGTGAATTCATTCACTACGAATTCATTTCTTAACCAAATTGATTCATTCAACTTGCGTTCTTTTTGTTTTTCAACGTTCTTACAACACCCATCATCAATTTAAGGTTTTCATCAAGATTTCATAACTAATTTTAGTCTAAAAAATGACCAAAATGTACATATTCAACCAAAAACTCAATTCTTCATCTTTAACATGTTTTCACGAGTTTAAACACTCCAAAATTATTTCTGGATGACTATTAATAGATTATGTCTATCCATAAACATATATAAACTATACCTCAACAAATTTAACCACCAAAAACTCAACTACAGAGAATTTAGAAAACAAAATCATAAACTAGAAACCTAGAAATTTTACCTTTGATTCGCTATAAAGCTTGAACAATTTTTTATTTCTCCCTTCTTTGATTTTGAAACTCCTCTTCAATTATAGAGAATTTCTTCTCTAAGCTCGGGCTTCACAATTTCTCTCTTCTATGTATTTGTTTTTCTTTGTTTTCAGGCTTTAGGAACAAAATACGTAAAATTCATATAACTACTATAAACATACTGCGTATACATTTTGGCCTCATCAGTTACACAGCCAAACATTCCATCAATTATAATAACCAAAAGGCACAAGGCCATGTTTGGCTAGCCCCTTCAAATCTCCTTTTAATTTTTTTTATTCATTCCTTATCATATAATTTATTTGTCACAACCATTATTAAATTAAACCTCAATATAATTATAACTCCCATTTAGCCAATATAACAAATTGCTAAAGCTCTAATTTAATTACTTAATTAAATTAGAATATTCCATTCCATCAATAATATCTCACTTTCATTAAATTATTCCATAAAGATTTCCATCAAATATTCATTTTAAATTTCATAAATAATCCAATTAAAATATTTATTTTATTCGATAAATATTTTAACTATTTACGAGACTCACAATCGTATTACATTAACATATTACGTTTTTATGTAATATGTATTACTTTCTCATCTTATTAAAACAAATATATTTACATTAATTCACTATTTTAATTTAGTGAATTAATTGCCTTATTTATGAAATTTAATTCATTATAATTCAATTGCCAATCAAGGCATGATAATCAAATTATATTATTTCATAATATAATTTTCAACTCTATTTAAATTAACCAATATTTATTCAGTTAATTCCTTTTTCCACCATATTCCTTTACATAATATATTAACATATTATATTTATATGTAACGTACATTACTCTCTCATTTTATTAAAACACATCATAATAAGAACTTTATTCATTAAATTCTTATTTTAATTATTTTACATTAATTCACTATTTTAATTAAGTGAATTACTCACATTATTTATGAGATTTAATTCATAATAAATTCATTGCCACAAGGCATAATAATCAAATTATATTATTGCAACTTAATTAAATTAACTTAACTCCATTTTCAAATAATTTCATTTACCATCTTCAATAGTTAAGTCAAATTAACTACTAAACCTCATTCTTCCATATATATATATATATATATATATATATATATATATATACAGAAATGATCAGGTAAGGGATCCCTTACTTTATTAAAATAAGGGACTTTTTTTTTTTGCTTTTTTTTTTAAAACAACTAAAAAAAAAGTTTAATATTTTATAGAACTGAAATTTTTCCATAATACAATGTTTTGGGCGTGTTTTAAATACCTATACCAAAAAGTGGTGGTACAGTCTGCCCAGACTGTACATACATGTTTTGTTATGCGTACCCAAATCACACTCAAAACACTGTATTATGAAAAAATTTCAATTCCATAAAATATTAAACTTTTTTTTTTAGTTGTTTTAAAAAAAAAAGCAAAAAAAAAAGCAAAAAAAAAAAAGTCCCTTATTTTAATAAAGTAAGGGATCCCTTACCTGATCCTGACCCTATATATATATATATATATATATATATATATATATATATATATATATATATATATATATATATATATATATATATATATTCACACCAAATCATATATTTCACAATCTATAACACATATATACACATATCCAAACTCAAAACATCTCGTAATAAAGATTTTATTTATTAAATTCTTATTTTAATAATTTTCAAAAATTCGGGTTATCACAGAAAGAACCAACAAAACCCCTGAAATCATAAATATCAGGGAAGATCGAGAAACTAGGGCTATAAGAAAGAAAGTGTAACAAATGGAGGAAACCATTCGGTCAATCAAAGGGACTGGAAACTATGGAAGTGTCACCTATTCAGACCTCTGACAAATTTCAAGTCCAATAGTTTAAAAAGTACAATGGAGCAGGCAATCCTTATACCTATTTGAAAGTGTATATTGGGGAACTTAGGTCCTATACAGAGGACGATAAGCTCAGAATATAATTGTTCTAGAAAAGTCTAACGGGAGAGGTTAGAGCCTGGTATGCCCGACTGGACAATGCCAAAATCCACAACTGGGAAGAGTTAGCCCACGCTACTGTTGCTGGGCTTCTGTTGGGTTTATGGCTGCTAGCTGTTGGTTGCATTGATAACATGATGCTGGTCTTACTTGTCTCTAGGTTGCTGATATGCAGTCAGTGAGAGGCTGGCCTTTGGTAATGTGTGGGGTGTCTGCTGGTTTCTGCAGATTTGTTGGTTTTTCGTTCTGGGTTGTGGCTTGGGGTTGAGTCGCTGATTTTAGAGGGCTACTTTTGGATCTGGTTCTTTGCTTTCTGTTGTGCGATTGGGATGGTGGGTTGCCTGCTCTCTATTTTTGGGCTACTATGCTGCCAGACTTTTATGGTTGTTTTTGTTTCACTCTACTTATGGGATCATTTTCCTAGCTTTGATGTTGGTTTGCTTTTATGTTTCAATTCTCATTACAGTATTGTATTTTCTTCTTAGGCTTGTGGCCTTGTAATCTTTTATAGTCATGACATCATAGGGCATGTCCTATGATGTCTATGCTATATCCTGATTGGGGTACTCCCATGAGGTTATAATTTTTCTCTTTTAATACAATCTAAATTTAGCAAAAAAAAAAGATGGAGACGTCTAGCACACAGGTCAGCCCGCCTATGTCAGAAACTGAAATGGTGACGACTTTCATAGACATCCAAGAGGAACCTTACTATGAGAGGATCCTCGCAAGGATAGACAAGCCATTCTCAAAAATGATCAAACATGGTGAAATGACAGAGATGAGCCTGAAAGCAGGCAAGATTAAAGACCTCATGGCCTTGGAAGCAGTTGTTGAGCATATACAGTCTGGAAATTATGCAAGCGCGCCTAAGAGGGTACCCATGAAAGGCGATGAAGATGTATCCCTCATTTTACAAGGGCAAGCTAGGAGACCAACCTATAATCCCCCCATTTTTTTTTATTTTTTATTTTTGATAATTTGGAGTTTCCCAACCGCAGTCGGACTAATCTCCCCACCCCGAACCAGGCTTCCGCTGGCTTATGCCCGAGTCTGTGACCCCGTGACCCGTAAGAGCTTAACATTTGTAGCTAGTGGGGTTCGATCCCAGGACGTCCGAGTGTACGGCTCGCCCCAAGACCTCACTTAAACCACTGCGACAGATGTCAGGGTTTAGTCCCCCCATTTAGAAGAAGCAAGGCAATCTGGCATTTCAACAATAGGCCGCATTTAGCCAATACCAAGACAGGAAGAGAAAAGTTGAAAGAATAGAAAATTGAGTTTTCACTTCCCTAGGCGATTCCCGGGAAAACATATTGGAGTTGTTAATCAACCAGAGGAAAATTACTAAATTGGCTCCAACTCTTGATCCAAAAAGCAAAATATACAAGATTGTTGGTCCTTAAAGTATAAAATTCAAAATTTGATCGAAAGTGGCAGTATTTTGGTCCGACGACCTAACTAGCCAAATGTCAACACCAACCTTCTGTTACAGCATGATACGGAGGGAGTGAACATGATCAGGTCAGGAAGCGCTTAAATGCATCCAAATTGTAAGTACATACGAAGGATGGAGGAATACCCCCAAAGGAACAAAACAAATGTTCACGAGTGGGAAAATCCAGAGGAGTGTATGACAGAAATGTAAAAATTGGAGACAATCCAGAATCAAGTAACTCTGTTGGCTAATCTGATAGTGCGCCAACATCATGTTACATGGCAACTTTTCAATCAACTATTAGAAAGCCAAGAGGAAAAAGAAGTTAACCAGAATTCAAGCTTATATCCCTCCAGGATGAGCGAGCTAAATAAAGAACATCAAAGCAGGCTGAAAGGATAAGAAAAGTGGAATGATAAAATTACTAGAAGATCTCACCAGTGGAAAAATCGCTTGGGAGAATGCGAATTCTCAAAGAAGAAAGATCAAACAAACTCCAAAAGAGACCAAAAATTTACCATCTGAACAAATCAAATGAAGAGATGCTACACTTTCTAATAAGTGAAGGAAATATTATTGAGTTGCTGCCTTCTATTAAATCCCGAGATGAAAAGTTATGATTCCATCAAGATATGTCTCTACCATTCTAACTCACCTGGACATGAAACTAAGGAATGTTGATCTCTAAAGCATAAAATCAAGGATCTCATTGAAAATGAAGAGTTGAAGATAGAAGTCCCCATGACCAGAAAAGGCAAAAGGGAAATAAAGAGTTTAATATGTCCACTCGAGACAAGAAGTTCAAAGGAGGTGACGGCTATGAGCACTAATCCTGGAAGAACACAAGGTGGACTGATCCTAATGATGGGAGTGACAGAGGAGATAAGAGAGTCGCCAAATGAAATTCATCCACCGCCATCTAGCATCTTGTTGCCAAAAGTTACCAACCACATTCCTGATTTTACCGTTCTGGATGATGAGGAGGAAATACTGATCACCAAGTCCCTCTTGGCTCAATGGTAAAACAACTACTCATAAGGATTTAAGTGCAAGAAGTCTTGGGATCCATTCCTATAGAAGGCATGAATGTTAAGATTTTAGCTAAAAACTAGGGAAGAAAATATTAATCCTTCCCAGTGCAGAAAAAGTCTAAAAGAAAAGTTCTTTTCGAGAGAGATTTCATAGTCAAATCCTCTCAAGCTCATGAAAAAGGTGAAGGAACAGATGAAGAAAAATGTGGTGAGGTTGTTGTCAAGGAAGTAAACCCATCGAGGAATCAAGAGTTCATCCCTTTTTACGACGGAAGGTGATCAAGTTATGGCAGTGATCAAAGATATTTATGACCAGGAGGTGACCTGTATCGCGAGTCTTGAAGGCAACATAACCATTGACAACTGGATTATCAATCCTCAGCTAGCCAGGAAGACATAGATCTAGAGGATAAAGTTATGAGTTCCAGGAGATGTTAGGATGGTATCACTTTCTTAGCATTACGCCTTTTATTTTCCATGCATATAAATATTGAAAAAAATCAAACAAATCAAAAAAAAATTAAAAATTAAAAAAATCAAACCAATCAAGTTTTGTCCAAGCCTGAACTACAAAAGACCCGATCTCCCTCCATCAACGGGAGTACGTAGGCAGCCAACTATGGTGCGTTCAAACAAAATAAAAACCCAAAAACCCACTCAAACCAAACAAAAACCCACTCAAACCAAATAAACACTTTTCATACCATTCAGGCCAAGCCTAAACTACGAAAAACCTGATTTGTACCATACATGGGAGTAGATAGGTTGCCATCCATAGTGCGGTCTAACCCTCGAAAGATACATTTAAACCTAAAATCCAACCCAAATACCAGTCCCGAGACACCAAAGTCCACACCCAAAATAAACCCTCAAAGTCAGCAATCCATGTTGAGAATACCCAACGGTACCTCAAGGTCATCCCGTCAAATTCAGAGCAAGTCTCGAAAGGAAGAGATTACACATCAAGATAGCCAGTCATAGGGGTGAAATAATAATTATCCTAAGATGCAACCCTTCAACAACTCATCATTCCTGAAGTGTAAGAAGACTTGATCTCATTTGACCTATAGAAGTATGTGGGTGACTGTCGTGGCAAAGTATATCTCATACATGAAGATATTCCCCCCGGATAAAGACCACAAATCAAACCTTCCTGGTCAAACCAAACCCAGATGAAGTCATCACCCATCAAGCTGAGCTCTTAGGTCCAATTCAGTGGAATCCGAAGTTATCTGGACATTAATCGTCAAAGCTGAAGAAATGTCATAGAAATATATCAAACTTGATCGTTAACAAGGACCTTCAAAGAGTTTCCACCCTCAATATGAAACCTTAATCAAATCAGAAGGAAATCATCAAAACTAATTACATCCACAAGTCAGAAATAATGATTGGGGCATCCAAGCATCAAAGCCCAAATCCACTACCTATTCACTATATGGGTCTATAGGTAAAAGACTCTTGTTATCTTGAAATCTTAACAACCCATCTGTCAAACATACAACAAAGCAATTACCCCAGATGACAAGCAAGACTGGGGCAATTTCAAAATTGGCGACAACCTGACATTGGGACCTTTACAACAGGAATGGGGCAATTTTGAAAATAGTGACAACTTAACACTAGGGCATTTATCGGCCATCCTAAAAATGAGAATGCACTAGTCAGTACCATAAGCATGGTTCGTCATCATCAGAGCTTCCCTCATAACATTTCCATGGAGATATGGTAAGATCAGTAGGTCTTTTTTCCAATTATACTTTTCTCAGAATACGGCGACCCACATGTGTGTTACAACCCTTTCATCTCTGTATGTGCTTCCAATCTCCATTTATATGCACTAGCGATGATATACATGTTAAGTATTCTTAGAAAAAGGTTTTTGCTTTACTTGTTATGAATGGGATTAATTCTAATAAGCGTCAATGGAGCAAGGATCAGGGGAACGATTAGAGAATTAAGACTATTCAACCTTTTGATTAGGCACGACATCTTAGTTCAAAGCACTTTTTGAAACAGACTTGACCTCATATCTGTACTTTGCTATTGACCCGACTCTTACTTGTGGGGTATAATGCTATGGCAAAAACAATGACAATTAATGAGAAGATAGGTAGACAGCCTAATGTCTCGAATCGTGCACTGGATTACTCAAGTTATTAACCCGGAGGGGTGTCTTTACACCTGGTGCCCAAAAGCCATCTGGTTTGGGAGTCAACGGCCCAACGCTCGTTACACGGGTAACTTAGTGCCTAAGAAAAAGAGCATTATGATGAAGAAGAAGGTGAGACCTGAGCAAATCCGAATCGTGGTCTAGATTACTCCAATAATTAAGTCTGAAGGGTGTCTTCACACCTGATGCCTTAAAGCCACCTAGTTTGGGAGTCACCAGCCCAACACTCGCTACATGGGTAATTTAGAGCCTAAGATAACAAATCATGCACAAGCTCAGGCGAGGAATAAATAGAGTAGATCGCTTGACTTGTATCGAAGCGTGGCCTTTGTTATTCAAGCAAGTAAACCCGAAGGGGTGTGTCTTTACACCTAGTGCCCTAAAGTCGTTCGGCTTGGGAGTCATTGGTCCAAAACTTGATAAATGGGTAACTCTGATTAGCCTAAGAAAACAAGACAAGTTAAGCAAGAGAGAAAAAATTTATAATCTTAAAGGAAATGAAAATGAAACCCCTGCTAAGAGTTGCGTCACTCATAGTGCACGTGCACGTGCCATATGAAATCAATTCTGTAAAGAATAGCGTCAAGGGCGAAGAGGGTATCTCTTATAAAAGGAGATAAGTCTTTTGAATCTAATCCTACCCATGAACCATGGATGCTTAAAAATTTCCTTGCGATTGTTTTTTGCTATATTCGGCTAAATTTTAACATTCTTACCTTTAGTAAGAATGGATCCCAAGACCTCATGCACCCAAAGCCTTATGAGTAGTTTTTTTACCATTGAGCCATGAGGACCTTGGTTTTCCTTGCAATTTCACAACTCATAAACTTTAAACTCCAAATGCCTCATTCACGAGATTATACTAATCCTGACGGCTGAGTCGTCAAGCTTTTGGTGTATTTTGTTCTTTTGATGTACAGGATGTTGCTCACTCTCGACTTGGTCAACAAAGAGAGTTTCTTATATGAATCTCGGGTAACAACATGCGAAAAGGCTAGGGCATTTTCCAAATCCAAGAAATAGAAAGAGTCTAAGGCATGATCAAGCTTCTAAATAGAAGAAAGGAGAGAACTTCTGAAAGAAGTTACAGCGACATAAGCTTGCCACAAAAAAAGAAGGGATAAATTCCCATGGGAACCCTTAACTCAAAAAATAGGCACCCAATGACTAACAAAAGGTCTAGCAAATGAAATCGACATCATCAAACATGTCAACCTGCACCAAGTCCTCATAAGTCAAGGTCACTAAACCAAAGTTTAAATCTAGGTAGTGAAAGAATGGGCTACACCCTTTAGGGACTTCAGCGGCACCTAGGTCATCATTTCAGCCGGGTTGCGAATAAAAAGCACAAGAAAATGGGGCAGCAGTGCCCAACAACTAAAAGAAACTCAAATTTCCCCAAAAAGGGTTAGGTATATTTCTACATCTAGTCAATTCAATTAAGCATGCGCATTAACGTAGGACAATAGACTCTTAAGGATAAATTTAGATCATCATATAATGTATGCTCAACACATGTGCAACTGCGCTACATCAGCGCACATCTCTATTAAAAATTCTAATATGCATCCCCAGTAGAGTCAAATACGTGTTCACATTAAATGCCCAGACTTGAGAAAAAAATTTCGCTGTTGAAAACTACCATTTGAGTAGGCATCAAGATAATCCGGTGATGTAAAACCATTGTCAACTAAGTTTATAATTATATAAGTGTTTATAACTGAGATTTACAGAGTTTAAATGAAGATTTGGGCTATTTCTCTCTAGAATTCTCGTAGATTTCTCTCTTTTGAGCCTTTTCTCTCTCTCTCTCTCCAAATTTGCTAAAAATGAGCTGGGGTTGCTGTATTTAAAGCCCCGACCAGCCGCAGGTACACCCGAAGTAGCCACAAATGTGCCTGCAATAACTGGGCCTGGTGGGCCCCACCACCTTAAAGTCCATTCCCTCGATCGATCCACTGTCTGCTGAAACCTTCATAAGTTATAATCTGGGAATTCGAAAGAGATGTGTCATACAATTTTGGAAAGCCCTTTCTTAGAGTTACGTAATGACATAGGGCATGACCTTTTCCAGAGTCAGGAAGATGAGTCCATGACCAGAATAGGATATTCAAGTCTTTGTAGTTAGTCCGTTGAGCTGTCTTGCGCAGTTTGCACTCAGGATTGCTACGATGGATCTTTTGTAACAATATCTATAGCTAGATGGTTTATTGTTTATGTTGTGTTTCTAACATTCCCTCTTTTCCCTCCTGGGGTTATCTCTGGGGTTGATGTGGTTGTAGCTGTCCCTCGAGGTTGTTTGTAGGGTTTGACAACTGTCTATTCTATCTTTCCTTAGGGTTATCTCTGAGCACTAATTTATTAGTGTAATCCCCCAGGGTTATCTCTGGGGTTGAAGTTAGGAGGATGTCTTTCCTTGGGGTTGTCTTCGAGATATAAAAGACGTTCTTGCCATCCTATAGGGTTAGTAACAAGAAAATAAAATTTTGAGTGTCTACAATATCTAAACTAGGTTGTTCACCACAATTTTTAGTTTTACTAACTTTGGTCAATTCTTTCCAATTTTATTTCTGTAGTCAATACACACTCTCCATCCTATTTGCATTTGTGTGGGCACCAACTCATTATTTTCATTCTTTACAACTGTAATTCTAGATTTCTTTGGAACTACCTACACGGGACTCACCCTTTGAGTGTCGGAGATGGGGTAGATTATACCTGCATCAAGCAATTTTATAACCTTTTTCTTCACTACCTCCATCATTTGTGGATTCAATCTTCTTTGTGCATCCTTGTGGGCTTACCTCCATCTTTTAGCAAAATCCGATGCATGCACATCACATGACTAATACCTTTGATATCCGTTATTGTCCACCCAAAGACTGTGACATGGTCCCTTAGGACTCTCAGCAATTTATATTCATACACTTTGGTTAGATTACTAGCAATAATCACAGGTAATGTGTCATTAGTACCCAAATATGCATATTTTAAATGTGCAGGTAATTATTTTAATTCTAACGTTGGAGCTTGCACAACAGATGGTAATAACTTTTGATGAGAAGTAGGTAATTGAATTGAATTAACTGCATACTTATCTGAATATTTTGGCAAAGAATGAAATACAACCACAATTTCCTTCAATTCCTGACCCTGATGTCATTCAATCTCGTCATCCATGTCCAAACTGTTGGCAATGGCAACCTCTAAACTGTCCTTATGCAATTGTGCATAAGTTTCCTACACTAAGGAGTCACTAACATCAATTAAAAAAATATGATTAACACAATTAGGGTACCTCGTGGCATCCTATATATTGAAATGAATCTTTTCTCCATCAAATTCCATTGTTAAGGTCCCATTGTGCACATTAATCATAGTCCGACTGCAGTTGGGAAATTCCACATTAACAAAAAAAATAAAAAATAAAAATCACGGTTCGTGCTATTTTTAGAAATGGACTTCTTAACAAGATATGGGAGGGGTTCGATGGTGTATCATCCTCCATGTCCACAATGTAAAAGTCAGCAGGAAAGATTAGTTCGTTCACTTATGCTAAGACATCTTCAATTACCCCCTTGGGGGATAAGTTTTATTAAGATCCGCCAATTGGATAATCACATCAGTATTTTTCAAAGGATGTAGATTTAAAGAAACGTAAATAGATAATGGTATGACATTAATTGAAGCACCTAAATCTAGCATGGCCTTTTCAAATCTACTGTTTCCTATTTTTCATGGGATTGTGAACATGCCTGGGTCTTTACATTTAGGGGGCATTTTTTTTGAAGGACATCTGATACATTTTCCCTGATTGTGACTCTTTCATCATTTTACAATTTCTTTTATTAATGCATAATTCTATTAAAAACTTTGCATACATTGGCACCTGTTTGATTGCATCAAGTAAGGGAATGTTTACCTCTACTTTCCTGAAAGTTTCCATGAATTCTTTTTCTTGCTCATCTTTCCTTAAAGTTCTAGAATTCCTGGAGGGAAAGGGTAGAGGAATATTTTAAAGCTGAATAGGAGGGTTAGGTTGTACATTTGAATTTTTTGTTTCCTCCTTAGTTATTTTCTACTCAGTTGTTTCCTCCTTAAACTCTATAGTGGCTTTTGGTGTATCTATCTATTTTCCTCTTCGAAAAGTTATGGCACTTTCATTTTCTCTTGGATTGACAATAGTTTGGGATGGTAGCTTCCCAAAACCTTGAAAGTCCAATCGACCTACTGTAGTAGCAAGTTTACTCATTTAATTCACTAAATTGTTAATGGATTCAACCAGGACGTGACAGGTTCCCTATTTGGGTTAAACTCAGTCAGATTCTGTTATCTTACTGGTCTGACAAATGTATTAGTTACATTGCTAGTGCTATTGGTAAACCACTTTTCACTGATGAGATGACATCAAAGAATGATTGGATGGTTTTTGCCCAGGTATGCATCAAAGTCCATGCTTCTTTTTCCTTCCCTATTTTCTTGAATGTTGTGGTTCTCAATAAGGAGACTTCTGAAGAAATTGTGGTTCCTGTTGAGGTGGAATACCAAAGGAGGCCACCCTCTTGCCCTTCTTACAATGTATTTGGTCAGTCCCCATTAAAATGCCCTAAGTCCAATTACCAGTGGATTCCCAAGGCTAAAACCACCTCAAACCCCTCCCCCCTTGATGTGGACTCCTTGCCCCTTGTGGCTCAACCCCCCTCTGCTGCCAATTCTGCTTCTGTTCAGAACCCTCCTTCTTCTATAGAGCCTACCCAAAATGTTGCTGATTGGATAACAGTTTTTAGAGGTGGGAAAGCTGGGAAAACCTCTACTTCAACTTCTGCTAAACCCTTGGCCTCTGTGTTGGCTTCTAAAAATGCCTTCTCACCGATTGCAAATATAACTGTTCAGCATGCTACTCCTTATTCTGAGAATGAATCCCCCCTATTAATAGTCAGTTTTTGAGTAAATTAAAAGCCATTGATGAAAAATAAGGGAAAGACTTAAAACATAAGCTAAGAACAGGGAAGGAATCTTCTCAAGATGCCAAACGAATAAATAATGGCAAGAACCAAAGTGGTAAAAGCCCCCAATAATTGTGTTTTTTTATGTTAAGTTTAGCTTCTTATAATGTTAGAGGGTTGAATAAAAAGCCTAAGCAGGCTTATGTTAGACAGTTACTGTTGGACGATAGTATCGCTTTTGTTGGCCTTTTAGAAACTAGAGTTAAGCACCATAATACTCCTAAGATCTCTCGCGCTATCTGTAAAAACTGGTCTTGGATCTTTAACTATGATTACCACCTTAATGGATGTATCTGGGTTAGCTGGGATCCATCTGTGTGGAAGGTGGATGTCATTTTTGTTTCCTCCCGAACTATCTATTGTAAAGCTATGCATATCTCCATTGATTACACCTTTTTGATTTCTTTTGTATATGGTCTGAACTCTAATACAAAAAGAAAAGAATTATGGCTTGATCTCATCACAGTTAGCTCCCCTCTCTGCTAGTGCCTCTTGGGTGACTTTAATGCTATCCAAAATCTCAATGAAACTGACAGAGCTAACACATTATGGGACTCTGGAATGGAGAACCTCAAAACCTATTTTTAATCTATTGGTGTGGATGACATCAGAGGGTTTAGTTCCTTTCTCACCTAGTGGAACAGCCAAACTGAGTCTCCTATCCATAAAAAGTTGGATCAAGCTCTGGGAAACACTGCTTGGTTCAACCTCTTCTCTCTTTCCCAAGCTTCCTTTGGTCCTAGGGGTATGTCAGACCACTCTCCAATGATTCTCTGCACTGGGCTAACTAACAATAAGCCTTGAAATCCATTCCAATTCTTCAATCACATGTTCCTCTTGGATGGGTTTATTGAGTGCGTCTCTACTTCCTGGCAGCAACATGTGCCTGGGAATCCATTTCGCATCTTCTTTGAGAAACTGAAACTTACAAAGAAAGCTCTTGTTATTCTAAACCAGTAGGTCGGGAATCTCTCTTCCTCAGTTAAATCGAACAAAGATGAACTTCACATAATCTAATCCTTACTGTCCACTTCTCCTTATAACCCCACTCTCATTGCTCAAGAAAAATGCTATCTTCATTCTCTATGGAATGCCTTGTCCTTGGAGGAAACTTTATTACACCAGAAATCTCGAGCTACTTGGCTTGCCAGCGGCGACAGGAATTCAAAATTATTTTTCAACTTGGTAAAAAGTAGATGGAACTCTAACAAAGTTCTAAGTATTCACAATTATGTTGGTAAGATTGTCTCAGGTCATGAGGCAGTTTCCAAGGTGGCACTGGACTACTTTCAAGATCTCTTCAACCCTTCCCAGCCTACCCCTTACCCTGGATTTGAGAGTTTTGGGATTACTTCCTCTAAGGTTTTATCATCTGACCAAGCCTCTAGCCTCTCAGCTCCTATTTCTGCTACTAAAGTCTTTAATGTTCTTAAGTCCATGAGGAAAAACAAAAGTCCAGGATCGGATGGGTTCAATGTTAACTTTTTTCTCACTTGCTGGAATATTATTGGTGAGGATTTCACAAATGTTGTCCTTTTCTTCTTTTCCACTTGAAAACTCCCGAAGGGATTTAACTCTACAGCCTTATTCCTAAATGCCAAAATCCCTCTTTTATGTCTGATTTTCGATCCATTACATGTTGCAATACCATCTACAAATGCATATCCAAGTTCCTTTCAAATAGATTAAAAATGGTGCTTCCCTTCCTTAACAATAAGGCTCAAGCTGCCTTCATCAAAGGAAGACAAATAAGTGACAACATCCTCCTTGCCCAAGAACTGCTTAGAAACTACAATCGCAGCTCTGGACCTCCAAGATGTGCTTTTAAAATTGACCTGAAAAAAGCCTTTAATTCTGTCAACTGGGACTTCCTCTTCGATGTCCTAAATTTCTTCAGATTTTTGACTGTCTTCATCAATTGGGTGCAGTCCTGTGTTACCACTGCCATGTTCTCTATCAAAGTTAATGGATCTCTAGCTGGCTATTTCAGTAGTTCGAGGGGCCTAAGACAAGGCGACCCTCTCTCCCCCTACTTCTTTATCCTTATCATGGAATTGCTTTCCATGAAACTTCTATGGGGATCTAAACTATCTAACTTTAAACCTTAGTGGCGAACCAACAGATTGTACCTTACTCATCACCTCTTTGTCGATAATATCCTTGTGTTCTGTCATGCTAGTATTAAACCAATCTCCATCATTCACTCATGTATTAACTCTTTTTCCTTATTTTTTGGTCTCATCCCCAATATTCACAAAAGCCAATGCTTCCTATCTTGTGCTGACCCTGAAACCACCTCTTTCGTCACCTCTGATCTGGGGGTACACCTTAGGTTCCCTCCCAACCAAATTCTTGGGTGTGCCTCTTATCTCCACTAAGCTCACCTTTTAAGACTTTCTGCCTTTGGTACACCGAATCACTCATAGAGTCACATCATGGACAGCTTTTGTGCTTGCTTATTCGGGCCGTCTCCAACTCATTAAGTTCGTTCTATTTGCCATTCAACACTATTGGAGCTCCCATTTCCTTCTCCCTAAATATGTCATTCGTACAATTCAATTTGTCCTTTGTCGATTCTTATGGAAAGGAACTTCCTTATGTCAATATGGGGCCAAGGTTTCATGGAGAAAAATTATACTACCAACCAATGATGGTGGGTTAGGAGTTAAATGCCTCCTGGACGGGAACCAATCCCTTATTCTCCAGCACCTTACACGAATTCTGCATGTCAATCTGAGATCTTTATGGGCTAGATGGGTTCAGACTTCATTCCTAAAAGGGAAATCTATTTGGCAAATTGACATTCCTTCTGATTGTTCTTGGATTTGGAGGAAGATTCTCAAGCTGAGACCCACTGCCCAGCAGCACTTGCGTTACAAAGTTGGACTCGAAAACAGTTTTAGCCTATGTTATGACCCATGGCTCAATGACTTACCCATCAATCCTACTCACTCGCTGCTTGTAAATTCACAAATTCTAGCCAATGCCAAAGTCATGGACATCATACGAGATTCAAACTGGATTCTACCCCAATTAAACCATCATGAAGTCATTATGCTTCGCCTTTCTATTACTGCTACTGTTGTTCCCTCTGGTCCAATTGATTCCATTCTTTGGAATTCTAAAGATATCCTTAACATCAAGACCTATGATATATGGGATAGTATCCGGTATAAGCATAGTATGGTTGACTGGTATAAGACTGTTTGGAACAAGCTTCATGTTCCAAGATATTCTTTCTTACTTTGGCTTGGGTTTTTGGGAAGAACACCAAGAAATGACATCACGAAGGGTTATACTGGTCGGGTGTTCAACTGTCCTCTATGCAACAAATGTCCAGAAACTTTTAATCACCTCTTCTTCACCTGTGAGTACTCTACAATTATTCTGCAAGCTGCTTTCTCATTTGGGAATTGGTCCTCCTTCCCTTTGGATTGGACTGACTTAACTACCAAGTTTAACTCCTTTCGAGGACGGAAACTCTCCAAACAGATTATGGGGCCTTGCGGTTGTTTTCTACAAAGTTTGGGAGGCAAGGAGCAAGATGATGCATTCTAACACACTCATTCCCCCACAATGTCATGTAACTGATGTAATCCATATTATTAAGTCTAGATTGTCTACCTCTTTTGCCTTTAACAAAGCCACCGGTTCTTGTCAATTCTATTGTAACTGGCTTGTTTAACAATCTGCACCTTGGTTGTCAATATGTGACTGTTCATGTAATTTTTACATACTATAGCTAGCTTGTGACGCCCCCAAAATAGGTCCATTCCATCCAACCTATTCTGAGTCGCCAAATACATGGTACAGAAACAACTACAACTTTATTAATACAACATAAAAACTGTGAGTGTAAATACAAATATTGTCATCTAGACAATATCCACACTCAAATAAGTCCTCATTACAATTATTGGTACAATACTTTACAAAAAAAAATGTTGAGGACTACTAAAACAACTTCCTAGAACCTTCATTCCATACCCCAACTAGTACTTGCTACATTCTCGCCTCCTGAGAAGAAAATGGAACAACAAGGAAAAGGGTGAGCTCAACTAGCCCAGTAAAGAATATTATGACTAAGATATACAACAAATTATCGTTAGTCTTCAACAGGGAAAAATTTAATAGAATACAATAGACAACAAATTTTAAATCAATATTCGCAGCGGAAAATAATAATTCATAGAGAAGTTACGTAGAGAATAAAATCTACGATTATCTATGAATTTAAAAGCCCATCATCAACATTTTATCCCTGTAATATCAATCAATAAATATCTTGAATCAAATAGTCATCTTTGCACTACAGGCCAAAGATATTCATCAGTTGGTCATGTTCACCTCAACGCCTGTTCATCTTTGCACTACGGGCCAAAGATATTCATCAGAAATCATTAATCTTTGCACTACAGGCCAAAGATATTCATTTATGTCATCATTTAGAACTGAGGATGATGAAAAATATTTTTTTAAGGAAACGAATCCAGTGAAACAAAATAATAAATGTTAAGGATTCGTATTTCAACTATTCCATGTCCAAAAATACCTCATAAATAATCATAGTGGAGTAAAATTCAAGAATGATGAAAACATGGATACAATCAAAGCTAGTATCCATAATAGATATTTTGGACGAAAAGATGAAAATTTTATTTTTCGGTGAATAGTAACTCGTAAATAGTAACTCGTGAATAGTAACTCATGAATAGTAACTCATGAATAGTAACCCCGACATGAAAAAGTTCCAAATTTGATAAAAAGTTTAGATTAATACTTCGGCATAATGATATTGAAGAAAATAATATCATTTAAGAAGAAATAACATCCCTTACCTCGAAAATACGGTACTTCTGACTGGAATACTAGATATAGTGCTGAAGGAAACTTGCACCGTATAGCAACACTAAAAGTATCAAATACTCACAAGAATACGCTCGATATAGAGAGAGAAATAGAGAGAAACTTGTGTTTCTGGTGTGATTTTCAATTCTAACCTTAGCACCCTATTTATAGGAAAATGCTTAGAACACCAAAGCAGAAAATTGAATATAATAATATTTATATTTACAAAATTGTCAAGCCCACCTCTTAAAATCTGATTTCAGCTCATTGCACATGTTTAATGCAGCCCACGAAGCAAAAAAACCGATTTTGTAAATAAGAATTATTAAAACTTTCAAAAACTAATTATTTTGGAACTTCGGAACTTCAATAATTCATAATAAATAGCCCTTTATTCAGAAAATTCAAATTTCGCGAGTTTTTATAGGAAATTCAATTCTCTACAACTTTGCAGAAGAAAGTTTTTCCAAATTCCAAACAGAAATTGACCGAAATCCACAAACGGGCGATTTTACAGTCAATAATAAATTTTCGGTCAAGAATTGTGTCCACCAACACACAAAACATGTGTTAGTCATTTAATGCCACAAAAATACTCTTCCTCCTCATATACTCATATATCTCACATTCATTGTAAAAATATCATCATCAATATATTATTAAAATAATATATTTAAATGAATTATTTTATCAGAAAAAGATAAAATATTAATTTTCAACAATTGTCACATTAAAATTTTTTTCCCATCTATATCCACATAAAATTAATATTTTCCTCATCATATAAATCAATAATTAATTATACACAAATAATATTATAGAACCACAATACTGGCAACCAGGCCGTTTCCAGGAAAGATGGGGCTTTCCAATAAGGATCTCTCCTTACTGGCGCGCAATTAGATGACCAAAACTCTCCTTAGACAGAACTTTCTAGACATTGCCAATAATGTTATCTAATAATATTATTCAGATAATATGAATTATTGTTCCGATAATAGAAAATACTGTGTAGTGATAATTACAAAAATAACAGTAATATAAAATATCAACGCAACAATTATTGAATCAATAAAATACAATATTGAACAGTAATTACTGTAATTATTATTGAGTAGTGCATTCTTACGTAAGAATCAATAATTGGTGCAATACCGTGTGCTACTGTGCAACAACGCGTATTACTGTGTTTTAACCACCGGGTATTCCAACAGTATTAACGGTAACAACTATGCCGTTATTTATAACCAACTTATTTTTGTCGTTTTCTTCATCCAATCGCTTTCCGTTATGGGGCCCACAAAAGACTGCGCCGTCGTACGAATATTCCCCGACAGGAAGAATATTCCACGACCAAATGAATATTCCCCGACAATAATGAATATTTTATAACCACCTGCTGAGAGTTTAAACAACTTTAGGCTATAACAGTTGAGAGTTTAAACATGAATATTATCTTCTAGACAACTTTAGGCTATAATAGTTTCAGAACTAAATACAATGACGTTTATTTGGCAACAACTTTAGGCTATAACAGTTGCCATAGTTATAATTGTCGTCATAGTTATGTCATCGGCTTTATATGCTATAACGACGAAAAAAATCCGACGTCATAGCCAGTTCGTTTTTGGCTCACTCCCTATGGAGTAAAATGATGTAAATCCACCTAATCTTTTATAAGGTCACTATTCAAATGTTGCGATATCACTCATGAATATGTTGCACCCAAAAATAAAATACTCAAATTACTTTTGATGTCATTAAGACATACTCCCTTCATTAAGAAATTACTTTTTGTTGTCATTAAGAAATAATCCCTTTTGAGGAGAGTATCAAATATATTCCATTTTTACCCATAGTGGATCCTACATATAGTAAACAAGGAATCTCAAATTTTGGACGGTGCTAATAGAACATTTGATCTCTTACTGCAGCACTGGTGCTTTTCTTCCTCCCTCTGTGTCCGTCGACTTCTCGCTCCCTCCGTGGCTATCTCCTGCTACTCATGCGATTGCTGTCAGGTACCAAATCCTAGACAAAGCTGTGATATCTCTGATTTTGTCCTCAAATTGTGCATAATGTGGGATAGATAGATTGCATATATGTAGATTTTGATTATTACCAAACTTAAGGCCTATTATCTATACCTTCAGTGTAGAGTCCTCTTGATTCAAGTGTCATTTTAACTGCCATTTTGATTTCAACATTAATTTGTATTGATCTTGCTTCAAAAATATTTGCATACCTCTAATGTGGTTGATTGCTTCAAAACTATTTTATTGTGGAGTAATTGACATTTGTGGAGAAACTTACTGCTACGTTAGGAATAAATTCTTGATTGTGAAGATATTTCTACTTCAGTGTGCAGTTATCTAATTATAAGCTTAAATAAGCAGACACATCGGTAATTTACCAAGTTCATAAGTTTTTTTGCTGTCAAACTTATTGCTTATCCTCTCCTGTATTGGAAAAATAAATAAATGACTTTATCTCTAGAGAGAGCGAATAATCTAGATGAAATACAATAGCATTTCTATATAAGCTGAACTATCCGTTTGAACATCATTGTAATTGTCCATATTCCCCATACATTTGAGCCATTAATGCCGATGGATGTAATTTTCCAGACTACATAACATGTACAAGTGTAATTTTCTGTATAGATAGATTGGGGATTAATTGACGATAAGTAAAGGAGAAAAAATCCCCTAAAAAATCAAATAAATGCCATATCACTTATTGTTAAGTATGAAAAAATGACAAAACATGCAGTCATGAGTAATTCCATTTAATCAATTCTAAGTTGCATTGTACAGTTATCTAATTATAAGCTTAAATAAGCAGACACGTCAGTAATTTATCAAGTTCACAAGTTTTTTTGCTGTCAAACTATTGCCTATCCTTTCATGTATTGGAAAAATAAATAAATGACTTTATCTCTAGAGAGAGCGAACAATCTAGAAGAAATACAATAGTATTGCTATATAGGCTGAACAATCCGCTTGAACATCATTGCAATTCTTAAATCGTATTCAAGTAATCACGTGTCAATTGTTTCGTTCTTGCGATACTACTAACATTTTGCTTTCTCTTATAAATAACAGATTTTTGTTACAAACAATATTTGTTGGTCGTGGACGTTGCCGATGGATAACCTTTCTTTTCAAAGATTTATGTACCAAAGACATGGTAGAGCTTGACACATCTACAAGGTAAATGTTATTATATGTATTTTAGGGTATTTATTGAAGGATACTTGGTGTAAGCTGTAAAAAATATATTTGGTGTAAGATGTAAAGTAAAGGGGTGTAAGATGTAAAGTAAAGGGTGGTGTTCAACATGCTGTTTCTCTATTTTATGCATATATGTATTTTTGTTCTCCGTCTTTTGTAAAGTTGGGTAATTATACATGGTTATGATGATTTTGAGTATGGAATGATGTTTTTTTTGGTGGTTTGGATATGTATGGATGATTGTAAGTTTTTTAAACATGTTTAGATTTTTCTGGATATCTATTTTTAAAGGAAATTCTGCCGAAATTTCTTGAAATTAGTAGCTACTAGCTTGATATTTTGGTGGTTGGATATGTGTTGATTATTGAATATGTATTAATTTTTGCATGGTATGATGATTTTGGGTATGAAATGATGGTTTTTTTGGTGGTTTGGATATGTATGGATGATTGTAAGTTTTATAGACAGGTTTAGATTTGTCTGGATATCTATTTTTAAATGAAGCTTTGCCAAAAAATTTTAAAATCAGTAGCGACTAGCTTGTCCAAATTTGCGATGGCCCAGATGATTTTTTTGGCTATATGTTTGACCAATTTTACCTTTTTTTTGTGGTTGGATCAATTATTTTTGAAGTTCTTATTTTATTTTGATTTTTATTTAATCAGGCAAAGGAGCTCCAAACCAATTTGGTGCACATGAACCTCTTAAGCAAGTGGGTATCATTACGCTATTTCAAAACTACAATGCTTTTACCTGTTAATGTATCAGCGACTGGTATTCAATGGACACATTTGTATGATGTATTGTGCTTAAAATAGTTTTACTAATTAATCCATGTTCCATCTAAAATTTCAAATTAAATGACGGGAATCAATAGCATATACGTGAAGAGAAGTGCTTTTAAATGTGTTTGCAGAAAATATGAAGGTTATTGGCATTGGGATTGTTTCAAATTTAATAAATGTAGTTAACTGGCCTAGGTCAAATTTATTGTTGAGTGAATGTGGATGTTGGCTTTAGTTGTTTCCTTGACAAATTTATTTTTTCTTGCCAATCTCGATTTCTAAATAATGAGTATGTAGATACAATTTGTGGCAAAATTCTTGACATTTTTATTTTTTGGGTGAGATGTCTATCTTGATTAGAAATTTTCTTATTTACAACAAATAATTACGAAATTTTCTAATTTTTATCAAATATATACTCTTTAAACATTGTAACTCACATTTTTCATTTAGATTCATCTTTAGGTATTAAATAATTACTCGAGTATTAGTAGTGCCGAAGGCACGGGTTAACACTAGTATATATATAAGCAATAAAAGCCACGGATCGACGATTCGGGCATACACACACAACACGACTCTCAACGTGAATAAGTATGTGTGGATGAAAGTGGAAAAAGGTTGAGCGAAATTTGAGATGTCTTATAATGGGCTGCCAAGAAGACTTCAGATAACTTTAAATGAATGAATACTCGGTTTTCATTCGTAAAATATAGCAAAACACAAGCTCACATGTGTTTGAAAAATGAAAGCACTCAGTTTAAAGTGTATATGAAGTGAATTGGGCAGGGCTTCCTCGCCTTTTTTCTTCTTTTTCACTATAGAAGTGTGTATGGAGTGAATTGGGTAGGGCTTCCTCAACTTTTTTCTTTGTAAAATGGCCAACCCAAGCCATCTATTTATAGGGTGAGCCGTAGGTGTACCTGCGGTTACCCGGGGTGCCCTGAGCTCCGTGGTTCTCACTGTCTCGAAGTACGTGTACGCATACAACGTGTTGTTCACTCGAACCTTCATAACTTTCAATCTGGGCTTCCGATTGAGGCGTATAATACCTTTTCGGAATGCTGTTGTCGACAGCTACACAATGGCATAGGATAAGAGGTTGTACGTGTGACGAACGAGGATTCTGTAATTTATTTTAATATTTATTAAATTAAATAAATATTTTCGATGATTTAATTATTAGATTTAATAATTAATCGATGCAATTGTGGTAGATTAATTTAATTTTATGTGTTACATTTATTAAATTAATGTGGAGAATAATTATTATTCAAGTATGTAATTATGTGAGCTTGTCGAATTAAATAAGTTATTTAATTAAGCATGATGTTATTTAATTAATCTAATTATTAATTAAAGAGTTAATAATTGGACATTATTTATTAATGAGATATTTATTTATATGACTATGTGAATTTATGAGAAAATATTATATTTTATTTATAATAAATTAAATAAAATATTGGAGTTATTTTATAAGGAGTGTGACATTTTCAAACTATATGATAAAAGGTTTATTAAAATAAAGAGTTTTGTGTTTAGTTGCTAGCCAAACATGGCACTATGGGAGTTGAGGGCAGTTACCCATGACTGGGTAACTGACCACCAACGCGTCTTTTTTTTTTTTTTTCACAATACGTCTTCTTCTCATTCATTAATTGTCTAAGTCTGTAAAAGAGAAGGAGAGCATTTAAGAGTTCAGAGAGAAAGTGAGAATTTGTGAGAGATATTATAAGTATTTAATTAACAGGTACTTGTAGAAAGCTTTCATTAACCATCTCCTAACCTATACTCTGAGTAATTCTCCCAAACCCAATTTCTACATTTACGTCTCATAAATTGGCTTTTATATTGTTCTGTAAATCTCTGTATTTGGGAGATATGAGATGATTGTAATTTTATGTATGTGTTAATATGTATCAGTTCGTGTTTAATTACATATATTACATGATTTCGTATCATCAAGTTCATGAAAGTATGTCGTACGTATGTTTTTCAAAATAAACAGAGTACGTGATATGACCATATGGCCTTATATGTGATAATTGATGTAATGATCGTATATTATCCCTAAATTTTATACCCTTATATTTTTGAGCATGTTAATATGAAGAGATCAAGCCTTAAACGAACGGATTCGGTGTTATAACGAATCCATAGTGTTAAATTATATGTTCATGTTCAAAATCCTCAAGAACATCAAGAATAACCAATTTTTTTACATGATTTAATTCTGTGATTTAGTGTTTTAAATGGTTAAAATCACTTTATATATGTTGGGTTATGATTATACATGAACTATAACTTGTGGGTATGTCTAATTTTGAGTAGAAAATAAGAAATTGGGAGAAATTGGCATGTTCTGCGATTTTTCGCGAACAGCCATTTCTGTGTCTGGTATGCCGCGCCGCAGCGCCGGCTACCAGTTCATTTCCCGCGCCGCAGCGCCAACGTGTCGTAGCGCCATGACTCGATCCACGGCGCCACAGCGCCGCAGCGCCAAGGGCCCGGCCACAGCGCCACCGCGCCGCAGCGCGAAACCTTAGTTCAATAGTGGCGCCGCAGCGCCACTCCCCCGAAACTTCAGAAATGAGATATTAAAAATGTTTAAGTCTAACAATGTGTTAGTGGATTAATGTAATGAACATGTAAACATGTTAGAGATATAATGTGATATTAAAATTGATGTTTAACATGTAAATAACATAATTACATGTGGATTTAATTGTTGAATACATAAATATATTGTCATTCATGAAGTATTAATTATGTGATAATGAGATAAATTGACTAAGTTTAGTCAATAATTAAAGTGGACAAGGAGAAGAGTTTTTGATGATTAGTTAAGTTATAATTAACTGGTATTGTGTATGTGAATGGTATGTAGGATTTAATTCAAAGAACGTGCTTAGTTAAAGTGTAATCTACGCACGAGGCAAGTATCCTATCCCTAACTCCATTCTATTGAGCAAGTTTATTTAAACTTAAACGTTACTTTTATGTTGAGCAAGTTTCCCTAACCCTACTTGTCATTATTGTTCAAGTTTATTATTTACCTTGAATAAATTATCCTTGTTATTATTCAAGTTCAAGCATGATATTAAAGATTAATTATCTTTCCAAAGCATAATTCAGTTATACAATAATTGTCCTATTGTATACTTTTGAGGTTATTATTCAAATCGAATATCAATTATTGTTGAACCTTATTAGACTAGTGAACCTTATTGATTCAACTAGTCCATAGTTGATGAGCGTTCTAAATTTCAGAACCCTTGATGAAATTATCCAAACCAAACTTCCTTTGGTGCGGACTCGAATGTCAAACTGAGATGAACAACCCTGTATAGGGGATTAATTACGCTTTAGTGTTAAGATATTGTGCACAGTATGGTACTAAGGGCTGATCCCCCTAAGTACGAGAAGAAGGTCCATAGTCTTATGACTGTTAAAGGTTTCAAGTATAATCCTTGATAACCTAGGACATAGTTCAAGGTCTTATGACCCTCAGAATTCTTTTGATTCTTGTTATTCATTCTTGATTCAAAAGTTGAGCTCTTATTCAGACGTCTTTGATTTATTCGCATGTTATTATACTGTTATTTCATTATTATACTTGTGGGCATTTGTGCTCACTCTTGCTTAATAATAACATTGTAGTTAAGAACGAAAGAAGTGATGAACCTTCCACTAGTAAGGGCTAGGGCAAAGTTAGCAAGTGATGAAGACTTGTTATTTTCTTAAATTGATGATGTATTTATGTTTAAGACTTATGTTGTTGTTAATGACTTATTTGTTTAGAATTCCGCACAGTTGTTTTAAGGTTAGTTAACCTGGGATTTATTTATGATTCAGTTGATGTAACCCTTAAGGGAAGAGATTTTATTATGATTTCTATCTATTGTATGGTTTGATATTATTTATGGGTAGATAGATAGATGATGCTTGTACAGTGAACACCAAATCCCGTGGAATCGAAGTACCCGAATTTGGGGGTGTCACAAGTTGGTATCAAAGCTGTAGGTTATGAACCTTAGGTGGGGGAAACAACCTTAGGTAGTAGCCTTATAGAAGAAGATAGTAAAGGAAAAACTCTTATCGAGTTTTAAGAAATGAATTTTTGGTAATTCATTGAAGATAATAAAATACATTATGTGTTTATGTGCTAAGTATGCGTTAGATAGTATGACTTAGTAACTAAAACTTAAAATTTTGTTGTCAGGATGACGAATGATGGAGAAGCTAGTCAAGCTGAGGAGGGATCTCGTGTACCTATAGTACCTACAGAGGAGGAGACTCGAGACATACATGTCGTTAGGGAGCAGCTTGTGTAGAGGGAGTCATCTTCATTGATCACCGTTGTTGGTCAGGAGCATGAACCTGAGATTGATCCTGAGAAGGGTCCTGAGGAGGAGTTTGATGAGGAGGAAGAAGAAGAGAAGCTACCACGGTACACTGTTGATGCTGAGACGTATGACACACTATACGACCGTAACGTGGAATTACAAGATGAGGTTCAGGAATTGACTGAGCGAGCGACTGTTCAGCAGTCTACTTTAGAGGAGAAGGATAGAGAGATTGTGACCCTTCATACACGTTTAGGAAACGTGGAGTGGGATCTGGTTCATGAGAAGGGTCAAACTGAAGATAAGACCGAGGAGATAGAGAAGCTGAAGAAGGAACTGAAGGAAACCTCTGGAAGACTGAAAATAGCAGAGGAAGGATGGGTAAGAGAATCACATCGAGCAGATCGTGTAGAAAATGATAGTCGTGCAAAGAAGGCAAAGCTTGAAGACACGTACGCCACACTTAATCATGCGATGGATGAGGTTCAAGAGCGAGTGTTAAGGTACCCCATCCATTTTGAAGGACTTCCATCGTATATGTTGGATCGCAGGACGATGTCTCGTTTCATGAATGAGGAGCGTGGCAAGGCTATTGAGAACCTTGGAAGACAGGAATAGAATCTGTTTATTTATGTGAAAGACTTATATAGTTTTATGTAAATTCCGATGTGTTTATGAACTAAGGAATATGTTAATATTTGAATGTTTTAAATCCTGTGGATTCTTTATTCCAGGATAGATGATGTAAATAGCAGTATGCTATAGTTTAATGTTAAAACTTTTTATTTGAATGAAAAGATATCAAGTTGTTTGAGATGATGTGTTAAATGAGTATGTTAAATTGTTAAGTAATGCCTTAACTATGTAGAGAAATAAATAAAGTTCTAATAAACGTTTATTTAACAGAAAAATGCCGCCAAGGAGAAGACAACAACGTCAACCGGCTCAGGAAGAGTCAACCAATAATAACATTAACGCCAACGCTAATCCTGTTTAGCAGTTGGTGAATCTACTGGCTGGAGCAATGAATAACTAACCGCATGCTCCACCCAGCGCAACGTTTAAGGACTTCAAGGCGGTGGGACTGCCAGAGTTCAAAGGTTCCAGAAACCCGATCGAGGCTCAAACGTGGGTGATGGAAATGGAGAAGGTTTTCGACGTTGCTAGGGTTCGAGAAGATCAGAAGACTATTTTTACGACATTTATGCTGAAGTCTGAGGCTAGCTACTGGTGGCAGGCAAACAAGATGCGAAGAGGTGAAGGTGTAATTACATGGGAGAGATTCAAAGAGATGTTTTTCGAAATGTATTTTCCAGCTAGTTTGCAGAATCAGATGGAGGTGCAATTTCTGGAACTGAAACAGGGAAACATGAGCGTGCCTGAATACGCGGCTAAATTCGATGAGTTGGCAAGGTTTGCCCCGTATCAAGTACACACTGACGAGAGGAAAGCCAGACGATTCGAACAAGGACTGAAGCCTTGGATATACAGCAAGGTATCAATGTTTCAACTTAACACGTTTGCGGGAGTTTTGGAAAAGGCCATTCTCGTGGAAGGAGGAAGTGATGCAGTGACTAAGTACAACCAAGAACAATAAAAGAAAAAGAGTGAGAATGAAGGTAATAACAAGATTGGTGGAAGTAATATTGGGAATAATAATAATCAGAAGAGGAAGTGGACGGATAACTCGACAGCTGGAAGTCAACACGGAGGGCAGAAAAAGAAGATAGAAGTATGTCCGACTTGCGGCAAGGCACATCTAGGAGTTTGTTTGAAGGGAAAGAGAGTGTGCTACAATTGTGGTCAGGAAGGCCACATAGCACCAAATTGTTCAAACCCAAAGAAGGGAGCTTGTTTCAACTGTGGTTCAAAAGATCATTTAGCAAGAGACTGTCCCAAGATGGGATCGGGAGGATCAGGACAAGGAGGAAACCGGAGAAATAGCAGTGGAAATACCTTAACCATCACCGGACCACCTGCAACAAACCGACCAACCGCCAGAACTTTCAATATGACGGTGCAGGATGCAATCCAGTCTCGTGAGGTGGTGTCAGGTATCATTCCGATCAATGAAATTAATGCTTATATTTTGTTTGATTCGGGTGCTACTTGTTCCTATATATCCGAAGACTTTGCTAATAGTTTAGATTTGCTTATGGATAAATTGGATTACCCCATGAACATAGAAATTGCGAATAGAGAAATAATCCCTGTTAAGTACGTGTTTAAGAAATGTAGGGTGGATATTAAGGGTAATATCATGAACGTAGATCTTATCCCTATTCGACGTTATATTGGGTATGGATTGGCTATCCAATTATGGGGCTGTAATTGACTGCTAAAAGAAGCGTATTAACCTTATGACTCCGTCAAAGGTTGTGTTTTATGGTAGCAAGTCGCCTAGACAAGCGAGTTGTCTGACGATGTTGCAGACCAGGAAGTTATTAAGACAAGGCTGTGTAGGATATTTAGCTTACATAGTCGATAGTCGAAAAGAGATCCCGAAGGTAGAGGAGATACCGATTGTGAGGGACTTCGTCGATGTATTTCCAGACGATTTGCCAGGACTTCCTCCAGATAGAGAAGTAGACTTTGTGATTGATTTGGTGCCCGGAACTGCTCCAATATCAAAGGAACCATACCGAATGGCGCTAGTAGAGATGAAGGAATTAATGGTACAACTACAAGAATTGTTGGACAAAAAGTACATTCAACCGAGCGTATCGCCGTGGGGAGCGCCGGTGTTATTCGTGAAAAAGAAGGACGGATCGATGAGGCTCTGCATTGACTACAGAGAATTAAATAAGGTCACGATTAAGAACAGATATCCATTACCAAGGATCGATGATCTATTTGATCAATTGAAGGGAGGAAAATACTTTTCCAAGATTGACTTGAGGAGTGGTTATCACCAACTGATGGTGAGGCCAGAGGATGTATCGAAGACAGCGTTCCGAACGCGATATGGTCATTATGAGTTTTTAGTAATGTCGTTTGGTCTTACGAATGCTCCTGCAGCATTTATGGGACTAATGAATGGTGTATTCAAGCCGTTTTTGGACAAATTCGTGGTGGTATTTATAGACGACATTTTGGTATATTCCAAAACCAAAGAGGAACATGAAGAACACTTGAGGTTAACATTGGAAGTATTGAGAAGGGAGAAGTTGTATGCTAAATTTTAGAAATGCGAATTCTGGATCGAGAGAGTACAATTTCTTGGTCATGTAATCGATAAAGATGGAATTTCGGTAGATCCATCCAAAGTAGAAGTTGTGATTAACTGGGATCAGCCGAGAACGCCGTCAGAAGTAAGAAGTTTTCTTGGATTAGCAGGATATTATAGAAGATTCATACAAGATTTTTCTAAGATCGCAACTCCGTTAACGAATTTAACTCGAAAAGCTGTGAAATTTGTTTGGACGGGGAAGTGTGAGGAGAGTTTTCAAGAATTAAAGAAGAGGTTGAGTACAGCGCCTGTGTTATCTCTTCCGGATGATACAGGAAATTTTGTTGTTTTTAGCGATGCGTCGCATGAAGGACTTGGTTGTGTGCCGATGCAAAACGACAAAGTCATTGCGTATGCATCACGGCAGTTGAAGGATTACGAGAAGGGTTACCCAACCCATGATTTGGAGTTAGCTGCAGTTGTTTTTGCTTTGAAAATTTGGAGGCACTATCTATACGGGGAGAAGTGTGAAATATATACGGACCACAAGAGTCTGAAATATATTTTTACACAGAAAGATTTGAATATGCGTCAAAGAAGATGGTTGGAATTAATCAAGGATTATGACTGTGAGATTTTATACCATCCAGGTAAGGCTAATGTGGTTGCCGACGCCTTAAGTAGAAAGGGTCGTGAGAAATTGATGATGTTGACTGCTCAGCAGGAGCTAATTGCAGATATGGAGAAACTGGAGTTAGAAGTGAAGTATCTTATGGAGATTGATGAGAAGCTATTTCAGATACAATCTGGTACTACTCTACTAGATAGAGTGAAGGAGGCTCAGCTTCAGGATGATGAATGCAAAAAGGTAACAACAAAGATATCTGAAGGAACCAAACCGAGATTTAAGATGGATAAGGAAGGAGTACTGAGATTTGAGAGTAGAATTTGGGTACCACCAGTACAAGAAATTAAGGAAGATATTTTAAGCGAGGCTCATAATTCACGATATTCAATTCACCCTGGTAGTACCAAGATGTACCAAGATCTTAGACAACATTTCTGGTGGCCAAATTTGAAGCGTGATGTTGCAGAATGTGTTGGCAAATGCCTGACATGTCAGAAAGTTAAAGCAGAACATCAGAGACCGAGTGGATTGCTACAACCGTTAGAGATCCCAGAATGGAAATGGGAACATATTACAATGGACTTCGTGGTTGGCCTTCCGACGACTCAGAAAGGCTACGACGCAATATGGGTTATCGTTGACCGACTGACGAAATCCGCGCACTTCCTTCCTATCAAAATCAGATTTAACTTAGATCAGTTGGCAAGATTATATGTGAAAGAGATTGTTTCGAGGCACGGAGTGCCGGTGTCTATTGTTTCCGATAGGGATACGCGCTTCACATCAAATTTATGAAAACGTCTTCAGGAATGCATGGGTACACAACTGCGAATGAGTACAGCTTACCACCCTCAAACAGACGGACAGAGCGAACGAACGATTCAAACACTGGAAGATATGTTACGAGCCTGTGTAATGGACTTCAAAGGAAATTGGGATGATCACCTACCGTTGGTAGAGTTCGGCTACAACAACAGTTATCACGCTAGTATTGGTATGCCGCCTTACGAAGCGTTATACGGCAGAAAGTGCAGAACTCCGCTTTATTGGGATGAAGTTGGTGAAAGACAATTGCTAGGGCCAGAATTGGTACAGCAGACGGCAGAAATAGTCAAAGTGCTCCGAGCACGACTGGTAGCAGCTCAAGATCGATAGAAGAAATACGCTGATCCACATCGTAAATATATCGAGTTTGAACCAGGTAGTTATGTTTTCTTGAAGGTCTCTCCCTGGAAGGGAAAGATCAGGTTCGGAAAGAAAGGAAAATTGAGCCCAAGATTTATTGGACCCTTTGAGGTACTGCGAAGAATTGGAGAAGTTGTGTACGAGGTAGCCTTACCTCCAGCAGTCGAGAATATCCACAACGTCTTCCATGTTTCTGTGTTACGACCCTACAAGCCTGATTACAAGCATGTAATTGAATACGAACCCCTACATTTTGAGAAAGACTTATCTTATGAAGAAATTCCTGTCCAAATTATCGACCGAAAAGAATAAGTTCTGAGAAATAAAGTTATACCTTCTGTTAAGGTAATTTGGAGGAACCACAACGCTGAAGAAGCTACGTGGGAACTCGAAGAGAATATGATGAAGAATTACCCTCATTTATTTACTTAATTATTTGTAAGCGATTCTGGGGACATAATCTTTGTAAGGGAGAGAATGTAACGGGTCGAATTTATTGAGTCGTGATTCTGGGGACAGAATCCTTTTAAAGGGGGGAAAGATGTGACGAACGAGGATTCTGTAATTTATTTTAATATTTATTGAATTAAATAAATATTTTCGATGATTTAATTATTAGATTTAATAATTAATCGATGCAATTGTGGTAGATTAATTTAATAAATGTAACACATAAAATTAAATTATTATTCAAGTATGTAATTATGTGAATTTATGAGAAAATATTATATTTTATTTATAATAAATTAAATAAAATATTGGAGTTATTTTATAAGGAGTGTGACATTTTCAAACTATATGATAAAAGATTTATTAAAATAAAGAGTTTTGTGTTTAGTTGCTTGCCAAACATGGCACTATAGGAGTTGAGGGCAGTTACCCATGACTGGGTAACTGACCACCAACGCGTCTTTTTTTTCACAATACGTCTTCTTCTCATTCATTAATTGTCTAAGTCTGTAAAAGAGAAGGAGAGCATTTGAGAGTTCAGAGAGAAAGTGAGAATTTGTGAGAGATATTATAAGTATTTAATTAACAGGTACTTGTAAAAAGCTTTCATTAACCATCTCCTAACCTATACTCTGGGTAATTCTCCCAAACCCAATTTCGACATTTACGTCTCATAAATTGGCTTTTATATTGTTCTGTAAATCTCTGTATTTGGGAGATATGAGATGATTGTAATTTTATGTATGTGTTAATATGTATCAGTTCGTGTTTAATTACATATATTACATGATTTCATATCATCAAGTTCATGAAAGTATGTCGTACGTATGTTTTTCAAAATAAACAGAGTACGTGATATGGCCATATGGCCTTATATGTGATAATTGATGTAATGATCGTATATTATCCCTAAATTTTATACCCTTATATTTTTGAGCATGTTAATATGAAGAGATCAAGCCTTAAACGAACGGATTCGGTGTTATAACGAATCCGTAGTGTTAAATTATATGTTTATGTTCAAAATCCTCAAGAACATCAAGAATAACCCATTTTTTTACATGATTTAATTATGTGATTTAGTGTTTTAAATGGTTAAAATCACTTTATATATGTTGGGTTATGATTATACATGAACTATAACTTGTGGGTATGTCTAATTTTGAGTAGAAAATAAGAAATTGGGAGAAATTGGCATGTTCTGCGATTTTTCGCGAACAGCCATTTCTGTGTCTGGTATGCCGCGCCGCAGCGCCGGCTACCAGTTCATTTCCCGCGCCGCAGCGCCAACGTGTCGTAGTGTCATGACTCGATCCACGGCGCCACAGCGCCGCAGCGCCAAGGGCCCGGCCACAGCGCCACCGCGCCACAGCGCGAAACCTTAGTTCAATAGTGGCGCCGCAGCGCCACTCCCCCGAAACTTCAGAAATGAGATATTAAAAATGTTTAAGTCTAACAATGTGTTAGTGGATTAATGTAATGAACATGTAAACATGTTAGAGATATAATGTGATATTAAAATTGATGTTTAACATGTAAATAACATAATTACATGTGGATTTAATTGTTGAATACATAAATATATTGTCATTCACGAAGTATTAATTATGTGATAATGAGATAAATTGACTAAGTTTAGTCAATAATTAAAGTGGACAAGGAGAAGAGTTTTTGATGATTAGTTAAGTTATAATTAACTGGTATTGTGTATGTGAATGGTATGTAGGATTTAATTCAAAGAACGTGCTTAGTTAAAGTGTAATCTACGCACGAGGCAAGTATCATATCCCTAACTCCATTCTATTGCGCAAGTTTATTTAAACTTAAACGTTACTTTTATGTTGAGCAAGTTTCCCTAACCCTACTTGTCATTATTGTTCAAGTTTATTATTTACCTTGAATAAATTATCCTTGTTATTATTCAAGTTCAAGCATGATATTAAAGATTAATTATCTTTCCAAAGCATGATTCAGTTATACAATAATTGTCCTATTGTATACTTTTGAGGTTATTATTCAAATCGAATATCAATTATTGTTGAACCTTATTAGACTAGTGAACCTTATTGATTCAACTAGTCCATAGTTGATGAGCGTTCTAAATTTCAGAACCCTTGATGAAATTATCCAAACCAAACTTCCTTTGGTGCGGACTCGAATGTCAAACTGAGATGAACAACCCTGTATAGGGGATTAATTACGCTTTAGTGTTAAGATATTGTGCACAGTATGGTACTAAGGGCTGATCCCCCTAAGTACGAGAAGAAGGTCCATAGTCTTAAGACTGTTAAAGGTTTAAAGTATAATCGTTGATAACCTAGGACATAGTTCAAGGTCTTATGACCCTCAGAATTCTTTTGATTCTTGTTATTCATTCTTGATTCAAAAGTTGAGCTCTTATTCAGACGTTTTTGATTTATTCGCATGTTATTATACTGTTATTTCATTATTATACTTGTGGGCATTTGTGCTCACTCTTGCTTAATAATAACATTGCAGTTAAGAACGAAAGAAGTGATGAACCTTCCACTAGTAAGGGCTAGGGCAAAGTTAGCAAGTGATGAAGACTTGTTATTTTCTTAAATTGATGATGTATTTATGTTTAAGACTTATGTTGTTGTTAATGACTTATTTGTTTAGAATTCCGCACAGTTGTTTTAAGGTTAGTTAACCTGAGATTTATTTATGATTCAGTTGATGTAACCCTTAAGGGAAGAGATTTTATTATGATTTCTATCTATTGTATGGTTTGATATTATTTATGGGTAGATAGATAGATGATGCTTGTACAGTGAACACCAAATCCCGTGGAATCGAAGTACCCGGATTTGGGGGTGTCACAGTAGAAAGCCGGGAAGATAGGTCCATGACCAGATCTTCAAGTTTTCAAATTCTATCCAGTGTACTGTCTTGCGTAGTAGTCACTCAGGACTTGAGTTATGGTTCTTGTGGGATACTTCTGTGTAGAATGTGGTATGAAATGATGTTGAGATAGCGTGAATATAGCATCGAGGTTGCAAAATGATGATTTTGCCCCTCACCAGGGTTATCTCTATCTTTGGGCGTATTTAGTAGTCGTTGCTCAGGGTTATCTATGAGATTGGGCTGATGTAGGTACTGAATGTCTTCAGGGTTGTCTCTGAGGTGTTCCTGACCTCCCAGGGTTATCTCCAGGGTTGGAGCTGGGCGCCTCAGGGTTGTCTCCGAGGTTGAAGCTAACTTCTGGGGATTAGAATGGACATCTTTGGGGTTATCTCCGGAACTGAAACTGCATCCCTTTGGGTTATCTTCGAGGTTGTAACTGTATCTCCTGGGGTTATCTCTGGCACTAGAATTGAATATGTCGGGGTTATCTTTGAGATGGAAAACTGACTATCCCAGGGTTGTCTCCGGGATTGAGCTGATTTGACTTCCAGGGCTAACTCTGGAAGACGATTTTGCCCTCCTGCAAGGTTAGTAACAGTAATGCAAAATTTTTGAGTATCTACAGTAATTATTGAGGAAACTCATTACCAAACGATTTAAAAGATAGAAATTAACAATGAATAAATTAAATGTGATTTTATGCTTATATTATTGTGTATTATGTACTAATCAACATGTTATATGTTATTGTAGATGTCAATCGATAGCTCTATGTATAGGGATATACATGTGGTGAGCGAGGAGTCAATTAACATGCTAGTACCAGTACCAATGCTAGTGGCGGTCGTACCAATGGTTAATATAGAGGACCTGAGCCAGAGGAGGAACATCCATCAAAGGATTATGAGAATCTGGGGTTGGTATCATATTTTGACGTGGTAGCCGATAAGGATGAGGATATTGAGGTGGCATCGTTCAATATAGTAATACATGCACTAGAGCCAACACCACCAGAGGCGGTGAAGGCATTGTATCTGGTGGTACTTGACTGGAATGTGCAACTACGCACTGATGTACAGAACTTGAGGGAGGAGGCTAGTGACCTCTATGAGGCAAAGGAGTCTGCAGAAGCAGATTTTGAGATAGAGCATGATGAGAAGGTGGTCATGAAGAATAAGGCAATGGATTATAAGAACGAGGCCGTTGAGCTTAACAAAAAACTGGAAGAGAAGAACCAGAAGATAGCACGGATGTCTTACATCCATAAGTGTGCTCATGAGAATTTCAAGCTGAAAATCGCTTGTTATTCGATTGAGTCGGGGCAGACTCGTCACACTATGTGACAACCGAGATTTTGTAATTAATTTTTATATTTATTGGAGTGAATAAATATTTTTCGATGAATTAATTATTAGATTAAATAATTATTTGATGAAATTATGGTAGATTAATTTAATTACATGTGTTGTATTTATTAAATTGACGTGGAGAAATTATTTAATGAAATTATGGTAGATTAATTTAATTACATGTGTTGTATTTATTAAATTGAAGTGGAGAATTTTATTATTCGATGCATGTATTTATGTGAGCTTATTGTATTAAAAGAAATATTTAATAAGCTTAATGTTATTTTAATTAATTTAATTATTAATTAGAGATTTAATAATTTGACATTATTATTAAAGGAGAAATTTAATTATGTGACTATGTGAATTAATGAGAAATTATTATATTTTATTTAAACTAAATTAAATAAGTTATTAATTTATTTTATAAGGAGTGTGACATTATTTAAACTATATGATAAGGTTTTATTAAATTAAATGGATTTTGAAACCTTTTATTACCAGCCAAACGAGGCCCTAAGGGGAGTTTTTAGCGGTTAACCATGATGGGGGGTAACTGACCACTTCTGCGTCAGTTCTTTCCCCTTTATTATCAGACGTCTTCTTTTTATTATTATTCTAAGTCTAGAAGAGCAGAGAGGGAGAGAGTTTGAGAATTTGTCAGAGAAAAATTGTGAGATTTAGAGAAATTGTGAGTGTGTAATCAACAAGTTATTGTGAAAGAGTCATCTGTGATCATCTCTTCTAAATTATACTCTGGGTAATTTCTCCAAACCCAATTTCTATTTCACGTCATTTAGTTTTTATGAATATGGCTTAAAGTCTTATGTAAAGTTTCTGTAGTTGAAAAGGGTCACAATTATGTGAATATATTCGAGAAGCATAGCATGATTTATATATATTGTATATAATTCCATATCATAAGTTTCATAATACTATGACTTGTTATTTCAAAAATTTATAGAGTACGTTATATGGCCATATGGCCCTTATACGTAACTTTAATATGTCAACCATAAATTTTTATACAAAATTTCCACTTTTATATGATTATGCATACTAAAACGAACAAAACAAAATTGGAATGGTTGGATTTGGTCTTATAACGAATCCGTAGTATTAAATTCTATATTTTTTTCAAAAACCTTTAAGAACATTAAGAACAGTACAATTTGCATAATTTAATTCTGTGATTATATGTTTTAATGGGTTAAAATCACTCTATAAATGTTGGGTATTGATTATGTATGAATTCTAACATATAGGAATGGAAGTACCCGAATTTGGGGGTGTCACAGGTTGGTATCAGAGTTGTAGGTTATGAACCTTAGGTGGGGGAACAACCTTAGGTAGTAGCCTTGTAGGAGATCGAGAACATAGTGGTGGTAAACTCTTATCGAGTTCTAAGAAATGAATTTCTAAATTATTTGAAGATAATAAAAGACTTTATGTGCTTATGTGTTAATTTATGTGCTCACTAGTACGACTTAGTAACTAAAACTTAAAACTATATTGTCAGGATGCCAGAAGTTGGAGGAGCTAGTCGAGCTGGGGAGGAGGAACCACGAGTGCCTACTGAGGAGGAGCCCCGAGACATTCATGTTGTTAGGGAGCAGTTGATTCAGAGAGAGTCATCTCCATTTATCACTATTGTTGGTCAGGAGCATGAGCCAGAGACTGATCCAGAGGAGGATCCTGAGGAGGAAGAGGAAGAGGAAGAAGAGGAGTTCCCACCGAACTTCATTGATGCTGAGATGTATGACAGGCTATATGACCGTAACGTAGAGTTAAGTGACAATGTTCAGGATTTGACTGAGCGGGCGATTATTCAGCAGATTACTCTTGAGCAGAAGGAGAGGGAGGTTGAGACTCTTCACACACGATTGAGAAATGTAGAATGGGATTTGTTCCACGAGAAGGGTCAAACCGAGGAGAAGTACGAAGAAATAGAGAAGTTAAAAAAGGAACTAAAGGAAAGCTCAGAGAGGCTGATCATAGCAAAGGAGGGCTGGGTAAGAGAAACACGTCGTGCTGATCTTGCAGAGAGGGATTGTCGTGTAAAGAAGGCTAAGCTTGGAGAGACATACTCTACACTTAATAATGCAATGGATGAAGCCCATGATCGAGTTTTGAGATACCCAATCCAGTTTGAAGGTCTACCATCGTACATGTTGGATCGCAGGACGATGTCTCGCATCATAGAAGAGGAGCGTAGCAAGGCTATTCGGAGCCTTTAACAGACAGTGATAGTATTAGTATTAATTATGTGAAAACTATTTGGTAGTTAATGATGTAAATTCTGATGTGTTTATAAACAAATGAATATTTTGACGTTTTAAATCCTGTAGATTCTTTATCTCGGGATAGTTGATGTAAATAGCAGTGACGCTATCTTATGATGTTAAAACTTTTGAATTGAATGAAATGTCAGAGTTCATTTGAAGTAATGTGTTAAGTGAATTATGATTAAATATTCTAGTTAGCCTTAATTGTTTGAAGGATTGAATAATGACCTAATAAGCATATATTCTTAACAGAAATATGCCGCCTAGAAGACAAAACCGTCAACCAGCTCAGGAAGAGTCAACGAATAATAACAATAATGCCAATGCTAATCCCGTCCAATAATTAGTGAACTTACTAGCTGGAGCAATGAATAATCAACCTCAAGCTCCACCGAATACAACGTTCAAAGATTTCAAGGCGGTGGGACCGCCAGAGTTTAAAGGTTCCATGAACCCGATTGAAGCTCAGACTTGGGTTATGGAGATGGAGAAGGTTTTTGAGGTCGCAAGAGTCAGAGAGGACCAGAAGACCGCTTCTGCAACGTTTATGCTAAAATCTGAAGCCAGTTTTTGGTGGCAAGCAAACAAGGTCCGTGGAGGAGAAGGTATGATTACCTGGGAGAGGTTCAAGGAGATGTTTTTCGAGATGTATTTCCCGACTACCTCACAGAACCAATTGGAGGTTCAGTTTCTGGAATTAAAGCAATGGAATATGTCTATATCGGATTATTCGGCTAGATTCAACGAATTGGCAAGGTTCGCCACGTATCAAGTGCACACGGACGAGAGAAAAGCAAGAAGGTTCGAACACGGACTGAAGTCGTGGTTGTATAGTAAGGTGTCGATGTTTCAGTTGAAGACATTCGTTGGGGTATTAGAGAAAGCCATACTCGCTAAGGGTGGAAGCGATGCAGTAACGAAGTATAATCCGGAGCAAAAGAAGAAGAAGAGTGAGAATGAAAGTAATAACAAGACTGGTGGGAGTAGCACTGGGGGTAGCCATAATCAGAAGAGAAAGTGGACGGATAACTCGTCAGCTGGAAGTCAACAAGGAGAGCAGAAGAAGAAGATCGAAGCGTGCTCAAGCTGCGAAAAAGCTCATTTGGGAGTTTGTATGAAAGGGAAGCGTGTGTGCTACAATTGTGGTCAGGAAGGCCACATAGCACTTAACTTTCCTAACCCAAAGAAGGGTGCCTGCTTCACTTGTGGTTCAAAGGATCATTTGGCAAGAGATTGTCCTAAGAAGAGATCTAGGGGGACGAGTTCAGGAGGAAATAGAGGAAATGCCGGTGGAATCACTCTGACTATTGCAACTCCAACCACAACCAATCGACCGACTGCCATAAAATTCAACATGACAATGCAGGACGTAGTGAAGTCTCGCGATGTGGTGTTAGGTATCATTCCGATCAATAAAGTTAATGCTTATGTGTTATTTGATTCGGGTGCTACTTGCTCATTTATATCCGATGACTTTTCTAAGAATTTAGAATTGCCTAAGGATGAGTTAGAATACCCCATGAATATAGAAATCGCGAATAGAGAATTAATCCCTATTAAGTACGTGCATAAAAACTGTAGAATAGATATTAAGGGTAATATCATGAACGTAGATCTTATCCCTATTCGACTTAGGAAATTTGACGTTATCTTGGGAATGGATTGGTTATCCAATTATGGGGTGGTAATTTACTGCCAGAAGAAGCGCATTAACCTTATGACTCCGTCAAAGGTTGTGTTTTATGGTAGCAAGTCGCCTAGACAAGCGAGTTGTCTGACGATGATGCAGGCCAAGAAGTTGTTATGACAAGGATGTGTAGGATATCTAGCTTACATAGTCGATAGTCGTAAAGAGAATCCGAAAGTAGAGGAGATACCAGTAGTGAGGGATTTCGTCGACATATTTCCAGACGATTTACTAGGACTTCCGCCAGATAGAGAGGTCGAATTTGTGATCGATTTGGCACCAGGAACGGCTCCAATATCAAAGGCACCGTACCGAATGGCACCGATAGAGATGAAAGAACTGATGGTCTAACTACAAGAATTACTGGACAAGAAGTATATTCAACCAAGCGTATCGCCATGGGGAGCGCCGATTTTATTTGTAAAGAAGAAGGATAGGGCAATGCGGCTTTGTATAGACTATAGAGAACTGAATAATGTCACGATCAAGAATAGATATCCATTATCGCGAATCGACGACTTGTTCGATCAGTTAAAGGGAGCAAGATACTTTTCAAAGATAGATTTGAGAAGTGGTTATCACCAACTGAAGGTGAGACCAGAGGATGTACCGAAGACAGCGTTCAGAACACGATATGGTCACTACGAATTTTTAGTAATGTCGTTTGGTTAACGAATGCTCCTGCAGCATTTATGGGACTAATGAATGGTGTGTTCAAGCCGTTTTTGGACAAGTTCGTAGTGGTATTTATAGATGATATTTTGGTATATTCAAAAACCAAGGAAGAATATGAAGAGTATTTGAGATTAACGTTGGAAGTGTTGAGAAAAGAGAAGTTGTATGCTAAGTTTTCGAAATGTGAATTATGGATTGAAAGAGTACAATTTCTTGGACATGTGATCGATAGGGACAGAATTTCGGTGGATCCTGCCAAGGTTGAAGCCGTGATTAACTGGGATCAGCCGAAGACGCCGTCGAAAGTACGAAGTTTTCTTGGATTGGCAGGATATTACAGAAGATTCATTCAAGACTTTTCCAAGATCGCAACTCCGTTAACGAATTTGACTCGAAAAGCTATGAAATTTGTTTGAACGGAGAAGTGTGAGGAAAGCTTTCAAGAATTGAAGAAGAGGTTGAGTACAACACCTGTGTTGTCTTTTCCGAATGATACAAGAAATTTTGTGGTTTATAGTGATGCGTCGCATAAGGGACTTAGCTGTGTGCTTATGCAGAATGGTAGAGTCATTGTGTATGCGCCACGACAACTGAAAGATTATGAGAAGGGGTATTCGACCAACGACTTGGAGTTAGCTGCAGTGGTTTTCGCTTTGAAAATCTGGAGGCACTATCTCTACGGGGAGAAGTGTGAAATATATACAGACCATAAGAGTCTGAAATATATTTTCACACAGAAAGAATTGAATATGCGCCAAAGAAGGTGGTTGGAATTAATTAAAGACTACGATTGTGAGATTTTATACCATCCGAGTATGGCAAATGTGGTTGCCGACGCTTTAAGTAGAAAAGGTCGGAAGAAATTGATGATGTTGACCGTACAGAAGGAATTGGAGATGAAGTGTCATATGGAGATCGATGAGAAGCTGTTTCACATACAATATGGCACAACTCTACTAGACAAGGTTAAGGAGGCTCAACTTCAGGATGATGAATGTAAAACAGTGAAGAAGAAGATATCTGAAGGAACCGAATCAAGATTCAAGATGGATAAGGAAGGAATACTGAGATTCGAGAACAGAATTTGGGTACCGCCAGTACCAGAGATTAAGGAAGACATTTTGAGCGATGCTCATAGCTCTCGATATTCGATTCACCCTGGTAGTACCAAGATGTACCAAGATCTTCGACAATATTTCTGGCAGCCTATTATGAAACGAGATGTTGCAGAGTGTGTTGCCAAATGTCTAACATGTCAGAAAGTGAAAGCAGAATATCAGAGACCGAGTGGGTTGCTACAACCACTAGAGATCCAAGAATGAAAATGGGAATATATTATAATGGACTTCGTGGTTGGCCTTCCGACGACTCAGAAAGGCTACGGCGCAGTATTGGTTATCGTTGACCGACTGACGAAATCCACACACTTCCTTCTGATCAAAATCAGATTTAACTTACATCAGTTGGCGAGACTATACGTAAAAGAGATTGTTTCGAGGCACGGGGTGCCGGTGTCAATTATTTCTGATAGGGACCCGTGCTTTACATCGAACTTTTGGAAACGTCTTCAGGAATGCATGGGTACGCAATTGCTAATGAGTACAGCATACCACCTTCAAACACACGGACAGAGCGAAAGAACGATTCAGACATTATAAGATATGTTAAGAGCTTGTATAATGGACTTTAAAGGAAATTGGGATGATCATCTACCGCTCGTAGAGTTTGGTTACAACAACAGTTACCACGCTAGTATAGGCATACCGCCTTACGAAGCATTATACGGCAGAAAGTGTAGAACTCCACTTCATTGGGATGAAGTTGGCGAAAGACAATTGTTAGGGCCAAAATTGGTACAACAGACTATAGAAATAGTCAAAGTGATCCAACCACGACTTGTAGCAGCTCAAGATAGACAGAAGAAATACGCTGATCCACACCATAAGAATGTTGAATTTGAACCGGGTAGTTACGTGTTCTTAAAGATCTCTCCATGGAAGGGAAAGATTAGGTTTGGAAAGAAAGGAAAATTGAGCCCAAGATTCATTAGACCCTTTGAAGTTCTGAGAAGGGTCGGAGAAGTTGCTTATGAGGTAGCCTTACCTCCAACTCTAGAGAATGTCCACAACATTTTCCATGTCTCAGTCCTACGACCCTACAAACCCGATTACAAGCACGTCATTGAATATGATCCCCTACATTTCGACAAAGGCTTATCTTACGAAGAAATTCCTGTTCAAATTATCGACCGAAAAGAACAAGTTCTAAGAAATAAAGTAATACCTTCTGTTAAGGTAATTTGGAGGAACCACAACGCTAAAGAAGCTACGTGGGAACTCGAAGAGAATATGATGAAGAATTATCCCCATTTATTTACTTAGATTAGTATAATCGATTCTAGGGACAGAATCTTTATAAGGGGGGGGGGGAATGTAACGAGTCAAATTTATTGAGTCGTGATTCTGGGACAGAATCCTTTTAAGAGGGGAAAGATGTGACAATCGAGATTTTATAATTAATTTTAATATTTATTGGAGTGAATAAATATTTTTCTATGAATTAATTATTAGATTAAATAATTATTTGATGAAATTATGGTTGACTAATTTAATTACATGTGTTGTATTTATTAAATTGATGTGGAGAAATTATTTGATGAAATTATGGTAGATTAATTTAATTACATGTGTTGTATTTTTTAAATTGAAGTGGAGAATTTTATTATTCGATGCATGTATTTATGTGAGCTTATTGTATTAAAAGAAATATTTAATAAGCTTAATGTTATTTTAATTAATTTAATTATTAATTAGAGATTTAATAATTTGACATTATTATTAAAGGAGAAATTTAATTGTGTGACTATGTGAATTAATGAGAAATTATTATATTTTATTTAAAATAAATTAAATAAGATATTGATTTATTTTACAAGGAGTGTGACATTATTTAAACTATATGATAAGGTTTTATTAAATTAAATAGTTTTTGAAACCTTTTATTACCAGCCAAACGAGGCCCTAAGGGGAGTTTTTAGCTGTTAACCATGATGGGGGGTAACTGACCACTTTTGCGTCAGTTCTTTCTCCTTTATTATCATACGTCTTCTTTTTATTATTATTCTAAGTCTAGAAGAGCAGAGAGGGAGAGAGTTTGAGAATTTGTCAGAGAAAAATTGTGAGATTTAGAGAAATTGTGAGTGTGTAATCAACAAGTTATTATGAAAGAGTCATCTGTGATCATCTCTTCTAAATTATACTCTGGGTAATTTCTCCAAACCCAATTTCTATTTCTCGTCATTTAGTTTTTATGAATATGGCTTAAAGTCTTCTGTAAAGTTTCTGTAGTTGAAAAGGGTCACAATTATGTGAATATATTCGAGAAGCATAGCATGATTTATATATATTGTATATAATTCCATATTATAAGTTTTATAATACCATGACTTGTTATTTCAAAAATTTACAGAGTACGTTATATGGGCATATGGCCCTTATACGTAACTTTAATATGTCAACCATAAATTTTTCTATAAAATTTCCACTTGTATATGATTATGCATGCTAAAACGAACAAAACGAAATTGGAATGGTTGGATTTGGCCTTATAACGAATCCGTAGTATGAAATTCTATATTTTTGTTCAAAAACCTTCAAGAACATCAAGAACAGTACAATTTGCATAATTTAATTATGTGATTATGTGTTTTAATGGGTTAAAATCACTCTATAAATGTTGGGTATTGATTATGTATGAATTCTAACATGTGGGAATGGAAGTACCCGAATTTGGGGGTGTCACACACTATCAGTCGGGATATTGTGGCGATTCTTGCGAACGAGAAGCAGGAGAATGTCGTTAGGCAGTACTAGTAGTAGATAGAGAAAATATAGATATGTAAATATTTTGTGTATCTGCAACAATCCTAAATTTTTAAATGTAATTTCAAATATTTATTAAATTAAATAAATATTTTAGTTGATGTGTTTATTGTTAAATAAATATTTGTTTACTTTGAATATTTATTAGTTAAATAAATAATTCATGAGTTGTGGGTATTAACTTAATTAAGGTAATGTGTTAATTAAGTTGATTATTGGTAATTTGGTATTTTGAAGTTAATTAAAATAAAAGAGTAATGAATTAATCATTACGTGGTAATGTTCTAATTTAATTTAATCATTAAATTAGAGAGTCGATAAGGAATAAATGAAAATTGCTATAATGTTGTTTTAATTTAATTTAGTAATTAAAGTGATGTACTAACTTATTAAATAAAATTATAAGGAAATTATAATTTTGTGGTAATTGGGTTATGTGGCAAATTGATTTAATAAGTTGTTATTAGCTTTAATTTAATTAAATTTGAATATGAAAATTTAATTGAATAAAGTGTGACAATAAACTATATTATAAATGAGTTATTAAAATAAATTAAAAGGAGTTTTAATTTGGTTTTACCGTCAAAGGCTTAAGGGCTTGTTAATCCTTAATTTTTTAATTTTGTTTTGCCAAATAAGCCCTAGTGGCTTTTGAATTTAAAAAGAAAAAAAAACTGACATCAATTATGATTATACATTAATACGTATTATATTATACGTTTATATATTATATATAAGTTTAAATTATTAGTTTTGTTCTTTACTGTTTTTTATTGAAACACTTACTTTTATTTCTCTTTAGTTGGAATTCTATGATCATTGTTGAAATTGTGACAACCCGAAAAATCAGATTGTACAGAATTTAAGTTTAAAGAATTAGTTATTAATAAAATAAATTTTTATTAATAATATTATATGCTATGTGTCTATTAATCGTTCTAAAACCTACGATGATTATAAAATACGGGAGGATTCTGGCTACGAGTTAGATTGAATGAGTAAGAATTCTCAAGACAAAAATAAATTTTTTCCGAAAATAAATATATTTCTGAGAAAAAGGCAAAATATGCACCATTCACCCGACAAAATCTAAGGGTTAGGGTTTAAATAACCTAAGCCTTTTTGAGAGTTCGGTAGGTCGAAATGACATTCCGTCTAAATATTTGACAATAACATATCGTGAAAAGTTAAGTAAGCCGATAAAAGATTTTCTCGAAAAACGTGCAAAAATCAGACGAAATAAAAATGACAAAAAGTATTGTTATGTACTCTTCATTCGTTTAGCTACGCTAGGGGAAACGTGAAGGAAAACACTTAACATCAAAGAGTGTTTTTTAGTTTTTCGGAGTTCCGAAGAATACGTAAAAGTTAATCTGTAGAGGAAAGACGAAATATCCAAAAATATTTAGATTTTGAGAATCACAATTTTAAAACCGTCGGACGAGTTCCGTAAGACGGAAGCACGAAGCTTCCAAGGGAAGCTTCGTGAATAGTAAGGAGGTGTGAATAGTAACCTTGTGGGCAAAATGACTATTTTGCCCCAAGCTTTGAAAATCTATAAAAGAGAAGTGTTAGTTGATTTCTTTGAAATCAACCAACACTTTGAGAGAGAGAGAGAGAGAAAGCTTGAGAGTTTGGAGAAGAAGAAGAATGAAGAGAAAGAGGATGGTCGGATCAGAGAAGATCGAGAAATAGAAAAGCTTATAAATTACCGGCTTTGTCTAGAGGAAGAAAAATAAGGAAGAGAGGTATTAAAAACCTAACTTATAAGTTAATTCTTTTTAAGTTATATATGTTAAAAATATAGCTTAATGATAATAGAAGTAAAAGGTGTGAAGAATGATTTTCATATGGGTGAAATCATGAGAAATGAAGGAATAAGAATTAGAAATTTAGTTTATAAATTCCTTAAGAAAGTATAAGATTCGTAATGAATTTGAACGATCCGAATGAATCATATGAAATTAGTAAGGAATGGTGTTTTATAACATCAAATTTCAAGAAAAAGTGAAATCATAATCGAAGTATGGATTAAAAATGAAGAACGATCGAAGAACGCGAAGAACACGTAGAACGTTGTTGATGGACAAATTTAAAACCATTGTAGTATAACTTGTTGTTGATGGACAAGTTTAAAACCATCGCGTATATGTTAGTTTCTTATTTCCTGGTTAGTAACGGTAGAAACGTTCATGAAGAATCGATTGAACTTAGCTATAACGAAGTTATGGCAAAAATTTAGTAAAAGACGAACGAGAAATTGAAAGTATGTAAATGAACCCAAATGCGTAGGGTTTCATAAGAATGTAAGAGAACGTAGAAAATGTGTGTCGTGAAATCAAGAACGAACAAGTTTCGAGTTCGGATGACTGAATTACGGACGAACGAAAGAAGAACGTTAATAACGTAAAATAAACAAAGGATGAAATTTAAGCCAATTAACTGGCATGTTAACGGATTCTGAATGAATTTCTGTCTGGGGGAGGTTGAAGTACATAAGATAAGGAAGAGAATGACTTTGGAATGACCTCGTTCTGAGCTATAACGAAGAAGTTATGAGATCGTAAAGTAAGCGTCTCAAACAAGTGCAAGACTTAGAATTTTTTTTTAAAATTTCATGATTGGCGCCGCAACGCCAGGTAAGCCTTGGGAGGCGGCGCCGCAGTGCCAACCTGGGCAACCAACCACTGCTGAGTGGTACTGCAGCGCGAGAGATAGAGAGGGATTTGGCACCACAGCGCCAGACTAAGGAAGAAAGTACTTGATTCTCGCGCTGCAGCGCGAGAGGAAAGGTAGGAATCAGCGCCGCAACGTCGGTGCAGGGCAAAGCCCAGTGATGAGCTTTTAATTGCTCAACTCCTGGGGGGGAAGTGTACGGAAGGATAATGAACATGTAGTTCACGTAATGTATTACTTAATCAAGTGATTTAGACCTGTAGTAAAGGTTGAACGGAAAATTGAACGTGATTAAAAGACCAAGAATGTAAACGCTTGATTACGTAACCGATATCCGGGGACCGTAGTGGCGATAAAATGAACGTGTGGGATTGCTACGATTGTGATTCCTTAAACTTTGATTGACGAGGATGATGTATAACATTTTGATGTTATGATGTCATAACGAGAGTTAAGTGTAAAGCGTATAGACATTGTGAACGCAACGCGGTTGCGATGAACGATCGGTTTAAGCATACAACGAACCTTATGGCTTCGACATTAAGAAAGAATAATGAACGTGGGGTTCATGGGATGGATAACGAATGTAAGTGTTAAACACTTTAGCCGGCGTAAGGGTTGACTGTACGCAAATATTAAACGGGTAGAACCTACACACAATGTATGATTTGACCGTAAGGTAATGAAGAATGTTGATTAAACATATGAATGGTGAAGAAACGAAATTCAAGACAATGACGTTAAGAAGTTGAGTTAATGATTATAACTTGGACAACGTTTATAGTCGAATGAGCCGGACGTTATAAGATGTAACGCCCTAGAAAATCGGATTTTTTTGAGAATTAAATTTTTATTTTTTATTAAATGAATTTAATTGATTATTTATGGAGCAAGCTAATCGAAGGTCGTTCTATGACCTAGAAATGTCAGAACGTTGTAGTATCTTGGCTACGTGATAGAATTAAAGTGTTTGAATTTCCAAGACGAAAATAAAAGCTTTCCGAGAAATTTTTCGAAAAACACTATTCATGCATTTATGCTCGGGAATTATTTTTGAACTTCCGAGAAATACGTAATGATAGAATATCGATGTGAGAAGGAATATCCAATAATATTTCAGTTATGAAAAACGCAGTTTTTCGCCTGCGGACTTAAAACCTAACATTTAAGGAAAATGATTTACGAGAAGGAAATGTAATACGATTAATGAATTAAGTAATGATCGTATAATACGTAGGTATTATACGAAGTAATGAATATGAGTATGATACGAGGTATTATACGAGTACGTATGAATGATGGTATGTTGAATATGATGAATAAGTATGCGAGTTAGAATACGAGAATTATACGTGGAGTATATGTTGCAAGGCTTCAAGCCAATTGTAATGAATTTGTAGAATTGGTAGGATTTGTTAAGTATTATGTGAGCCAAGTATTGAATGTAAGTATAATACGACGTATTGTACTATTATGTATGAAGAATGAGATAACGTATATTAAGAATTAATATACGAGATAGCATACGAAAATTATACGTGGGGTATAAATGTTAAGTTATGTAATTTAAAGGGATGGGACTTGTAGGATTATAAACTTAATAGTAGGAGTCCAATATAATGTGACAATCAAGCCCAAGTGTTTGGTATATCATGAGTCCAAATTATGTAGCACAAGCCCATTAAGGAAGTAGTTGGATGAATTAACCAAGCCTAATGAATTAGCCATGATCCATGGAGCAATCCAAGTGTAAAGTGGGCAGACTTGATGGGCAAACAAATTGTGTGATTAGCAAGATAATTTATGACTAAGCAATGGATAACTTAAGTTGTGAGCAAGTGACTTGGTGGCTAAGTAGAAGTGGTGACCAAGTTAACTTAATTAGGAAGTAATGAATAGTAAGGAGGTGGATGGCCTTTTAACCATTATACCCTCATCTAGGATTTCCTATAAATAGAGAGCTTGGAGTTCATTTTGTGGTTGTTTCATTTTCATCCAACTCCTCTCATATATAAGTAACTTATTTGGTTGAGAGAATAAGCACTTTTCTTGTTAAGTTTTCCACCAATAAACTTATATCTTATTGGTTAGAGATAATAAGTTAGCAAAAGTTATACTTGGAAGTAAGAAGTAAGCACAAGAAAGAATCAAGTGATCATCAAAGAGTAAGTGTTCTTGAACCATGTTTCTCTTTCTTTTCTATTGTTAGAGAAGGGGGTATTGGTAGAGCTAACATGCTAAGAAGAGGTTGGAATAATGAATCAAAGGGCTTAAGTCATAATAAGCCGGATAAGTCATGAATAATCTATTCGTAATCATATAGGTTAAGACCTTGTGAAGAACACTAATGAATGTATAATAACTTGTAGGAACTTATAACATGGTTACATTAATGAAGTTAGTATGATAATAAGAAGCATGAATAATGGATCGAAGTCATCATCCATAATAAGTTATATGAAAAGAAGACATAAGTTATGAGTATTGAAAATATAAGTAATTCATATTTTCATAAGTTCTAAACTCACAATGAACTAGTAATAACTTATCATGAATATAAGTTAACAAAGCATGTATGTCAAGATGATAATATGATGGATTGAATCCAAGTGAAATGGTTTAAAAATCTCAAGTAACGAAGTTTCGCCGGAATTCACACGATTAGACGACGATCGTCGAATTTGTGAAATTCTCGGAATGGAAGTCGAATTTTGATATTGAGTTTGGAAACGTTGGTTTTCAGTGGAGACAAGTAGTATTTGTCATTATAGAGTTGCGGACTCGAAAATGGCCGGATTTCGACTTAGAACGAAGAAACGAGTGTTGAACGTTCACGAACGTTTACCGTTTTCATTGAAAATGGACTAATAGGTGAATTTTTAGCAAACGAAATCGAATAGATAAAATTCTTGAATGATCATGTAGATTACATAATTTGTGAACCGTAGGCTTTTTGAACGAGCCAATTCGGACTTATAACGAAGAAGTTATGCGTCCGGGAAGTTCACAAAATTTTAAAACTGAAATTTTTTCTGGTGCACAGAGTTGGCGCCGCGGCGCCAACCCAAGGCAAATGACCCACGCCACGGCATAGAACAGTAACCGAGCACACTGCAAACTCGCGCCGCAGCGCGATAGTTAACAAAGGGACTCACGCCGTAGCGCCGAGTCCGGTCTCCAAGCCCTAATGGGAGACGCCGCAGCACGGCAGAGCAAAGGATCACCGGCCCTGCAGCGCCAGTCTTAAAAGCTAGACAGTAAAGAATGATTGCAAGTAGAGCTTGAATGGAATTGTCTAATAATAAACTAAAGGACTTAATAAAACATTATTAAGTCATAATTAAAACCCAAGTATGATCACTTAGGGTTAAAAGAAAGTCAAGTAAAGATGAACGCAAATGGTATGTAGTAAGCATACTTAATCAATGACGATCGAGTTTTGATTAATAACATACGAACGTTAGTAAGCCGTAAGGAAAGATGTTTAACTCAAACCGAGTTGTATTAGTGAAATAATTTCACTTAAGTATAAGAGAACGAAGTTGGTAAGAATGATGTAAAGAATGACGGAAAGCCAGAACCCATAAATAACAAATCTAATACGGGATTAGATTGAGAAGAAGGGTAAGATTTTTAGGAACCAAGTATGTTCGTTCATGACCTAATGTGGTATATTATGTGATTATGTATTGTAGAGACTGTAAGACTCAAAGGAAACGTAATTGTACTGTAGCAGACGCTGAAGGCAAGTTTTTCTTAAATGCTTGCCTAACCTTCGTGTTAGCCAGGTTTTCAAATGATTCAAATTATTAGATGCATGTATGATTTTAAAGAAAGAGTCGATGCCAGTTTTTGCTCGGCTAGACTAATCTCGATAGATTGATTGAACTGTTTACAAGTCTTTCAATATAGAATTACTAATGCTATCCTACGCCAACTATTTGGTACGGATTCAAGGTAAGCCTGAATATGTATAAACAAATGTTTTTTCATCGAGTATTCGATGGGCACGTGAGGTTGCCACAACTTAAACGTACACACGTTTAATGGATGTAGTGTTGATCAACATAGAGTACTATGACCTGATCACTCAGAAGTGCTCGTAAGCTATGTCGAACTTACGAACTTAGTGCCGGGTTGTCCTTTTCAAAGAAACTATAAGACTTTCACATCTTGAACCAGAATTAATGAATTTCATATTATTGTTATTGTAAAATGTTTTAAAGGAAAAAGGAAGCTATTTTGAATTATTGATAGTACTTCGTAACTATCATCTAGTTATTGAAAATATACGATTCTTATGTTTCAAGCATGCTTTTAAAATGAAATTGTTGTACTTGCTTAGCTTGTTATGCTCATTCTTGCTTGAACCATATGAATGCATCTTAAACGATACGACCAAGGGATTCGACAAGGATAAAGTGAAGACTAAAGCGAGCTTGTAGACTACCTATGTAATAGTATAGGTTTGTAATGATAATATGTGATATTATGACAAGAACAAATATAACGGTTATAACGAACCTGGGGAATGGTAATATTATTTTGGTATATATATGAGACATATTTGTTCTTTTGAGGCATTTCAATTGAATGTTTGTGTGAACTGTAGCACCGTGAAGCACCATCTGTCAAGTTGAAACAGACCCAGATTTGGGGGCGTCACATAAGATATGAATAAGTTAATGTAAAATGATTAACGATAAGGAATGAATCCTGAGGTATGACAGTTAGTTGCCAGAAAGCCATAAGGATAAGGAAGCAACTTAACGAACATTATAGTTTTAATGGTTCAGATAAGTTAAGCTTAGTTTTGGTTATGGTACAATCGTAATCTTTGATGGTTGACATATGGGAGCTGTGCTAAACAATTCCTTCTGAGAGTGGAGGTATATACGAAACTGGCAACCGATCTAAGAACGCGAACCCTAAGAAGTAAAGTTAAGTAAACCAATGCGTAAGTAAAGTATATGACTAATTGGTGTATGTGTTATTTGCTTATGTGTTATAGGGATTGGAATGAGCAGTTCAGTGTAAGCTGTAGCTGTTCGTAAGGCAAGTTTCCTAATTTCATTCATGTTTAATATGAATGATAGTTTCTTAAACTTCGCAGATGTTAAACATGAGAAGTTTTATGTTTCCATGTGTGCGATATATGTACAAGGTGGTAGAATGTATGAGGCCTTGTGCCACAATTTGAACACTTTGGTGTTTCTATGAGATGGACTGTTCGGTGATTTAACTATTCAATATGAGAATGTTCTGTTCATACATGAATCGTTATTGTTAAGTATGCCCTAATTATCCTAGCCAAACAGAATGTGCATGATAAAGGTAGAAGAAAGAAAGTATTTTAAAGTGAATGTGACTAATGTTTTAAAATGATAGGAATCGAGATTATTCATATTATTCAAGCTGCTTCATAACCTTTGTTCGGTTATTGAAGTCTTAAAAGAATGTTTCAATTCTTGAAGTTGTTTATTCAACTGCTATGACTTGTTAGGCAATTAAATGCTCACACTTGCTTTAAATGAAAAATATTTTCAGCGTACGAGTAGAAAGAACTTAAGGATCCCGTAAAGATCAAGCTGGTCGGTATCCAGATGAAGTGTCATTCAGTACGTGAATGAGTGTGAAGATTAAGCAAAAATTTGTAATGTAGAATAGTTTAATTAAACTGTAGACTAGTTTAATGAACTGTTATGTATCCTTGGTGGCGGATAAAAGTCACTCTTGTAATATGTAAAGAATAATATAATTATCATTATTTGTAATGAACAAGGTTATAAGGTAATAGAACTTGGGATTTAAGAATGTATGTTGTTATATTCATCTATATAATGATGTATGTTTGGAAGAAGATGGAATCGTGACGTACGAAATCTGGGTATGAAGATAGACCGAATTTCGGGGCGTTACAGAGTGGTATCAAAGCTAATAGGTTATAAACCTTAGGTATGAGTACCTAAGACTATAATCGTAGAGAGAGGGGTGAGAAAATTGTTGAGTTTAACGATTAATGAAGAAGATCACCACGTGATCATATTAAATCATAATAACAGTTGTTCTGTTAAACGATGGATGATTTATAGCTAATGCTATAAATGAATTGTACTACGAAGTAGTACAGGAAGAAGAACTCAGATTGAGTTGTAAAGGATAGTATACGAATTACAAAAAAAATTTATTAAGTAAAGAGAAAGTTAGAAGTTCTAAGATTTCGATTGAGGACTCATGTGATAGCTAAGTTGTATGAACCTTTGTTATGGGAAGAGGTTTGTGCTTTGGTGTAACATCTTCTTAGCTTATTACAGTGATAATCATTGGAATAGTATGTCGCGCTATCAATATGTATATGGCGAGAAGGTGAATCTTTTCTCATGTATATACTTGATAGGTAGAGAAGGTTAATATAGGTGCGAGTTCTTGAAACTCATACTTATGAAAAGTTTGTGACTCATAGTTATATGCTATGTTTCAGAGCCCTAAGCATATGGATAGTCCTTGATTTGTTCTTGGATTACATATTGCGAAGATAAGTTCTTAAACACATATGGTTGTGGAAAGTTCTTAAACACATAAAGTGTGGTAAGTTGATGGACTATACTAAGGTGTAGGAATGTTTAGACTGAAAATGAAGTATTTTCAGTATGCTTAGCATTGAAGGTGCTAGAGAAGATTAAGTATTGTCGCAAGTAAGACAATGAAGGAAGATGGAGAAATAGGATATTCCAAGTCATCTAGCTATGCTAGATTTCGAAGTTTATTGAAATCGTGCTAATATGTACATTTTGAAAAGGATAGAATTGGTTCAACTTTTGGAATCAATGGATTTTAAAAGAACTATTCTTTATATGTCTATTCTAATTGCTTCGGCTAGACAAAAATTGATTTAAAATATCAAAATGAATTTTATATCATCAATGTATTTGATGCAAAGATGGTAAAAGGATGGGGTTATTAATGCAATTGAACCTAGTGTTGGATGAGATCTTAGGATCAACAACCCGCTATGGTATGATGTATAATGACAAAGTCATAAACTGACGAAGGCCTCAACGTACTGTGAAAAGAACGGTATCATGACGTCATAAAACGTTTTGATGTATTAAAAATGAATTTAAAGAAGTAGTCGTTGTCAAATGATTTGACTAGACGAATGTTTCAAGTTAAGGTCCAATTTATTGGTATGGTCTAAGCTATTTGATTTGGCTAAGACAAATGGTATGTCATGTTTAAAAGAAAATTGAACTTTCTTTGAAGATGTTGTGCCAAACCAAATTGCTTTGGTACGGAATCTGATGATTAAGTCTGAGGTGAACATACCCCGAAATGGGGTTATACAATGGGTTGATTACCTATGTATGGAAGAGGTAGTTTATCTTCTTGGTGATTGTAAACTGACCGTGATGGAAGGGTTTACAGTGAAATACTGTTAAACCTAGTAAGAGTTCATGGTCGATTTGACCCCTCAGCAAAAGTATGAAATGTTTTAAAGGAATTCTTATATTCCCCGTTATTCATTCTTCTTCATAATTCTTGATAAGTTATGAAGATTAGGGAATGTTGGAAAAATATGAACTTCTTTGAAGAGAAGTTGACAAGAAGAGTAAGCTAAAATTTCGAGGACGAAATTCTGTGAAGAAGGGGTGAATGTGATGACCCGGGTATAGGTGTGGTTTTAAGAAATTTTGAGGACGGACTTTTTATAAGGAGGGAAGGATGTGACAACCCTAAGAATCAGATTGTCCAGAATTTAAGTTTAAAGAATTAGTTATTAATAAAATGTAATTTTATTAATAAAATTATGTGCTATGTGTTTATTAATCATTCTCAAACCTAAGATGATTATAATACGGGAGGATACTGGTTACGAGCTAGATTGAACGAGTAAGAATTTTCAAGACGAAAATAAAATTTTTTAGGAAATAAAAATATTTCCGAGAAAAAGACGAAATATGTACTATTCACCCGACGAAACCTAATGGTTATGGTTTGAATAACTTAAGTCTTTTTGAGAGTTCGGTATGTCGAAATGACATTCCGTCGAATGATTTGACGATAATATATCGTAAAAAGTAAAGTAAGCCGATAAAAGTTTTTCTCGAAAAACGTGCAAAAATCAGACAAAATAAAAATGACGAAAAGTCAATATGTACTCTTCATTCATTTATCTATGTTAGGAGAAAACGTGAAGGAAAACACTTAACGTCAAAAAGTGTTTTTCAATTTTTCAGAGTTCCGAAGAATTCGTAAAAGGTAATCTGTAGAGGAAAGGCAAAATATCCAAAAATATTTGGATTCCGAGAATCGCTGTTTTAAAACTGTCGGATGAATTCCGCAAGACGGAGGCATGAAGCTTCTAAGGGAAGCTTCGTGAATAGCAAGGAGGTTTAGTAAGGAGGCGTGAATAGTAACCTTGGGGCGAAATGACTATTTTGCCCCTAGCTTTGAAAATCTATAAAAGAAAAGTGTTAATTGATTTCTTTGAAATCAACCTACACTTTGTGAGAGAGAGAGAGAGAGAGCTTGAGGGCTTGGAGAAGAAAAAGAAGGAAGAGAAATATCATGGATGCACAGATCGAAGAAGATCGAGAAATAGAAAAGCTTGTAAATCGCCGGCTTTGTCTAGAGGAAGAAAAATAAAGAAGAGAGGTATTAAAAACCTAACTAATAAGTTAATTCTTTTTAAGTTTTATATGTTAAAAACATAGCTTAATGATAATAGAAGTAAAAGGTGTGAAGAATGATTTTCATATGGTTGAAATCATGAGAAATGAAGGAATAAGAATTAGAAATTTAGTTTATAAATTCCTTAAGGAAGTAGAAGATTAGTAATAAATTTAAACAATCCGAATGAATCATATGAACGATTCGGTGAAATTAGTAAGGAATTGTTTTTTATGACATCAAATTCTAAGAAAAAGTGAAATCATAATCAAAGTATGGATTAAAAATGAAGAACGAGCGAAGAACACGTAGAACGTTGTTGATGGACAAATTTAAAACCATCGTAGTATAACTTGTTATTGATGGACAAGTTTAAAACCATTACATATAAGTTAGTTGCTTATTGCCTGGTTAGGAACGGTAGAAACGTTCATGAAGAACGGATTGAACTTAGCTATAACGAAGTTATGGTGAAAATTTAGTAAAAGACGAACAAGAAATAGAAAGTATGTAAATGAACCCGAATGTGTAGGGTTTCATAAGAATGCAAGAGAACGTAGAAAACGTGAGTCGTGGACTCAAGAACGAATGAGTTCCGAGTTTAGATGACCGAATTACGGACGAACAGACGAAGAACGTTAATAACATAAAATGAACAAAGGATGGAATTTAAGCCAATTGAAGGGCATATTAACAGATTCGGAATGAATTTCTGTCTAAGGGAGGTTGAAGTAAGTAAGATAAGGAAGAGAATGGCTTTAGAACGATCTCGTTCCGAGCTATAACGAAGAAGTTATGAGATCGTAAAGTAAGCATCTCAAACTAGTGCAAGACTTAGATTTTTTTTTTTGAAATTTCATGCTTGGCGTCGCAGCGCCAGGTAAGCCTTGGGAAGAGGTGCTGCAGCGCCAACTCGGGCAACCAACCATTACTGAGTGGCACCACAGTGCGAGAGATAGAGAGGGATTTCACGCCGCAGTGCTAGACCAAGGAAGAAACTATTGGAGATTCGTGCTGCAGCGCGAGTGGAAAGGAGGGAACCGACGCAGCATAGCCGGTGCAAGGCAAGGCCCAGTGACGAGCTTTTAATTACTCAACTCCTGGGGGAAGTGTACGGAAGGATAATGAACATGTAGTTCACATAATGTAACACGTAATCAAGTGATTTAGACCTGTAGTAAAGGTTGAACAGAAAAATTGAACGAGATTAAAAGACCAAGAATGTAAACGCTTGATTACGTAACCAATATCCGGGGACTGTAGTCGCGATAAAATGAACGTGTGGGATTGCTATGATTGTGATTCCTTAGACTTTGATTGACGAGGATGATGTATAACTTTTCGATGTTATGATGTCATAATGAGAGTTAAGTGTAAAGCGTATAGACAATGTACATTTTGAAAAGGATAGAATTGGTTCAACTTTTGGAATCAATGGATTTTAAAAGAACTATTCTTTATATGTCTATTCTAATTGCTTCGGCTAGACAAAAATTGATTTAAAATATCAAAATGAATTTTATATCATCAATGTATTTGATGCAAAGATGGTAAAAGGATTGGGTTATTAATGCAATTGAACCTAGTGTTGGATGAGATCTTAGGATCAACAACCCGCTATGGTATGATGTATAATGACAAAGTCATAAACTGACGAAGGCCTCAACGTACTGTGAAAAGTACGGTATCATGACGCCATAAAACGTTTTGATGTATTAAAAATGAATTTAAAGAAGTAATCGTTGTCAAATGATTTGACTAGACGAATGTTTCAAGTTAAGGTCCAATTTATTGGTATGGTCTAAGCTATTTGATTTGGCTAAGACAAATGGTATGTCATGTTTAAAAGAAAATTGAACTTTCTTTGAAGATGTTGTGCCAAACCAAATTGCTTTGGTACGGAATATGATGATTAAGTCTGAGGTGAACATACCCCGAAATGGGGTTATACAATGGGTTGATTACCTATGTATGGAAGAGGTAGTTTACCTTCTTGGTGATTGTAAACTGACCGTGATGGAAGGGTTTACAGTGAAATACTGTTAAACCTAGTAAGAGTTCATGGTCGATTTGACCCCTCAGCAAAAGTATGAAATGTTTTAAAGGAATTCTTATATTCCCCGTTATTCATTCTTCTTCATAATTCTTGATAAGTTATGAAGATTAGGGAATGTTGGAAAAATATGAACTTCTTTGAAGAGAAGTTGACAAGAAGAGTAAGCTAAAATTTCGAGGACGAAATTCTGTGAAGAAGGGGTGAACGTGATGACCCGGGTATAGGTGTGGTTTTAAGAAATTTTGAGGACGGACTTTTTATAAGGAGGGAAGGATGTGACAACCCTAAGAATCAGATTGTCCAGAATTTAAGTTTAAAGAATTAGTTATTAATAAAATGTAATTTTATTAATAATATTATGTGCTATGTGTTTATTATTCATTCTCAAACCTAAGATGATTATAATACGGGAGGATACTGGTTACGAGCTAGATTGAACGAGTAAGAATTTTCAAGACGAAAATAAAATTTTTTAGGAAATAAAAATATTTCCGAGAAAAAGACGAAATATGTACTATTCACCCGACGAAACCTAATGGTTATGGTTTGAATAACTTAAGTCTTTTTGAGAGTTCGGTATGTCGAAATGACATTCCGTCGAATGATTTGACGATAATATATCGTAAAAAGTAAAGTAAGCCGATAAAAGTTTTTCTCGAAAAACGTGCAAAAATCAGACAAAATAAAAATGACGAAAAGTCAATATGTACTCTTCATTCATTTATCTATGTTAGGAGAAAACGTGAAGGAAAACACTTAACGTCAAAAAGTGTTTTTCAGTTTTTCAGAGTTCCGAAGAATGCGTAAAAGGTAATCTGTACAGGAAAGGCAAAATATCCAAAAATATTTGGATTCCGAGAATCGCTGTTTTAAAACTGTCGGATGAATTCCGCAAGACGGAGGCATGAAGCTTCTAAGGGAAGCTTCGTGAATAGTAAGGAGGTTTAGTAAGGAGGTGTGAATAGTAACCTTGGGGCGAAATGACTATTTTGCCCCTAGCTTTGAAAATCTATAAAAGAAAAGTGTTAATTGATTTCTTTGAAATCAACCAACACTTTGAGAGAGAGAGAGAGAGAGAAAGCTTGAGGGCTTGGAGAAGAAAAAGAAGGAAGAGAAAGATCATGGATGCACAGATCGAAGAAGATCGAGAAATAGAAAAGCTTGTAAATCGCCGGCTTTGTCTAGAGGAAGAAAAATAAAGAAGAGAGGTATTAAAAACCTAACTAATAAGTTAATTCTTTTTAAGTTTTATATGTTAAAAACATAGCTTAATGATAATAGAAGTAAAAGGTGTGAAGAATGATTTTCATATGGTTGAAATCATGAGAAATGAAGGAATAAGAATTAGAAATTTAGTTTATAAATTCCTTAAGGAAGTAGAAGATTAGTAATAAATTTAAACAATCCGAATGAATCATATGAACGATTCGGTGAAATTAGTAAGGAATGGTATTTTATGACATCAAATTCTAAGAAAAAGTGAAATCATAATCAAAGTATGGATTAAAAATGAAGAACGAGCGAAGAACACGTAGAACGTTGTTGATGGACAAATTTAAAACCATCGTAGTATAACTTGTTATTGATGGACAAGTTTAAAACCATTACATATAAGTTAGTTGCTTATTGCCTGGTTAGGAACGGTAGAAACGTTCATGAAGAACAGATTGAACTTAGCTATAACGAAGTTATGGTGAAAATTTAGTAAATGACGAACAAGAAATAGAAAGTATGTAAATGAACCCGAATGTGTAGGGTTTCATAAGAATGCAAGAGAACGTAGAAAACGTGAGTCGTGGACTCAAGAACGAATGAGTTCCGAGTTTAGATGACCGAATTACGGACAAACAGACGAAGAACGTTAATAACATAAAATGAACAAAGGATGGAATTTAAGCCAATTGAAGGGCATATTAACAGATTCAGAATGAATTTCTGTCTAAGGGAGGTTGAAGTAAGTAAGATAAGGAAGAGAATGGTTTTGGAACGATCTCGTTCCGAGCTATAACGAAGAAGTTATGAGATCGTAAAGTAAGCATCTCAAACTAGTGCAAGACTTAGATTTTTTTTTTTGAAATTTCATGCTTGGCGTCGCAGCGCCAGGTAAGCCTTGGGAAGAGGTGCTGCAGCGCCAACTCGGGCAACCAACCATTACTGAGTGGCACCACAGTGCGAGAGATAGAGAGGGATTTCACGCCGCAGTGCTAGACCAAGGAAGAAACTATTGGAGATTCGTGCTGCAGCGCGAGTGGAAAGGAGGGAACCGACGCAGCATAGCCGGTGCAAGGCAAGGCCCAGTGACGAGCTTTTAATTACTCAACTCCTGGGGGAAGTGTACGGAAGGATAATGAACATGTAGTTCACATAATGTAACACGTAATCAAGTGATTTAGACCTGTAGTAAAGGTTGAACAGAAAAATTGAACGAGATTAAAAGACCAAGAATGTAAACGCTTGATTACGTAACCAATATCCGGGGACTGTAGTCGCGATAAAATGAACGTGTGGGATTGCTATGATTGTGATTCCTTAGACTTTGATTGACGAGGATGATGTATAACTTTTCGATGTTATGATGTCATAATGAGAGTTAAGTGTAAAGCGTATAGACAATGTACATTTTGAAAAGGATAGAATTGGTTCAACTTTTGGAATCAATGGATTTTAAAAGAACTATTCTTTATATGTCTATTCTAATTGCTTCGGCTAGACAAAAATTGATTTAAAATATCAAAATGAATTTTATATCATCAATGTATTTGATGCAAAGATGGTAAAAGGATGGGGTAATTAATGCAATTGAACCTAGTGTTGGATGAGATCTTAGGATCAACAACCCGCTATGGTATGATGTATAATGACAAAGTCATAAACTGACGAAGGCCTCAACGTACTGTGAAAAGTACGGTATCATGACGCCATAAAACGTTTTGATGTATTAAAAATGAATTTAAAGAAGTAATCGTTGTCAAATGATTTGACTAGACGAATGTTTCAAGTTAAGGTCCAATTTATTGGTATGGTCTAAGCTATTTGATTTGGCTAAGACAAATGGTATGTCATGTTTAAAAGAAAATTGAACTTTCTTTGAAGATGTTGTGCCAAACCAAATTGCTTTGGTACGGAATATGATGATTAAGTCTGAGGTGAACATCCCCCGAAATGGGGTTATACAATGGGTTGATTACCTATGTATGGAAGAGGTAGTTTACCTTCTTGGTGATTGTAAACTGACCGTGATGGAAGGGTTTACAGTGAAATACTGTTAAACCTAGTAAGAGTTCATGGTCGATTTGACCCCTCAGCAAAAGTATGAAATGTTTTAAAGGAATTCTTATATTCTCCGTTATTCATTCTTCTTCATAATTCTTGATAAGTTATGAAGATTAGGGAATGTTGGAAAAATATGAACTTCTTTGAAGAGAAGTTGACAAGAAGAGTAAGCTAAAATTTCGAGGACGAAATTCTGTGAAGAAGGGGTGAACGTGATGACCCGGGTATAGGTGTGGTTTTAAGAAATTTTGAGGACGAACTTTTTATAAGGAGGGAAGGATGTGACAACCCTAAGAATCAGATTGTCCAGAATTTAAGTTTAAAGAATTAGTTATTAATAAAATGTAATTTTATTAATAATATTATGTGCTATGTGTTTATTATTCATTCTCAAACCTAAGATGATTATAATACGGGAGGATACTGGTTACGAGCTAGATTGAACGAGTAAGAATTTTCAAGACGAAAATAAAAATTTTTAGGAAATAAAAATATTTCCGAGAAAAAGACGAAATATGTACTATTCACCCGACGAAACCTAATGGTTATGGTTTGAATAACTTAAGTCTTTTTGAGAGTTCGGTATGTCGAAATGACATTCCGTCGAATGATTTGACGATAATATATCGTAAAAAGTAAAGTAAGCCGATAAAAGTTTTTCTCGAAAAACGTGCAAAAATCAGACAAAATAAAAATGACGAAAAGTCAATATGTACTCTTCATTCATTTATCTATGTTAGGAGAAAACGTGAAGGAAAACACTTAACGTCAAAAAGTGTTTTTCAGTTTTTCAGAGTTCCGAAGAATGCGTAAAAGGTAATCTGTACAGGAAAGGCAAAATATCCAAAAATATTTGGATTCCGAGAATCGCTGTTTTAAAACTGTCGGATGAATTCCGCAAGACGGAGGCATGAAGCTTCTAAGGGAAGCTTCGTGAATAGTAAGGAGGTTTAGTAAGGAGGTGTGAATAGTAACCTTGGGGCGAAATGACTATTTTGCCCCTAGCTTTGAAAATCTATAAAAGAAAAGTGTTAATTGATTTCTTTGAAATCAACCAACACTTTGAGAGAGAGAGAGAGAGAAAGCTTGAGGGCTTGGAGAAGAAAAAGAAGGAAGAGAAAGATCATGGATGCACAGATCGAAGAAGATCGAGAAATAGAAAAGCTTGTAAATCGCCGGCTTTGTCTAGAGGAAGAAAAATAAAGAAGAGAGGTATTAAAAACCTAACTAATAAGTTAATTCTTTTTAAGTTTTATATGTTAAAAACATAGCTTAATGATAATAGAAGTAAAAGGTGTGAAGAATGATTTTCATATGGTTGAAATCATGAGAAATGAAGGAATAAGAATTAGAAATTTAGTTTATAAATTCCTTAAGGAAGTAGAAGATTAGTAATAAATTTAAACAATCCGAATGAATCATATGAACGATTCGGTGAAATTAGTAAGGAATGGTATTTTATGACATCAAATTCTAAGAAAAAGTGAAATCATAATCAAAGTATGGATTAAAAATGAAGAACGAGCGAAGAACACGTAGAACGTTGTTGATGGACAAATTTAAAACCATCGTAGTATAACTTGTTATTGATGGACAAGTTTAAAACCATTACATATAAGTTAGTTGCTTATTGCCTGGTTAGGAACGGTAGAAACGTTCACGAAGAACAGATTGAACTTAGCTATAACGAAGTTATGGTGAAAATTTAGTAAATGACGAACAAGAAATAGAAAGTATGTAAATGAACCCGAATGTGTAGGGTTTCATAAGAATGCAAGAGAACGTAGAAAACGTGAGTCGTGGACTCAAGAACGAATGAGTTCCGAGTTTAGATGACCGAATTACGGACAAACAGACGAAGAACGTTAATAACATAAAATGAACAAAGGATGGAATTTAAGCCAATTGAAGGGCATATTAACAGATTCAGAATGAATTTCTGTCTAAGGGAGGTTGAAGTAAGTAAGATAAGGAAGAGAATGGTTTTGGAACGATCTCGTTCCGAGCTATAACGAAGAAGTTATGAGATCGTAAAGTAAGCATCTCAAACTAGTGCAAGACTTAGATTTTTTTTTTTGAAATTTCATGCTTGGCGTCGCAGCGCCAGGTAAGCCTTGGGAAGAGGTGCTGCAGCGCCAACTCGGGCAACCAACCATTACTGAGTGGCACCACAGTGCGAGAGATAGAGAGGGATTTCACGCCGCAGTGCTAGACCAAGGAAGAAACTATTGGAGATTCGTGCTGCAGCGCGAGTGGAAAGGAGGGAACCGGCGCAGCATAGCCGGTGCAAGGCAAGGCCCAGTGACGAGCTTTTAATTACTCAACTCCTGGGGGAAGTGTACGGAAGGATAATGAACATGTAGTTCACATAATGTAACACGTAATCAAGTGATTTAGACCTGTAGTAAAGGTTGAACAGAAAAATTGAACGAGATTAAAAGACCAAGAATGTAAACGCTTGATTACGTAACCAATATCCGGGGACTGTAGTCGCGATAAAATGAACGTGTGGGATTGCTATGATTGTGATTCCTTAGACTTTGATTGACGAGGATGATGTATAACTTTTCGATGTTATGATGTCATAATGAGAGTTAAGTGTAAAGCGTATAGACAATGTACATTTTGAAAAGGATAGAATTGGTTCAACTTTTGGAATCAATGGATTTTAAAAGAACTATTCTTTATATGTCTATTCTAATTGCTTCGGCTAGACAAAAATTGATTTAAAATATCAAAATGAATTTTATATCATCAATGTATTTGATGCAAAGATGGTAAAAGGATGGGGTTATTAATGCAATTGAACCTAGTGTTGGATGAGATCTTAGGATCAACAACCCGCTATGGTATGATGTATAATGACAAAGTCATAAACTGACGAAGGCCTCAACGTACTGTGAAAAGTACGGTATCATGACGCCATAAAACGTTTTGATGTATTAAAAATGAATTTAAAGAAGTAGTCGTTGTCAAATGATTTGACTAGACAAATGTTTCAAGTTAAGGTCCAATTTATTGGTATGGTCTAAGCTATTTGATTTGGCTAAGACAAATGGTATGTCATGTTTAAAAGAAAATTGAACTTTCTTTGAAGATGTTGTGCCAAACCAAATTGCTTTGGTACGGAATATGATGATTAAGTCTGAGGTGAACATCCCCCGAAATGGGGTTATACAATGGGTTGATTACCTATGTATGGAAGAGGTAGTTTACCTTCTTGGTGATTGTAAACTGACCGTGATGGAAGGGTTTACAGTGAAATACTGTTAAACCTAGTAAGAGTTCATGGTCGATTTGACCCCTCAGCAAAAGTATGAAATGTTTTAAAGGAATTCTTATATTCTCCGTTATTCATTCTTCTTCATAATTCTTGATAAGTTATGAAGATTAGGGAATGTTGGAAAAATATGAACTTCTTTGAAGAGAAGTTGACAAGAAGAGTAAGCTAAAATTTCGAGGACGAAATTCTGTGAAGAAGGGGTGAACGTGATGACCCGGGTATAGGTGTGGTTTTAAGAAATTTTGAGGACGAACTTTTTATAAGGAGGGAAGGATGTGACAACCCTAAGAATCAGATTGTCCAGAATTTAAGTTTAAAGAATTAGTTATTAATAAAATGTAATTTTATTAATAATATTATGTGCTATGTGTTTATTATTCATTCTCAAACCTAAGATGATTATAATACGGGAGGATACTGGTTACGAGCTAGATTGAACGAGTAAGAATTTTCAAGACGAAAATAAAATTTTTTAGGAAATAAAAATATTTCCGAGAAAAAGACGAAATATGTACTATTCACCCGACGAAACCTAATGGTTATGGTTTGAATAACTTAAGTCTTTTTGAGAGTTCGGTATGTCGAAATGACATTCCGTCGAATGATTTGACGATAATATATCGTAAAAAGTAAAGTAAGCCGATAAAAGTTTTTCTCGAAAAACGTGCAAAAATCAGACAAAATAAAAATGACGAAAAGTCAATATGTACTCTTCATTCATTTATCTATGTTAGGAGAAAACGTGAAGGAAAACACTTAACGTCAAAAAGTGTTTTTCAATTTTTCAGAGTTCCGAAGAATTCGTAAAAGGTAATCTGTAGAGGAAAGGCAAAATATCCAAAAATATTTGGATTCCGAGAATCGCTGTTTTAAAACTGTCGGATGAATTCCGCAAGACGGAGGCATGAAGCTTCTAAGGGAAGCTTCGTGAATAGTAAGGAGGTTTAGTAAGGAGGTGTGAATAGTAACCTTGGGGCGAAATGACTATTTTGCCCCTAGCTTTGAAAATCTATAAAAGAAAAGTGTTAATTGATTTCTTTGAAATCAACCAACACTTTGAGAGAGAGAGAGAGAGAGAAAGCTTGAGGGCTTGGAGAAGAAAAAGAAGGAAGAGAAAGATCATGGATGCACAGATCGAAGAAGATCGAGAAATAGAAAAGCTTGTAAATCGCCGGCTTTGTCTAGAGGAAGAAAAATAAAGAAGAGAGGTATTAAAAACCTAACTAATAAGTTAATTCTTTTTAAGTTTTATATGTTAAAAACATAGCTTAATGATAATAGAAGTAAAAGGTGTGAAAAATGATTTTCATATGGTTGAAATCATGAGAAATGAAGGAATAAGAATTAGAAATTTAGTTTATAAATTCCTTAAGGAAGTAGAAGATTAGTAATAAATTTAAACAATCCGAATGAATCATATGAACGATTCGGTGAAATTAGTAAGGAATGGTATTTTATGACATCAAATTCTAAGAAAAAGTGAAATCATAATCAAAGTATGGATTAAAAATGAAGAACGAGCGAAGAACACGTAGAACGTTGTTGATGGACAAATTTAAAACCATCGTAGTATAACTTGTTATTGATGGACAAGTTTAAAACCATTACATATAAGTTAGTTGCTTATTTCCTGGTTAGGAACGGTAGAAACGTTCAAGAAGAACGGATTGAACTTAGCTATAACGAAGTTATGGTGAAAATTTCGTAAAAGACGAACAAGAAATAGAAAGTATGTAAATGAACCCGAATGTGTAGGGTTTCATAAGAATGCAAGAGAAGGTAGAAAATGTGAGTCGTGGACTCAAGAACGAATGAGTTCCGAGTTTAGATGACCGAATTACGGACGAACATACGAAGAACGTTAATAACATAAAATGAACAAAGGATGGAATTTAAGCCAATTGAAGGGCATATTAACAGATTCAGAATGAATTTCTGTCTAAGGGAGGTTGAAGTAAGTAAGATAAGGAAGAGAATGGCTTTGGAACGATCTCGTTCTGAGCTATAACGAAGAAGTTATGAGATCGTAAAGTAAGCATCTCAAACTAGTGCAAGACTTAGATTTTTTTTTTTGAAATTTCATGCTTGGCGTCGCAGCGCCAGGTAAGCCTTGGGAAGAGGTGCTGCAGCGCCAACTCGGGCAACCAACCATTACTGAGTGGCACCACAGTGCGAGAGATAGAGAGGGATTTCACGCCGCAGTGCTAGACCAAGGAAGAAACTATTGGAGATTCGTGCTGCAGCGCGAGTGGAAAGGAGGGAACCGGCGCAGCATAGCCGGTGCAAGGCAAGGCCCAGTGACGAGCTTTTAATTACTCAACTCCTGGGGGAAGTGTACGGAAGGATAATGAACATGTAGTTCACATAATGTAACACGTAATCAAGTGATTTAGACCTGTAGTAAAGGTTGAACAGAAAAATTGAACGAGATTAAAAGACCAAGAATGTAAACGCTTGATTACGTAACCAATATCCGGGGACTGTAGTCGCGATAAAATGAACGTGTGGGATTGCTATGATTGTGATTCCTTAGACTTTGATTGACGAGGATGATGTATAACTTTTCGATGTTATGATGTCATAATGAGAGTTAAGTGTAAAGCGTATAGACAATGTACATTTTGAAAAGGATAGAATTGGTTCAACTTTTGGAATCAATGGATTTTAAAAGAACTATTCTTTATATGTCTATTCTAATTGCTTCGGCTAGACAAAAATTGATTTAAAATATCAAAATGAATTTTATATCATCAATGTATTTGATGCAAAGATGGTAAAAGGATGGGGTTATTAATGCAATTGAACCTAGTGTTGGATGAGATCTTAGGATCAACAACCCGCTATGGTATGATGTATAATGACAAAGTCATAAACTGACGAAGGCCTCAACGTACTGTGAATAGTACGGTATCATGACGTCATAAAACGTTTTGATGTATTAAAAATGAATTTAAAGAAGTAGTCGTTGTCAAATGATTTGATTAGACGAATGTTTCAAGTTAAGGTCGAATTTATTGGTATGGTCTAAGCTATTTGATTTGGCTAAGACAAATGGTATGTCATGTTTAAAAGAAAATTGAACTTTCTTTGAAGATGTTGTGCCAAACCAAATTGCTTTGGTACGGAATCTGATGATTAAGTCTGAGGTGAACATACCCCGAAATGGGGTTATACAATGGGTTGATTACCTATGTACGGAAGAGGTAGTTTACCTTCTTGGTGATTGTAAACTGACCGTGATGGAAGGGTTTACAGTGAAATACTGTTAAACCTAGTAAGAGTTCATGGTCGAGTTGACCCCTCAGCAAAAGTATGAAATGTTTTAAAGGAATTCTTATATTCCCCGTTATTCATTCTTCTTCATAATTCTTGATAAGTTATGAAGATTAGGGAATGTTGGAAAAATATGAACTTCTTTGAAGAGAAGTTGACAAGAAGAGTAAGCTAAAATTTTGAGGACGAAATTATGTGAAGAATGGGTGAATGTGATGACCCGGGTATAGGTGTGGTTTTAAGAAATTTTGAGGACGGACTTTTTATAAGGAGGGAAGGATGTGACAACCCTAAAAATCAGATTGTCCAGAATTTAAGTTTAAAGAATTAGTTATTAATAAAATGTAATTTTATTAATAATATTATGTGCTATGTGTTTATTAATCATTCTCAAACCTAAGATGATTATAATTCGGGAGGATACTGGTTACGAGCTAGATTGAACGAGTAAGAATTTTCAAGACGAAAATAAAAATTTTTAGGAAATAAAAATATTTCCGAGAAAAAGACGAAATATGTACTATTCACCCGACGAAACCTAATGGTTATGGTTTGAATAACTTAAGTCTTTTTGAGAGTTCGGTATGTCGAAATGACATTCCGTCGAATGATTTGACAATAATATATCGTAAAAAGTAAAGTAAGCCGATAAAAGTTTTTCTCGAAAAACGTGCAAAAATCAGACAAAATAAAAATGACGAAAAGTCAATATGTACTCTTCATTCATTTATCTATGTTAGGAGAAAACGTGAAGGAAAACACTTAACGTCAAAAAGTGTTTTTCAGTTTTTCAGAGTTCCGAAGAATGCGTAAAAGGTAATCTGTAGAGGAAAGGCAAAATATCCAAAAATATTTGGATTCCGAGAATCGCTGTTTTAAAACTGTCGGATGAATTCCGCAAGACGGAGGCATGAAGCTTCTAAGGGAAGCTTCGTGAATAGTAAGGAGGTTTAGTAAGGAGGTGTGAATAGTAACCTTGGGGCGAAATGACTATTTTGCCCCTAGCTTTGAAAATCTATAAAAGAAAAGTGTTAATTGATTTCTTTGAAATCAACCAACACTTTGAGAGAGAGAGAGAGAGAGAAAGCTTGAGGGCTTGGAGAAGAAAAAGAAGGAAGAGAAAGATCATGGATGCACAGATCGAAGAAGATCGAGAAATAGAAAAGCTAGTAAATCGCCGGCTTTGTCTAGAGGAAGAAAAATAAAGAAGAGAGGTATTAAAAACCTAACTAATAAGTTAATTCTTTTTAAGTTTTATATGTTAAAAACATAGCTTAATGATAATAGAAGTAAAAGGTGTGAAGAATGATTTTCATATGGTTGAAATCATGAGAAATGAAGGAATAAGAATTAGAAATTTAGTTTATAAATTCCTTAAGGAAGTAGAAGATTAGTAATAAATTTAAACAATCCGAATGAATCATATGAACGATTCGGTGAAATTAGTAAGGAATGGTATTTTATGACATCAAATTCTAAGAAAAAGTGAAATCATAATCAAAGTATGGATTAAAAATGAAGAACGAGCGAAGAACACGTAGAACGTTGTTGATGGACAAATTTAAAACCATCGTAGTATAACTTGTTATTGATGGACAAGTTTAAAACCATTACATATAAGTTAGTTGCTTATTACCTGGTTAGGAACGGTAGAAACGTTCATGAAGAACGGATTGAACTTAGCTATAACGAAGTTATGGTGAAAATTTCGTAAAAGACGAACAAGAAATAGAAAGTATGTAAATGAATCCGAATGTGTAGGGTTTCATAAGAATGCAAGAGAACGTAGAAAACGTGAGTCGTGGACTCAAGAACGAATGAGTTCCGAGTTTAGATGACCGAATTACGGACGAACAGACGAATAACGTTAATAACATAAAATGAACAAAGGATGGAATTTAAGCCAATTGAAGGGCATATTAACAGATTCAGAATGAATTTCTGTCTAAGGGAGGTTGAAGTAAGTAAGATAAGGAAGAGAATGGCTTTGGAACGATCTCGTTCCGAGCTATAACGAAGAAGTTATGAGATCGTAAAGTAAGCATCTCAAACTAGTGCAAGACTTAGATTTTTTTTTTGAAATTTCATGCTTGGCGTCGCAGCGCCAGGTAAGCCTTGGGAAGAGGTGCTGCAGCGCCAACTCGGGCAACCAACCATTACTGAGTGGCACCACAGTGCGAGAGATAGAGAGGGATTTCACGCCGCAGTGCTAGACCAAGGAAGAAACTATTGGAGATTCGTGCTACAGCGCGAGTGGAAAGGAGGGAACCGGCGCAGCATAGCCGGTGCAAGGCAAGGCCCAGTGACGAGCTTTTAATTACTCAACTCCTGGGGGAAGTGTACGGAAGGATAATGAACATGTAGTTCACATAATGTAACACGTAATCAAGTGATTTAGACCTGTAGTAAAGGTTGAACAAAAAAATTGAACGAGATTAAAAGACCAAGAATGTAAACGCTTGATTACGTAACCAATATCCGGGGACTGTAGTCGCGATAAAATGAACGTGTGGGATTGCTATGCTTGTGATTCCTTAGACTTTGATTGACGAGGATGATGTATAACTTTTCGATGTTATGATGTCATAATGAGAGTTAAGTGTAAAGCGTATAGACAATGTACATTTTGAAAAGGATAGAATTGGTTCAACTTTTGGAATCAATGGATTTTAAAAGAACTATTCTTTATATGTCTATTCTAATTGCTTCGGCTAGACAAAAATTGATTTAAAATATCAAAATGAATTTTATATCATCAATGTATTTGATGCAAAGATGGTAAAAGGATGGGGTTATTAATGCAATTGAACCTAGTGTTGGATGAGATCTTAGGATCAACAACCCGCTATGGTATGATGTATAATGACAAAGTCATAAACTGACGAAGGCCTCAACGTACTGTGAATAGTACGGTATCATGACGTCATAAAACGTTTTGATGTATTAAAAATGAATTTAAAGAAGTAGTCGTTGTCAAATGATTTGACTAGACGAATGTTTCAAGTTAAGGTCCAATTTATTGGTATGGTCTAAGCTATTTGATTTGGCTAAGACAAATGGTATGTCATGTTTAAAAGAAAATTGAACTTTCTTTGAAGATGTTGTGCCAAACCAAATTGCTTTGGTACGGAATATGATGATTAAGTCTGAGGTGAACATACCCCGAAATGGGGTTATACAATGGGTTGATTACCTATGTATGGAAGAGGTAGTTTACCTTCTTGGTGATTGTAAACTGACCGTGATGGAAGGGTTTACAGTGAAATACTGTTAAACCTAGTAAGAGTTCATGGTCGATTTGACCCCTCAGCAAAAGTATGAAATGTTTTAAAGGAATTCTTATATTCCCCGTTATTCATTCTTCTTCATAATTCTTGATAAGTTATGAAGATTAGGGAATGTTAGAAAAATATGAATTTCTTTGAAGAGAAGTTGACAAGAAGAGTAAGCTAAAATTTCGAGGACGAAATTCTGTGAAGAAGGGGTGAATGTGATGACCCGGGTATAGGTGTGGTTTTCAGAAATTTTGAGGACGGACTTTTTATAAGGAGGGAAGGATGTGACAACCCTAAAAATCAGATTGTCCAGAATTTAAGTTTAAAGAATTAGTTATTAATAAAATGTAATTTTATTAATAATATTATGTGCTATGTGTTTATTAATCATTCTCAAACCTAAGATGATTATAATACGGGAGGATACTGGTTACGAGCTAGATTGAACGAGTAAGAATTTTCAAGACGAAAATAAAAATTTTTAGGAAATAAAAATATTTCCGAGAAAAAGACGAAATATGTACTATTCACCCGACGAAACCTAATGGTTATGGTTTGAATAACTTAAGTCTTTTTGAGAGTTCGGTATGTCGAAATGACATTCCGTCGAATGATTTGACGATAATATATCGTAAAAAGTAAAGTAAGCCGATAAAAGTTTTTCTCGAAAAACGTGCAAAAATCAGACAAAATAAAAATGACGAAAAGTCAATATGTACTCTTCATTCATTTATCTATGTTAGGAGAAAATGTGAAGCAAAACACTTAACGTCAAAAAGTGTTTTTCAGTTTTTCAGAGTTCCGAAGAATGCGTAAAAGGTAATCTGTAGAGGAAAGGCAAAATATCCAAAAATATTTAGATTCCGAGAATCGCTGTTTTAAAACTGTCGGATGAATTCCGCAAGACGGAGGCATGAAGCTTCTAAGGGAAGCTTCGTGAATAGTAAGGAGGTTTAGTAAGGAGGTGTGAATAGTAACCTTGGGGCGAAATGACTATTTTGCCCATAGCTTTGAAAATCTTTAAAAGAAAAGTGTTAATTGATTTCTTTGAAATCAACCAACACTTTGAGAGAGAGAGAGAGAGAGAAAGCTTGAGGGCTTGGAGAAGAAAAAGAAGGAAGAGAAAGATCATGGATGCACAGATCGAAGAAGATCGAGAAATAGAAAAGCTTATAAATCGCCGGCTTTGTCTAGAGGAAGAAAAATAAAGAAGAGAGGTATTAAAAACCTAACTAATAAGTTAATTCTTTTTAAGTTTTATATGTTAAAAACATAGCTTAATGATAATAGAAGTAAAAGGTGTGAAGAATGATTTTCATATGGTTGAAATCATGAGAAATGAAGGAATAAGAATTAGAAATTTAGTTTATAAATTCCTTACGGAAGTAGAAGATTAGTAATAAATTTAAACAATCCGAATGAATCATATGAACGATTCGGTGAAATTAGTAAGGAATGGTATTTTATGACATCAAATTCTAAGAAAAAGTGAAATCATAATCAAAGTATGGATTAAAAATGAAGAACGAGCGAAGAACACGTAGAACGTTGTTGATGGACAAATTTAAAACCATCGTAGTATAACTTGTTATTGATGGACAAGTTTAAAACCATTACATATAAGTTAGTTGCTTATTGCCTAGTTAGGAACGGTAGAAACGTTCATGAAGAACGGATTGAACTTAGCTATAACGAAGTTATGGTGAAAATTTAGTAAAAGACGAACAAGAAATAGAAAGTATGTAAATGAACCCGAATGTGTAGGGTTTCATAAGAATGCAAGAGAAAGTAGAAAACGTGAGTCGTGGACTCAAGAACGAATGAGTTCCGAGTTTAGATGACCGAATTACGGATGAACAGACGAAGAACGTTAATAACATAAAATGAACAAAGGATGGAATTTAAGCCAATTGAAGGGCATATTAACAGATTCAGAATGAATTTCTGTCTGAGGGAGGTTGAAGTAAGTAAGATAAGGAAGAGAATGGCTTTGGAACGATCTCGTTCCGAGCTATAACGAAGAAGTTATGAGATCGTAAAGTAAGCATCTCAAACTAGTGCAAGACTTAGATTTTTTTTTTTGAAATTTCATGCTTGGCGTCGCAGCGCCAGGTAAGCCTTGGGAAGAGGTGCTGCAGCGCCAACTCGGGCAACCAACCATTACTGAGTGGCACCACAGTGCGAGAGATAGAGAGGGATTTCACGCCGCAGTGCTAGACCAAGGAAGAAACTATTGGAGATTCGTGCTGCAGCGCGAGTGGAAAGGAGGGAACCGGCGCAGCATAGCCGGTGCAAGGCAAGGCCCAGTGATGAGCTTTTAATTACTCAACTCCTGGGGGAAGTGTACGGAAGGATAATGAACATGTAGTTCACATAATGTAACACGTAATCAAGTGATTTAGACCTGTAGTAAAGGTTGAACAGAAAAATTGAACGAGATTAAAAGACCAAGAATGTAAACGCTTGATTACGTAACCAATATCCGGGGACTGTAGTCGCGATAAAATGAACGTGTGGGATTGCTATGATTGTGATTCCTTAGACTTTGATTGACGAGGACAATGTATAACTTTTCGATGTTATGATGTCATAATGAGAGTTAAGTGTAAAGCGTATAGACGCTGTGAACGCAATGCGGTTGCGATTAACGATCGGTTTTAGCATACAACAAACCGTATGGATTCGACATTAAGAATGAATAATGAACGTGGGGTTCATGTGATGGATAACGAATGTAAGCGTTTAACTCTTTATCCGATGTGAGGATTGAGTGTACACAAATATTAAATGGGTAGAACCTACACACCATGTATGGTTTGACCGTAAGGTAATGAAGAATGTTGATTAAACCTATGAACGGTGATGAAACGAAATTAAAGACAATGACGTATAACGTTAAGAAGCCGAGTTAATGATTATAACTTGGACAACGTTCTGAGTCGAATGAACCGGACGCTATAAGATATGAATAAGTTAATGAAAAATGATTAACGATAATGAATGAATCCTGAGGTATGGCAGTTAGTTTCTAGAAAGCCATAAGGATAAGGAAGCAACTTAACGAACATTATAGTTTTAATGGTTTGGATAAGTTAAGCTAAGTTTAGGCTGTGGTACAATCATAATCTTTGATGGTTGACATATGTGAGCTTGGCTAAATAATTCCTTCAGAGAGCAGAGGTATATACGAAATTGGTAACCGATCTAACTCGCTGTGAAAGACAGTGTAGATGAGATGGGAACTTGTTTGTTGGTTATTTGTGGGAAACCACTCAGAGTACCATATGGATTACTAGCAGAGACACGATGCGTGCTGAGTTCTAGAAGAGTTATAATAAGAAGATAAGAATATAAATCATCAAAGATGATGATCGTATGAGTAAGACATCTCCGTATGTAATGAAGTTGTAAACCGGTAAAGAGAGTTGGTCGCGTAAACTTAGATTATAAGAACGCGAACCCTAAGAAGTAAAGTAAAGTAAACCAATGTGTATATCAAGTATATGACTAATTGGTGTATGTGTTATTTCCTTATGTGTTATAGGAATTGGAATGAGCAGTTCAACGTAAGTTGTAGCCGTACGTACGGCAACTTTCCTAACTTCATTCATATTTAATATGAATGCTAGTTTCTTAAACTTCTCAGATGTTGAACATGAGAAGTTTTATCAGTGTGCATATGTGCGATATATGTACAAGGTGGTAGAATGTATGAGGCCTTGTGCCATAATTTGAACACTTTGGTGTTTCTATGAGATGGACTGTTTTAACTGTTCAATACGAGAATGTTCGGTTCATACATGAACCATTATTGTTAAGTCTGTGCTAATGTGGTGAGCATGTAACAAAGACGTTAAAACAGATTGGTAACATGTATTTAATAATTCCAAAGTTATAAAATTAGTAAGTTGTGAAAACTTCACGTTGTGATTTGTTAAAGTTTAGAGATGGTGATTAAGTGTTGTAATGTTAAGACTTGTGATTTCAAAATTGTGTATGGTGCTAGTGATTAGAACTTGTACTAAAATAACAAGTTCAACTACAATGGGATTTAACTTGTAAGGTTAATGTTGATATACCTAATAGATGGTGTGATTCTAATAATATGTGTAGGTGAACGTGAGTTGTAATTTAATAGCTTACGTACAAGGCAAGTTTTTGATCCTTACTTTTATATTGAGCAAGATCTCTAACCCTACCTTTACGTTTACGCAAGTTCTTAAACTTTATTCTTTATATAGAGCAAGTTCATTATCTTATCTTATCTGTTATTATCCAAGTTTCTTGAACCCTATTTATTTTGTATGATGCAATCCTTATCGATACGTTCAGTTCCCTAACCTTATTTTTATAACTTGATATTGTTCACGCAAGCTCTTTAACCTAACTCTTACTTTGAGAGGGTTTTCTATCTTTAACTTATTACTTATTATGCAAATTCCTAAATTCTATTACTCTTATGATGAGCAAGTTTATTTCTCAACTTGTTATCAATTATGCATGTTCATTAACTCAATTCTTTTGTTGAGCAAGATTATAGCCTTAGCTTATTGTTGTTCAAGTAAGGTTGTTAAAATATTCAATGCATATGCTTTCTAGTTCATTTCTAAAACATGATTTCGATGTATAATGTGGATTTCGCTTATGACTCACGATTATTTCATAGCATATTGTTATTACACTTTTGATTCAACTAATCCTTAGTTGATGTTCGTTGAACTCTTAATTACCCTTGAAGCTTATCCAAACCAAATTTACTTTGGTGCAGACTTGTATTCTAAAACTGAGAAGAACAACCTTATTATAGGGGATTATTACGTGAAACGTTTAGATGTTTGTGCACAATACATGGTACGAAGGGCTGATCACCCTAAGTACGAGGAGTCCCTACAGTCTTATAACTGTTTAGGTGATGAGTGCATATTATTCATTTATTTTAATTCCATTATGTTTAGTTTTATTGTATTTTTCATGTGTATATGAACTTATTAAGGTGTTTAATGATTTCAGGAAGAATTGGAGCTGAAATGAGGAAAATGGGAAATATTGCAGGGTTTTTAGCATTAAGTTGGATGCATGGTCTTGATTTGGGACTTGGATTTTATTGTAGAGCTCTTCCTTAGCATTCCGTAATATCTTGAATCGTCCCAATCGGAGTTAATAAGAAAAAAGTTATTATCTTTTTACTAGACAGAAGTTGTAATTTGCATAGTCTGTCAATTCTCAAAGAATGAAAGTTGTAGATCTCGTCGATATCTTCATTTGGATAGGTAGAAGGCCCCCGTAACTCCTCCCAGATCAAATGTTATGCTCATTTTACCAAATGACGTTGTAGCAGAAAATGAAAATTCGCCCCAGCGAATTTGAGCGGAAAAATTGGAAAATCTTGGATTTTTTTGTAAAGTTTCTAAAAGCATATTTTGACAGATTTCTACATGGAATTGGATATATTTCTATTAGAATTAGTATATCTTTAGACTAAGATTTATTTTCAAATTGGATTCTATTTCTTTATGGAAACTAGTTATGATTTGTAATTCCTTTTAGGATTTGGATTTCTAATTACCATAGGATTTAGGACTTTGTCTAGTACTACAGATAGAGGATGATAGTCAGGGTTTTATTAATTCAATCATGTACTACATTCTCTCATCTACAATATTGGAGGATTGAAGACATAAGCTAAGTTTTTTTTATTCAGTTCTAAGGGATGTTGAACCTTATTTATAATTAATGGTTAATTATGTATTCATTATTTATTCCTTCTCACATGAAATTCATTCTTGATAATCTGATTTAATTTCTGAATGCTATTTTGCTTGATTGGTTTGATTTATTCAGGATTGAATTGGTTAACGAATATCATATGCTAGATCAAGGAATAATATTACGTGTAATTGATATTGTTTCTAATCATAAGTAGTAATTAGTAATACCTGAATGTGGAAAAGCTTTTGAGTATTGCTATGATTATCAGAAGACAAGTTAAACAATTTGAGCTTATGTGTTTGTTGCTTAGAATAGTCTAATTCCCTAATTCTTAATGATGTTATTATATTAAATCTAGAGAGCTTGTTCTAGGTTATATAATTGTTAGAATCTTGTGAAGAGCTTGTTTCATTGAGTGACAATCTAAGGGGAGTTTCGGGTAGCAGAGCTTGTTGTTACCTAGGGCTATTAGTTTCATTGAAGGGTAAATAATGTTACACTATTAATCTATTATTGTAAAAAGGTGATACTAAATTAAAAAACTGAAGCTTTTTATTCATTATTTATTCTTATTAGTTTATTCTTGTTAATTTAGTTAATTAATTCAAAATCCCATTTTCATTAGAAATCATAGGATAAATAAAAAATAAATCACTCTCTGTGGCATCGATCCTTACTTACTACTATGCTAATTGTTTGAATATGTAAAGTGAAAGTGAGGTTAATTTAGGAGTGTAAACGACAGCTCCCATTAGGTTTAAGTTGAAAGAATACTTATAACCTTGGACATAGTTCATGGTCTTGTGACCCTCAGATATATTTCAATTTCTTATTTCAGTTCTTGATTATCAATGATAGAGGATATAATTCAGTTCTATTGAGCCTATTTATTGGTAGTTATTATGTTGTTATTATTCATTGTCATTTCAAGTGAGCATTTGTTTTGCTCACTCTTGCGTATATAACCATTGCAGCTAAAGTTGAGAAGATTGAATAACCTACCCCTAGATAAAGGAAAGGAAAAATGAACAAGTATTGAAGACTTGTAAATTTATTGACTTTTATGATGTCAGACTTTATTTTAACTACTGTGATGTAATTATTTACTTTTTCGCATTTGATGAATATTTAAGGTTAGATGACCTGGGATTTTATTGGATTTAATGATGTAACCCTTAAATGGAAAGTTTTATTGTTTAAATTTTGTTATGTTTGGGTAGTTAGAAATGTATGATTAGAAAGTGAACACCAAATCGTGTGAGAATGAAGTACCCAGATTTGGGGGTGTCACAGATGTAGCGATCCCTTTTGTAAAACTAAAGGGTAGTGTTTTTGTAAATCCCAATTTTTGTGAAAGTCAATCACAGGATAAGAATATAATAGCTGTAGCTATGGAGCAATGTGTAAATAGTTTAATTATGAAGAAGCATATTAATATAAGAGATTTTTATTAAATGTGCTTGATATTGGTATAAGTTGTTGTTTAATGAATAATAACTATGTAAAAGAAAGAAATAAATAATAATGAAACTTTATTTATTTAATTAGAAATATGTCGCCAAGAAGAAGACAATGTAATTAGGAAGCTGAATCCCATAATGAGAACCAAGAGGGTCAGGACAACCCTATGCAAGAGTTCATTAATTTATTAACGGCTGCATTTAACTAAGTTGGGGGTAGAGCACCAGTGGTTCCTAGGGTAGCTCGAGCGACTACCTTAAAGGACTTTAAGAATGTGGGTCCGCCGGAGTTCAAGGGAATTATGGACCCTATTGAAACCCAAACATGGGTGAAGGAAATAGAAAAGGCATTTGTCATAGCAAATGTCGAGAAGACACAAAAGACTTCTTTTGTGACCTATATGATGAAGGGAGAAGCCAACTTCTGGTGGGAGGCTCACCAGAGTGGGGATGGAGTAGGTGCGGTTACGTGGGAACAGTTCAAGAAGGTCTTCTTCGAGAACTACTTTCCTACGAGCATGCAGGGTAGGATGGAGATTAAGTTCCTAGAACTTAAGCAGGGGGACATGACGGTTCCCCAATACGCTGCGAAGTTCAATGAACTGACGAGATTTTCTCCACATCAAGTGGACAGTGATGAGAGGAAGGCTCGTTGGTTTGAGCAGGGACTGAAGACCTGACTCTATAGCAGGATTTATGTGTTTCAGAACGCTTCGTTTGGAACAATCCTGGAGAAGGCAATTATAGTCGAGGGTGGTAGTGAGGCTTTACGCCAACACCACAAAGAAAGGAATAATAAGAATAAAATAAAGGGAGTATCCAAGACTGAGGCAGCTAGTGGCAGTGGAAGTGCGCCTAAGAGGAAGGGTTTTAACTCTGGGAATACCAGAGTAAAATAAGGGGAACCTAAGCGTAGGATCGAAGCGTGCAAGACATGCGGGAAGGCTCATCTAGGAGTCTGTCTCAAGGGGAAGTCGATTTGTTATAACTGTGGATAGGAGGGTCACATTTCACCCAATTGTCCTAACCCTAAGAAGAACCAGGGGTGTTTTTTGTGTGGGTCGATGGACCACATGATGAGAAATTACCCGAAGAAGGGGTCAGAGGGTAACAAGGGCACTAGTAGTGGTAAGCTAGCCATTACTGGACCAATACCACCAGGTAGACCTACGACCCTTACTTTTAATATGACTGTCCAAGATGCAGTGGAATCAGCGGATGTAGTGGCATGTGTTATCCCAATAAATGAAATAAATGCTTATATGCTGTTTGATTCGGGTGCTACTTGTTCATTTTTGTGTGTGCTAAATTTAGACTGTATTAAAATAAAATGAAGTTACAAACCTCATGGGGAACCCCAATATGAATATAGCATAAAAATCATAGGACATGCCCTATGATGTCAAGACAATAAAAGATTACAAGGAAAAATCCCAACAAATAGGAAGAGAGAGAAAAGACCAATAACAGTCAACATCATTCAAAGAAGCTGCAAAACTAGCCTGGCTAGAATAACAGACAACAGACACTTAAAAGCAAAAACATTGCAGCAGCAATCAAAGAAGTAGATGCCATTGTCAAGTAGCAACATTTGCAGACATATAAGTAAAACTCCAGTAGCAGATAGACAAGCAATGCAACATGCAAGCTGTTAGCAAAAGCAGCCTTCTTAGTAGCCAAAACAAAACAAACAACAACACCTACAACCTAGTAACCTAAAAATAGCAAACTCAAACAAACCAGAAAACCAGCAGTCAAAGAAGCAATAGAAAGATTGAAGACCAAAACATAAGGGGAAATCCAACCTAGATCATTGCAACTATATACACTAGAGAAAGAACCCCACAGTTTAGACAGTAAGATGGTGATAACAAGATCTATCTTTAACTTTTTGAAATTTAGTATTGGTGTGCAAACAACACTTAAGCATTTGTAATATGTCAAAAATAAGAGTCTGAACAGAGCAGTTTTTATGACAAAAAATCATTGCATTTCGTTCATTCCTAATACGATAAACCACCGCAGCAAAACTAAGATGGAGTAGGCTATGATGGAATTGAGGTCTAGAACAATGGATGCAATAGTCCGTTAACAAACTCCAGCTTCTGCTAAAACCCCTCCAACCACAATGGCAAAAAATAGAGATGAGGACCCTAAAAGAGTAATCACAATGAAAGAATAGGTGATCAAAAGTTTCCAACTGAGTGGAACAAAAAACACACAAAGGGTTGACCTGCATCCCAAAACTAATCAACTTATCCATAGAATGCAACCCCCGATGAAAAGTAAACTAGAGAATGAAGGAATACCGTGGGATCAAGATTTTGTGCCACACCAACTTGTCCCAAAGCACAACAAAACCCACTTGCCTGATCGAGCACCAGATAGTAGAGGCCCTAACCTCAATAAAAAGGGAATTTTCCCAGAAGAGTTCATCAGGCCGAGAAGAATCACAATGCCTATTCAAATTAAAAGAATCCCTAAAAACAATAAAGTCATTATGGTTAGAGGAAGGGAGATGCCGAGAGCAATTTCTAATAATACCACTCACAGTAGCATTAGGGCCCAAACCATAATTGATGATCAAGGAAGAGTGGGGACTGGAGGTCAGAGGGACCACATTAAGCCAAGGATCAAACCACAAGCTAGTACTCTTTCCATTACCAATATGGAACCTAATATACTTGATAGCAAGAGATCTCAACTGCAGAACCTTTCACAATATCCATGAGCAGTCACTAGGAATCTTCAAACACCAAAAGTGATTAGATTTAACATGATAATCTATAAGCCAAGAAGCCCAAAGAGACTGGGATTTAGGATTAACCACCCTCCATAGTTGTAACAAAATCAGAGCTTTATTCTAGTCCTCCAAATGCTTGATAGCTAATCCTCCTTCAGAATACAGTAGAGCAATTTTTCTCCAAGCAACTTTGGCCCCAAACTTCAACAAAGAGGGGCCCTTCCATAAGAATCTGCTCATAATGGACATTCATAGGAATTATTGCGTAGATATTAGGGGTAACAAATTGTCGGTAGATCTTATACCGATAAGGTTGGGAGAATTTGATATAATTCTCGGGATGGATTGGTTGTTTAACCATGGAGCAATAATAGATTATCAAAGGAAAAGTGTGAACCTTCAAATTTCTAAGAAAGCCACGGTACGGTAGTAAATCATCGGAATGCTCTTATTGTCTAACCATGACATAAGCTAGGAAATTGTTGAAGAAGGGGTGTGTAGGATATCTGTGCTATGTTGTTAATACCCAAAGAGTGGGAGCATCATTGGAATAGATACCTATAGTGCAAGAGTTTGCGGATGTATTTCCAGCAGAGTTATCGGGTCTTCCACCGGATAGGGAAGTTGAATTTTTTATCGATGTGGTACCAGGAGTGGCACCAGTTTCTAGGGCACCATATTGGATGGCGCTGATAGAAATAAAGGAGCTAATGTTTAAACTACACGAATTATTAGACATTCAACCGAGTGTTTCTCTGTGGGGAGCAACCATATTATTTGTAAACAAGAAGGATGGATCGTTATGACTTTGTATTAGCTATAGGGAGTTGAACAAGTTGACGATCAAGAATAAATACCCATTGCCCAAGATCGATGATATATTTGATTAGTTGAAAAGGGCAAAGTATTTTTCCAAGATAAATTTGCGTACGGGTATCATCAGCTGGAAGTGAGGAAGGGGATGTACCTAAGACGGCGTTCAGGACTCGTTATAGTCATTACGAGTTTTTGGTTATGTCGTTTAAGGTTGAAAAATGCGGCAACCATATTTAAGGATATGATGAATAGAGCATTCAAGCAATACTTGGACAAGTTCATCGTAGTGTTCATTGATGATATTCTAGTCTATTCTAAGATGCCAGAAGATCACGCTGAACATTTAAGGTCAGTGTTAGAAACACTACGGAAGGAAAAGTTGTATGCGAAATTCACTAAGTGTGAATTTTGGCTTGAAAAAGTGTAGTTTTTAGGGCACGTTGTTTACAAAGATGGGATTTTAGTGGATCCAGCGTAGGTGGAAGCAGTTATTAATTGGGAATATCTGAAAACACCAACTGAGGTACGGAGTTTCCTAGGGCTAGCGGGTTACTATCGAAGGTTCATCTAGGACTTTTCTAAGATAGCTACTCCGTTGAAAATTTTTACGAGGAAGTCCGTGAAATATGAATTGACGAAGAAGTGTGAGAAAGGTTTTTAGAACTGAAGAAGAGGTTAAGTGAAGCACTTGTATTATCTTTACCAGATGATACAGAAAATTTTGTAGTTTATAGCTATGCTTCACATAGAAGGCTGGATTGCGTGCTCATGCAGCATGACAAAGTCATCGCGTATGCATCAAGGAAGTTAAAGGATTATGAGAAAGGTTATCCTACTCATGATCTGGAACTGGCAGCGGTAGTTTTTGCCTTAAAAATTTGGAGGCACTTCCTATATGGGGAGAAGTGTGAGATATATATGGATTATAAAAGTCTAAAATATATCTTCACGCAGAAGAAGTTGAATATAAGGCAAAAAAGGTGGTTAGAATTAATAAAAGATCACGATTGTGATATCTTATATCCTCCGGGAAAGGCAAATGTTGTGGTCGATGCCTTAAGTAGGAAGGGTCGGGAGAAGCTATCAATGTTAACGGCTCAGAACGAGTTAGTGACGGAGATGGCACGAATGGAGTTAGAGGTTAGGTTATCGAGCGAATTGGGGGAGACATTATTTACAATGGAGACTCGACCAACAATTATGGAACGAGTTAAGGAAGTATAACTTAAAGATGAGTAGTGCGAGCAAATGAAGAAGAGAATTGAAGATGGAGAGAAGACTAAGTATATCATAAGGAGGGGTTACTATGTTTTAAAGGAAGAATTTGGGTTTCATGTAATGAAGAATTAAAAGGAGAGATAATGGAAGAGGCCTATAGTTCGAGGTACTCGATACATTCGGGTAGCACCAAGATGTATCAAGACCTTCAATAGAACTTTTGGTGGCCGAATATGAAGAGAGAAATAGCAGAATATGTTAGTAGGTGCTTAACTTATCAGAAAGTTATGGTCGAACACCAACGATCGAGAGGATTGTTACAATCGCTAGAGATTCTGAAGTGGAAATGGGAGCATATCACTATAGATTTTGTGGTGGGACTTCCAATGACACAGAAGGGATACGACGCTATTTGGGTAATAGTGGATCGTTTGACGAAATCAGCTCACTAAAATTAACTAAAATTTATAACCGAGAACAATTAACTAAAATTTATGTCAAAGAAAGTATTTTAAGACATGGAGTACTAGTTTCGATTGTGTCAGATCGTGATCCATGTTTCACATAATATTTTTGAAGAAGTTTGCAAGAGTTGATGGGAACGCAGTTGAGGTTGAGTACATCATACCATCCTCAGACCGACATTCAAAGTGAATAGATAATTGAAACGCTAGAAGATATGTTAAGATCTTGTGTTATGGATTTTAAAGGGAGCTGGGACGAATATTTACCTTCAGTAGAGTTCATTTATAAAAATAGTTTTCATGCTAGTATAGGCATGCCGCCTTATGAAGCATTATATGGGAGGAAGTGCAGGAAGCCACTGTGCTGGGATGAAATAGGTGAACGTTGAATGTTGGGACCTGAGATGGTACAACAAATGGCAGACGTAGTGAAGTTAATACGAAAATGATTAGTAGCAGTTCAAGACAGATAGAAGAAGTATGTGCATCCTCACCATGAAAAGATGGAGTTTGAAGTCGGTGTGCATATCTTTCTAAAAGTGTCGCCTTGGAAAGAGAAGATACGCTTTGGAAAGAATGGAAAGTTGAGTCCAAGGTTTATAGAACCTTTTGATATTTTAAGGAGAGTAGGAGAGGTAGCTTATGAAATAACTTTACCTCTGGAGTTGGAGCATATACATAATGTGTTTCACGTGTTAGTATTGCGTTCTTATAAACTAGATTATAAGCACGTAGTAGAATATAAACTTATTCAGGTAGAAAAAGACTTAACGTGTGAAGAACTTCCAATTCAGATTATTGATAGGAAGGAGCAAATCTTAAGAAATAAGATAATACCTTCGGTGAAGGTAATATGGAGGAACTACAATGTCGAAGAAGCAACGTGGGAACTCGAGAGTAAGATGAAGGAAAACTTTCCCCATTTGTTTACTTAATTGTGTCGAAATTTTGGGGATAAAATCCTTATAAGGGGGAAAAATGTAACGCCCGAGAAAATTGGATTATTTTGTGAATTAAATTTTATTTGATTAAATGAATTTAATTGTTTATTAAAGTGGGTAAGTTGTTTAAAAGTCGTTCCATGACCTAGAATGTGCGAATGTGGTTTGGATTCAGGTTATGTGCTAGAATTAAATTATTTAAATTTTCAAGACGAAAATAAAAGTTTTCATAGAAATTTCTGAAAAATCACTATTCATCCGTTTCTGCTCATAAATTATTTTTGAACTTCCAAGAAATGCGTAATGATAGATTTCTAAGACGAGATAGAATATCTAATAATAGTTCAGTTATGACAAATGAAGTTTTTGTCTGCGGACTTAAAACCTTAAGGGTTGGGGAAAGTGAAATCTAAGAACAAAATGATTAAGTGTAATACAAATTGTTATTATACGTGAGGAATACGGGTATAATACTAGTTATTATACGAGTATAATAAAAAGATTAATACGACATATAATAAAAATATCATATGGAGTATATACGAAGAGAATACGATAATAAAACGATAAGAATACGAATAAGTCTTAATGGACTTTAGCTATTGAACCTAGATTTTTTCAAGCCCAATTGGACAATGAATGAGGCCCAATGATAAATTATATCAAGGCCCAATCTTAAATTAAATCAAGCCCTTAGGCCCGATATGAATTAATTATAAGCTCGAACCAAGAACCAAACCCGTGGGTCGAATCGATGGGTCAACAGGTGGGTAAAACCCATGAGGGTCCCCCATAAAGCACATGGTCGGCCAACTTGGTGGCCAAGTTATTAGTTAGTTTCCTTAGGAAGCTTTGAAGAGGATTTGTGAATAATAAGGAGGTGACCAAATGACCAAAATGCCCTCAATTTGTAAATTCTATAAATAGAAGCTTAAGTGTTCATTAGTTGTTTTACCAACTTTGAGCACCTATATTGAGAGAGAGATAAGAGCATTAACAAGTAATCCAAGAAGCAAAGAAGCTAAATAGTTCAACAAACTAGTAAGAACATGAAGAACACCAAAGGTAAAAACACGTAAATCCTAGTTTTTGATTATTTTCTATTAAGTTGTTATAGAAAGTATAAATTAGTGGAGCATGTCTCTTTTGAAGGAATAAGTATGGCTATTAGTGAACAAAAACGTTAATAAGTCATGTCTAAGAGAATCATAATCGACTAATTAAGTATTAATCGAAGAAAACGCATAAAACTTAGAATGGTTGTTGATAGACAAATTGAAAACCATCGTGTATAGGTTAGATGCAAATTGCTTGGTTATGATATAGATGACTAACCAATGGATTGATTCCATTTGGTTTGGCATAAAAATCTCGAGTAACGAAGTTATAGTGAAATTTACAGGACAAGACGTTAATCGTCGAAATCATAGTTAACTAAGATTTTCGAAACGATAGTCAGTAGTCGTCATTTGGCTTAGAAAACTAAGTTTTTGGTGATGTATCGAAGAACTATGTATTTAAGAGTTGTGGACTCAAGAATGGTCGAATTCAGACTTAAAACGAAGAAACAAGTGAAGAACGCTCACGAACGTTTAACGAACGCGTAATGAAAATTTAAACTATGGACTTATCGTTAACGGATTCAAAATCTAATTTTGTTCAGATGAAATCGTAGTACATGAGATATGTGAGATAATGGCTTTTGAACGAGCTAATTCTGAGTTATAACGATCGCGTTATGAGCTCAGGAAGAAATCATATGAAAAACTTAAAAAAATTCAAAGGCTCAGTGCAGGCACTGCAGCGCCGCCCAAGCCTAAAAAGTTGGCGCCGCAATGCTTACTCGAGTAATTAGTTACTGCTAACTCGCACTGCAGTGCGAAAATTAACAAAGGGACTAGCGCTGCAGCGACGACCTTGTAAATTTGATAGTGAAGAGCCTTTATAAATGTAAATACTGGGGGATGTCTAAGGGATGATTATGAATAATAATTAAACCTTAAGTAACTTCATATAGGGGGATTAAAACCTTAACTTTAACAATTAAAAGTTGAGTTAAGCTTAGGGAAACGTGAACGCAAAGTACGTTAACGATAATCGTTGATCGCATTCGAGTTGAACATATATTTTAGGGTTACCTTGATTGTAATACCTAAACATTGAACACAAATAATGGTATACGAAGATAAAACTTATATAATTCCTATACGGAATCCGATATTGGAAATTCGGGGGAAATGTGTCTGAACTAGCGAACCAATTAGGGTTACAACCATCGTAGTACTTAAACGACGATTGATAAGTGTTGGTTTATAACATGTAATGTTAATAAGCCGTCATGAATGTTAATAAGAAGTAATGAACATTAAATAAGCTTGGACAAATATTATTAATGAAATAAGTTCGATTAAGACATAGAAGAGAAAGAAGTTGGTATAAACAATGTGTTTAGATTATTTGGTAGCTAATTTCAGTGTGCTATATGAATATATCATGTAGAAATTGTAAAGACCGAGAACGGTTGAACTTAAAAGTAGAAGACGCTTGAAGGCAAGTTTTCCTAATGCTTGTCCGACCTTCCTCTTAGTAAAGTTTTTGTGATTCATGTTATAACATGCATGAATTATTTTACGAAAGAATCAATGTCAGTTTTAACTCGACTAGACAAACCTTAAGAGTTTGATTGATTTGTTTACAAGTCTTTTAATATAGTATTGATAACGTTATCCTAAGCCAATTGTTTGGTACGAATTCAAAGGTAAGTTTAGTATGAATAAATAAAGATGTTTTACGTCGTTTACTCGACAGGCATATGAGGTTGCCAAAACTTAAACGTAAATATGTTTAACAGATGGGTGTTGATCATCATAGAGTACTATAGGCTGATCACCTAGAAGTGCTCATAAGATATATTGGACTTACAGTCTTAGTGCCGGGTTCTCCTTTTCATGAATGAAAACTAAAGAGAATGATCATGGTCTTTTGACCTGCTCAAAATTCCTAAGTTAGTATATGTACTCTAGAATTGTTTTAAGAGAATGAAAGGTGTTAATTTGATTGTTCATAGTACTTCATAACTATTTGTTCAGTTAGTGAAGATAAATCATATGATTCTTGATGTGGTGGTTATATTATATACTATTAGTGTAACGACTCCAAAATTCATACAACTCATCTCTCAACTTCGGTCGTTAACAATACGTCTGACTTCTGATTTTTACATCATTATTCGATGTTAAACTTAATAAAATACGGAATAATTTAAATTTTTCTGTATTCTTACTTTAATTCCCAGAATCATAACCTTTATTATCTACACATCTCTAAATTAAATTCATTTTATAATTAGCTTCATCAAAGTTACTATATAAAATCATAAATTTCAGCTCGATATTCCTTATACATTGGGTAACTCAAACTTTACAACTAAGTATGAAGTTTCACGTCATAAATTATCAAGTACATTTCTCAAAACCATTATCTTTACATACATTTTAACCATACTTAGTTTATTACTCACTTTATTAGAGTTAATAAATAAAACATACATCCAGGTTCAATACCCTTTATACATTGGATAAAATTTAAACTTTATAACTCAACATCTATTAAACATCATACATTATCAAATACATCATCCGAAACCTTAAACATGGTTCAAAATAATAACAACTCATCCAAAGTATATAAATCTTCATGCATGACATCTGATTCATGTCTTTCAAGCAGCACATAACGTTACCTTGAATCCTTAACCTATAAAAATGGTTATTTGCAAGATTGAGCTCGACAACCCAACAAATCTAACAGTTTCATGCATCACGTAACACATAATAACATGCTCAACATACATCTCATAATCATTGAACTAACATAACATACATGCTACAGTTCACATAATAAGTATAAAGATTGAGTTCCTTACTCAATCAGCATTCTTTACTTAATCAACGTAGTCATAAATTGACTTTAACATTTCATACTTTTAACATATATAACACAACATGCTCTTTCCAATAAAGATTTAAAATAATCCATCATCAAGTTCACATAGCAAATAGGAACTGAACGACTTGCCTTGATCGTTATTTACCAATAACAGATTAATAACTTACAACTATCTGCACTTCACGTGCTCTACACAATTATATAATCATGCACATCAACTATTAGTCACATAACAACGTATAGTAGTTGTAATATAAACTTTACTCTACATCTCACAACCCTTCCTATTATCAATACATAGTGTTCAATTTGATTGTGTTAACTTTCGACTTATATCTCACTATATTTCTTCTTAGATCATACTCGAAGTTCATTCAAGTGTTCAAGTCTTACTAGGACTCCTTATTGGTTTACATTAACCACATTATATATCTTATAATATTCACTTCAATTGAATTGAAACACTTTTTAAGTTCATTAACACTTGTCACGGTATTTCGACGTTCATTCGTCACACGCCCGAATCGTCTCTCTTATGTATGCTTAGTATGCTCAACTTATCTAATACATCAATTATTAATGTTAAGCATCATTATATTTACTAATATTCATATTTTATAACTTAGAAGAACATCTTTTATCGTCAGAAGCACTACACTTGCATACGTGCATGCCCGACGCCCTCCGATTGCCTCCGAATACACATTAGTCCCAACGATGGCCATTTTGACCCTTGCTCCCGACATCAAATTGAAACTCTTAAAGAATGAAAGTTGTAGTTCTATTCTTCCTCATTCGGGATCATCTTGAATAGCCTCAATCATAGTTAATATGAAAACGTTATGGCCATTTTAGTAAAACATGTCCGGTAAGATTTTTCTCTAACACTTGGTCAGCCTGCCAACCCCTGTCGGGGTGGGGTTTTTAACCTAGAAAAGCCCGCTGGGGCGGCACTTTTTGAACTACAAACCCCCGTCGGGGCGGGTATTCGCAGATCCCAATTCTGCAGTTTGTGTTCTGCACGATTTTTCAACCCTTTCTCCTTCTAATCTTCATAACTCGAGTTATACACATCCAAATCAGTCCATTTTTGACTCAATGGATTCTTAATTTATATGACTACAACATACTGGAAAATCAACAATTTATAGAACCATTAACCAACCTAAATTATGACCCAAAACTCATATTCATATTAGTTTTACATGTTTTAACATGTTTAGCGTAATCATTCACCACTGATTCGATTCCTAACCAAATCAATCCATTTAACCTTCGTTTTTTTCATTTTTCAATGTATTAACAAAATCTACCATCAATTTAAAGTTTCCATCACAAATTCATCATCAAATTTTAGTTTCAAAATAGACCAAAACATATATATTACAATAAAACTCTAATTCCTCCTCTTTAACATGTTTTCATGATTTTGATTACTCTAAAACCATTTATAGAGGTTATATATTAGATTATACATACCCACACCCACACACACACACACACACACACACACACACACACACATATATATATATATATACACACACAACATCTCTTCAAATCGCCCAACCAAATTAGCTTTTAAAAATGAAGAACTTGAGAAACTATAAATTAGATCTTTAAAACTAGAGTATACCTTTGATTCTTCTTAAACATGATTAGATGATATGAATCTTCTTCTTTTACCTTCTTTGATTTTCAACCTTTTCAATTTACAGAGAATTTCTTCTCTTTCTCTCTCAATTTCTTTCTTCTTTTCTATACTTGCTCTTTAGACTTAGCAAAATAATACGTAGCTGACAGATAGTTTACGCTAAGTTAAGGGTGTCATCAGTTACAACCCACTAAAGGTCATAAGACCTTGTTTGGTTTAACTTTATTACACTTCTTCTAGTTTATTTTAATAATCTTCTTATCATATGTTACACTAAATGTCACACTTCATTTTATTTAAACACTTATCCCAAAACAATTACAATTTAATTAACAAATCTTTAATCTTTTAATTTAATTATTTAATTAAATTAGATTAGCGTCATAAATTACGCACCAATTATAAAATCATGTAACATACATTAAATCAATATTATCATATTTAAACAAATTATTCCCTAATAATTTCCGTCGAATATTTATTCCATAAATATTCCAACTAAAATATTTATTCTATTCGATAAATATTTTAACTATTTATGAGACTCACAATCGAATTACATTAACATATTACATTTATATGTGATATAATACATTCTCATTTTATTAAAAATAATTATATTAATTCACTATTTAAATTAAGTGAATTACTCACATTATTTACGAAATTTAATTCATAATAACTTCCATCGTCACAATAATTAAGTTATATTCTCTCATAATATAATTTTAACTTAATCAAATTAACTAATATTACTAAGTTAATTTCCTTTTCATAACTATATATATATATATATATATATATATATATATATATATATATATATATAATTCTCTTCACACCAAATCGCATATTTCACAATATATATCACATATATACACATGCCCAAACTCAAAACATCTCATAATAATAATTTTATTTATTAAATTTTTAATTAAATAATTTATAGAAATTCAAGTTGTTACAATTAGACTTGCTGATGTGACACTCCCAAATCCGGGTACTTCGATTCCACGAGATTTGGTGTTCACTGTACAAGCATCATCTATCTATCTACCCATAAATAATATCAAACCATACAATAGATAGAAATCATAATAAAATCTCTTCCCTTAATGGTTACATCAACTGAATCATAAATAAATCTCAGGTTACTCTAACCTTAAAACATCTGTGCGGAATTCTAAACAAATAAGTCTTAAACAACAACATAAGTCTTAAACATAAATACATCATCAATTAAAATAACAAGTCTTCATCACTTACTAACTTTGCCCTTGCCTTTACTAGTGGAGGGTTCATCGCTTTTTTCATTCTTAACTGCAATGTTATTATTAAGCAAGAGTGAGCACAAATGCCCACAAGTATAAAAATGAAATAACAGTATAATAACATGCGAATAATCAAAGATATCTGAATAAAGCTCAACTTTTGAATTAAGAATAAATAACATGAATCAAAAGAATACTGAGGGTCATAAGACCTTGAACTATGTCCTAGGTTAACAAGGGTTATACTTGAAACCTTTAACAGTCATAAGACTATGGACCTTCTTCTCGTACTTAGGGGGATCAGCCCTTAGTACCATACTGTGCACAATATCTTAACGCTAAAGCGTAAATAATTCCCTATACAGGGTTATTCATCTCAGTTTGACATTCGAGTCCGCACCAAAGGAAGTTTGGTTTGGATAATTCATCAAGGGTTCTGAAATTTAGAACGCTCATCAACTATGGACTAGTTGAATCAATAAGGTTCGCTAGTCTAATAAGGTTCAACAATAATTGATATTCGATTTGAATAATAACCTCAAAAGTATACAATAGGACAATTATTGTATAACTGAATCATGCTTTGGAAAGATAATTAATCTTTAATATCATGCTTGAACTTGAATAATAACAAGGATAATTTATTCAAGGTAAATAATAAACTTGAACAATAATGACAAGTAGGGTTAGGGAAACTTGCTCAACATAAAAGTAACGTTTAAGTTTAAATAAACTTGCTCAATAGAATGGAGTTAGGGATATGATACTTGTCTCGTGCGTAGATTACACTTTAACTAAGCACGTTCTTTGAATTAAATCCTACATACCATTCATATACACAATACCAGTTAATTATAAATTAACTAATCAATATAAACTCATTCTCGTTGTCTACTTTAATTATTAACTAAACTTAGTCAAATTATCACGTTGTCACATAATTTATACTTCATGAATTATCAAACAAATTATGTATTTAATAATTCAATTCACATATAATATTTTATTACATGTTAAACAACTATTTTATCATCTCATAATACCTCTAACATGATTGCATGTTCATTACATCAATCCACTAACACTTGTTAGACTTTAACATTTTAAAAATACATTTCTGATATTTTCTGGAGAGTGGCGCTGCGGCGCCACTAATATGCTAAGGAGTCGCGCTGCGGCGCGGTGGCGCTGTGGCCGGGCCCTTGGCGCTGCGGCGCTGTGGCGCCGTGGCTCGAGTCTTGGCGCTGCGAGCGCTGTGGCGCTGCGAGCGCTGTGGCGCTGCGGCGCGAGAAATCAGTTCTAGAGCTGGCGCTGCGGCGCGAGACACTAGAAACTGAATCTCAGTTCGCGAAGAACACAGAGTTCAGCGAAATCAACACATTTTTAACACTAATTTCACCAAATCACATATACCCACATGTAATTCATGAATAATCATAATACAATATCTATAAAGTGATTTTAACCTATTAAAACATATAATCACATATTTAAATCATAAAAATTTAGACTGTTCTTGAGGATTTTGAACAAAACTTATAATTTAACACTACGGATTCGTTATAAGGCCAAATCCGTTCGTTTAAAGCTTGATCACTTTGTATTAACATGCTCAATAATACAAGGGTGTAAAATTTAGGGATAATATATAATCAATACATCAATTATCACACATAAGGTCATATGGCCATATCACGTACTCTGTTTATTTTGAAAAAACATACGTACGACATGCTTTCATGAAACTGATCACATGGCTTACATGGTATATATAATTAAATACTATTTGGTATAACATAACACACATATATAAAGTTATACTCATCTCATATACCAAACACAGAGATTTTTGGAAAACTGTGAAAGCCATTTTATGAAAACTTAAAAGACGTATATTATAAGTTTGGAAGGAGAATTACCCAGAGTATAATAATGGAAGAGATGATCATATGACCCTTTTTACAATAACCTGTAATTACACACTCACAAAATCTCTCTGGTATTTTTATCAGACTTAGAACAAAATGAAAAGAGAAGACGTCGTATAATAAAGACTGGTGCGCATCATGGCCAGTTATCCTAGTCATGGGTAACTGATGGTAACTCCCACTAAAGCCTTGTTTGTTTAGCCACTAATTCCAAAACTCTTTATTTTAATAAAACTTTTTTATCATATAGTTCAATCATGTCACACCCACTTATACAATAAACTCATATATCTTATTTAATTTAATAATAATTTCTCATAAATTTACATAGTCACATAATTAATTATATCATTAATAAATAATGTCAATTTATTAAATTTCTAATTAATAATTAAATTAATTAAATAACATCATGCTTAATTAAATAATTTATTTAATTAAATAAGCTCACATAATTTCATACCTTGATAAAATTATTCTCTTCATTAATTTAATAAATGTAACACATATAATTAAATTAATCTATCACAATTGCATCGATTAATTATTAAATCTAATAATTAAATCACCGAAAAATTTATTTAACTCAATAAATATTTAAAATAATTTACAAAATTCTCGTTCGTCACATCTTTCCCCCCTTAAAAGGATTCTGTCCCCAGAATCACGACTCAATAATTTCGACCCGTTACATTCTCCCCCCTTACAAAGATTCTGTCCCCAGAATCGCATACACATAATTAAGTAAATAAATGAGGGTAATTCTTCATCATATTCTCTTCGAGTTCCCACGTAGCTTCTTCAGCGTTGTGGTTCCTCCAAATTACCTTAACAGAAGGTAATACTTTATTTCTCAGAACTTGTTCTTTTCGGTCGACAATCTGGACATGAATTTCTTCGTAAGATAAGTCTTTCTCAAAATGCAGGGGTTCGTATTCAATTACATGCTTGTAATCAGGTTTGTAAGGTCGTAACACAGAAACATGGAAGACGTTGTGGATATTCTCGAGTGCTGGAGGTAAAGCTACCTCGTACGCAACTTCTCCAATTTTTCGCAGTACCTCAAAGGGTCCAATAAATCTTGGGCTCAATTTTCCTTTCTTTCCGAACCTGATCTTTCCCTTCCAGGGAGAGACCTTCAAGAAAACATAACTACCTGATTCAAACTCGATATTTTTACGATGTGGATCAGCGTATTTCTTCTATCGATCTTGAGCTGCTACCAGTCGTGCTCGGATCACTTTGACTATTTCTGCCGTTTGCTGTACTAATTCTGGTCCTAACAATTTTCTTTCACCAACTTCATCCCAATAAAGCGGAGTTCTGCACTTTCTACCGTATAACGCTTCATAAGGTGGCATACCAATACTAGCGTGGTAACTGTTATTGTAGCCGAACTCTACTAACGGTAGGTGATCATCCCAATTTTCTTTGAAGTCCATTACACAGGCTCGTAACATATCTTCCAGTGTTTGAATCGTTCGTTCGCTCTGTCCGTCTGTTTGAGGGTGGTAAGCTGTACTCATTCGCAGTTGTGTACCCATGCATTCCTAAAGACGTTTCTAGAAATTTGATGTGAAGCGCGGATCCCTATCGGAAACAATAGACACCGGCACTCCGTGCCTCGAAACAATCTCTTTCAAATATAATCTTGCCAACTGATCTAAGTTAAATCTGATTTTGATAGGAAGGAAGTGCGCGGATTTCGTCAGTCGGTCAACGATAACCCATACTGTGTCGTAGCCTTTCTGAGTCGTCGGAAGGCCAACCACGAAGTCCATCGTAATATGTTCCCATTTCCATTCTGGGATCTCCAACGGTTGTAGCAATCCACTCGGTCTCTGATGTTCTGCTTTAACTTTCTGACATGTCAGGCATTTGGCAACACATTCTGCAACATCACGTTTCAAATTCGGCCACCAGAAATGTTGTCGAAGATTTTGGTATATTTTTGTACTACCAGGGTGAATCGAATATCTTGAACTATGAGCCTCACCCAAAATTTCTTCCTTAATTTCTTGTACTGGCGGAACCCAAATTCTGCTTTCAAATCTCAATATTCCTTCCTTATCCATCTTAAATCTTGGTTCGGTTCCTTCAGATATCTTCGATGTTACCTTTTTGCATTCATCATCCTGAAGCTGAGCCTCCTTCACTCTATCTAGTAGAGTTGTACCAGATTGCATCTGAAATAGCTTCTCATCAATCTCCATAGGATACTTCACTTCTAACTCCAGTTTCTCCATATCTGCAATTAGCTCCTACTGAGCAGTCAACATCATCAATTTCTCACGACCATTTCTACTTAAGGCGTCGGCAACCACATTAGCCTTACCCGGATGGTATAAAATCTCACAGTTATAATCCTTGATTAATTCGAACCATCTTCTTTGACGCATATTCAAATCTTTCTGTGTAAAAATATATTTCAGACTCTTGTGGTCCGTATATATTTCACACTTTTCCCCATATAGATAGTGCCTCCAAATTTTCAAAGCAAAAACAACTACAGCTAACTCCAAATCATGGGTTGGGTAACCCTTCTCGTAATCCTTCAACTGCCGTGATGCATATGCAATGACTTTGCCGTTTTGCATCCGCACACAGCCAAGTCCTTTATGCGACGCATCGCTAAAAACAACAAAATTTCCTGTATCATCCGGAAGAGATAACACAGGCGCTGTACTCAACCTCTTCTTTAATTCTTGAAAACTCTCCTCACACTTCTCCGTCCAAACAAATTTCACAGCTTTTCGAGTTAAATTCGTTAACGGAGTTGAGATCTTAGAAAAATCTTGTATGAATCTTCTATAATATCCTGCTAATCCAAGAAAACTTCTTACTTCTGACGGCGTTCTCGGCTGATCCCAGTTAATCACAGCTTCTACTTTGGATGGATCTACTGAAATTCCATCTTTATCGATTACGTGACCAAGAAATTGTACTCTCTCGATCCAGAATTCGCATTTCAAAAATTTAGCATACAACTTCTCCCTTCTCAATACTTCCAATGTTAACCTCAAGTGTTCTTCATGTTTCTCTTTGGTTTTGGAATATACCAAAATGTCGTCTATAAACACCACCACGAATTTGTCCAAAAACGGCTTGAATACACCATTCATTAGTCCCATAAATACTGCAGGAGCATTCGTAAGACCAAACGACATTACTAAAAACTCATAATGACCATATCGCGTTCGGAACGCTGTCTTCGGTACATCCTCTGGCCTCACCTTCAGTTGGTGATAACCACTCCTCAAGTCAACCTTGGAAAAGTATTTTGCTCCCTTCAATTGATTAAACAGATCATCGATCCTCGGTAATGGATATCTGTTCTTAATCGTGACCTTATTTAATTCTCTGTAGTCAATGCAGAGCCTCATCGATCCGTCCTTCTTTTTCACGAACAACACCGACGCTCTCCACGGCGATACGCTCGGTTGAATGTACTTTTTGTCCAACAATTCTTGTAGTTGTACCATTAATTCCTTCATCTCTACTGGCGCCATTCGGTATGGTGCCTTCGATATTAGAGCAGTTCCGGGCACCAAATCAATCACAAAGTCTACTTCTCTATCTGGTGGAAGTCCTGGCAAATCGTCTGGAAATACATCGACGAAGTCCCTCACAATCGGTATCTCCTCTACCTTCGGGTTCTCTTTTCGACTGTCGACTATGTAAGCTAAATATCCTACACAGCCTTATCTTAATAACTTCCTGGCCTGCAACATCGTCAGACAACTCGCTTGTCTAGGCGACTTGCTACCATAAAATACAACCTTTGACGGAGTCATAAGGTTAATACGCTTCTTTTAGTAGTCAATTACAGCCCCATAATTGGATAGCCAATCCATACCCAATATAACGTCGAATTCCCCCAATCGAATAGGGATAAGATCTACATTCATGATATTACCCTTAATATCCACCCTACAGTTCTTAAACACGTACTTAACAGGGATTATTTCTCTATTCGCAATTTCTATGATCATGGAATAATCCTATTCATCCATAAGTAAATCTAAACTATTAGCAAAGTCTTCGGATATAAAGGAACAAGTAGCACCCGAATCAAAAAAAATATAAGCATTAATTTCATTGATCGGAATGATACCTGACACCACCTCACGAGACTGGATTGCATCCTGCACCGTCATATTGAAAGTTCTGGCGGTTGGTCAGTTTGTTACAGGTGGTCCGGTGATGGTTAAGGTATTTCCACTGCTATTTCTCCGGTTTCCTCCTTGTCCTGATCCTCCCGATCCCTTCTTGGGACAATCTCTTGCTAAATGATCTTTCGAACCATAGTTGAAACAAGCACCCTTCTTTGGGTTTGGACAATTTGGTGCTATGTGGCCTTCCTGACCACAATTGTAGCACACTCTCTTTCCCTTCAAACAAACTCCTAGATGTGCCTTGCCGCAAGTCGGACATGCTTCTATCTTCTTTTTCTTCCCTCCGTGTTGACTTCCAGCTGTCGAGTTATCCGTCCACTTCCTCTTCTGATTATTATTATGCCCAATATTACTTCCACCAGTCTTGTTATTACCTTCATTCTCACTCTTTTCTTTTTCTGTTCTTGGTTGTACTTAGTCACTGCATCACTTCCTCCTTCCGCGAGAATGGCCTTTTCCAAAACTCCCGCAAACGTGTTAAGTTGAAACATTGATACCTTGCTATATACCCAAGGCTTCAGTCCTTGTTCGAATTGTCTGGCTTTCCTTTCGTCAGTGTGTACTTGATACGGGGCAAACCTTGCTAACTCATCGAATTTAGTCGCGTATTCAGGCACGCTCATGTTTTCCCTGTTTCAGTTCCAGAAATTGCACCTCCATCTGATTCTGCGAACTAGCTGGGAAATACATTTCGAAAAACATCTCTTTGAATCTCTCCCACGTAATTACACCTTCACCTCCTCGCATCTTGTTTACCTGCCACCAGTAGCTAGCCTCAGACTTCAGCATAAATGTCACAAAAACGATCTTCTGATCTTCTCGAACCCTAGCAACGTCGAAAACCTTCTCCATTTCCATCACCCACGTTTGAGCCTCGATCGGGTTTCTGGAACCTTTGAACTCTGGCGGTCCCACCACCTTAAAATGTTTAAACGTTGTGCTAGGTGGAGCTTGCGGTTGGTTATTCATGACTCCAGTTAGTAAATTAACTAGCTGTTGAACTGGATTAACGTTGGCATTATTGTTATTATTGGTTGACTCTTCCTGAGTCGGTTGACGTTGTTGTCTTCTCCTTGGCGGCATTTTTTTGTTAAATAAACGTTTATTAGAATTTTATTTATTTCTCTACATAGTTAAGACATTACTCAACAATTTAACATATCACTTAACACATCATCTCAAACAACTTGATATCTTTTCATTCAAATAAAAAGTTTTAACATTAAACTATAGCATACTGCTATTTACATCGTCTATCCTGGAATAAAGAATCCACAGGATTTAAAACATTCAAATATTAACATATTCCTTAGTTCATAAACACATCGGAATTTACATAAAACTATATAAGTCTTTCACACAAATAAATAGATTCTATTCATGTCTTCCAAGGTGCTCAATAGCCTTGCCACGCTCCTCATTCATGATACGAGACATCGTCTTGCGATCCAACATATACGATGGAAGTCCTTCAAACTGGATGGGGTACCTTAATACTCGTTCTTGAACCTCATCCATCACATGATTAAGTGTGGCATACGTGTCTTCAAGCTTTGCCTTCTTTGCACGACTATCATTTTCTGCACGATCAGCTCGATGTGATTCTCTTACCCATCCTTCCTCTGCTATTTTCAGTCTTCCGGAGGTTTCCTTCAGTTCCTTCTTCAGCTTCTCTATCTCCTCGGTCTTATCTTCGGTTTGACCCTTCTCATTAACCAGATCCCACTCCACGTTTCCTAAACGTGTATGAAGGGTCACAATCTCTCTATTCTTCTCCTCTAAAGTAGACTGTTGAACAGTCGCTCGCTCAGTCAAATCCTGAACCTCATCTTGTAACTCCACGTTACGATCATATAGTGTGTCATACATCTCAGCATCAACAATGTACCGTGGTAGCTCCTCTTCTTCTTCCTCCTCATCAAACTCCTCATCAGGACCCTCCTCAGGATCAATCTCAGGTTCATGCTCCTGACCAACAACGGTGATCAATGGAGATGAAACCCTCTGCACTAGCTGCTCCCTAACGACATGAATGTCTCGGGGCTCCTCCTCAGTCGGTCCTACAAGTACACGAGATCCCTCCTCAGTAGGTACTATAGGAAAATGGGGTCCCTCCTCAGCTTGACTAGCTTCTCCAACATTCGTCATCCTGCCAACTAAATTTTAAGTTTTAGTTACTAAGTCGTACTAACGAGCACATAAATTAACACATAGACACATAATGTATTTTATTATCTTCAATGAATTACCAAAAATTCATTTCTTAAAACTCGATAAGAGTTTTCCTTTACTATCTTCTTTCTATAAGGTTACTACCTAAGGTTGTTCCCCCACCTAAGGTTCATAACCTACAGCTTTGATACCAACTTGTGACACCCCCAAATTCGGGTACTTCGATTCCACGGGATTTGGTGTTCACTGTACAAGCATCATCTATCTATCTACCCATAAATAATATCAAACCATACAATAGATAGAAATCATAATAAAATCTCTTCCCTTAAGGGTTACATCAACTGAATCATAAATAAATCCTAGGTTACTCTAACCTTAAAATATCTGTGCGAAATTCTAAACAAATAAGTCTTAAACAACAACATAAGTCTTAAACATAAATACATCATCAATTAAAATAACAAGTCTTCATCACTTGCTAACTTTGCCCTTGCCTTTACTAGTGGAGGGTTCATCGCTTCTTTCATTCTTAACTGCAATGTTATTATTAAGCAAGAGTGAGCACAAATGCTCACAAGTATAAAAATGAAATAACAGTATAATAACATGCGAATAATCAAAGACATCTAAATAAAGCTCAACTTTTGAATCAAGAATAAATAACATGAATCAAAAGAATACTGAGGGTCATAAGACCTTGAACTATGTCCTAGGTTAACAAGGGTTATACTTGAAACCTTTAACAGTCATAAGACTATGGACCTTCTTCTCGTACTTAGGGGGATCAGCCCTTAGTACCATATTGTGCACAATATCTTAACGCTAAAGCATAAATAATCCCCTATACAGGGTTATTCATCTCAGTTTGACATTCGAGTCCGCACCAAAGGAAGTTTGGTTTGGATAATTCATCAAGGGTTCTGAAATTTAGAACGCTCATCAACTATGGACTAGTTGAATCAATAAGGTTCACTAGTCTAATAAGGTTCAACAATAATTGATATTCGATTTGAATAATAACCTCAAAAGTATACAATAGGACAATTATTGTATAACTGAATCATGCTTTGGAAAGATAATTAATCTTTAATATCATGCTTGAACTTGAATAATAACAAGGATAATTTATTCAAGGTAAATAATAAACTTGAACAATAATGACAAGTAGGGTTAGGGAAACTTGCTCAACATAAAAGTAACGTTTAAGTTTAAATAAACTTACTCAATTGAATGGAGTTAGGGATAGGATACTTGCCTCGTGCGTAGATTACACTTTAACTAAGCACGTTCTTTGAATTAAATCCTACATACCATTCATATACACAATATCAGTTAATTATAAATTAACTAATCAATATAAACTCATTCTCGTTGTCTACTTTAATTATTGACTAAACTTAGTCAAATTATCACGTTGTCACATAATTTATACTTCATGAATTATCAAACTAATTCTGTATTTAATAATTCAATTCACATATAATATTTTATTACATGTTAAACAACTATTTTATCATCTCATAATACCTCTAACATGATTACATGTTCATTACATCAATCCACTAACACTTGTTAGACTTTAACATTTTAAAAATACATTTCTGACATTTTCTGGAGAGTGGTGCTGCGGCGCCACTAATATGCTAAGGAGTCGCGTTGCGGCGCGGTGGCGCTGTGGCCGGGCCCTTGGCGCTGCGGCGCTGTGGCGCCGTGGCTCGAGTCTTGGCGCTGCGAGCGCTGTGGCGCTGCGGCGCGAGAAATCAGTTCTAGAGTTGGCGCCGCGGCGCGAGACCCCAGAAACTGAATCTCAGTTCGTGAAGAACATAGAGTTCAGCGAAATCAACACATTTTTAACACTAATTTCACCAAATCACATATACCCACATGTTATAATTCATGCATAATCATAATACAACATCTATAAAGTGATTTTAACCTATTAAAACATATAATCACATATTTAAATCATAAAAATTTAGACTGTTCTTGAAGTTCTTGAGGATTTTGAACAAAACTTATAATTTAACACTACGGATTCGTTATAAGGCCAAATTCGTTCGTTTAAAGCTTGATCACTTCGTATTAACATGCTCAATAATATAAGGGTGTAAAATTTAGGGATAATATATAATCAATACATCAATTATCACATATAAGGCCATATGACCATATCACGTACTCTGTTTATTTTGAAAAAACATACGTACGACATGCTTTCATGAAACTGATCACATGGCTTACATGTTATATATAATTAAACACTATTTGGTATAACATAACACACATATATAAAGTTATACTCATCTCATATACCAAACACAGAGATTTTTAGAAAACTGTGAAAGCCATTTTATGAAAACTTAAAAGACGTATATTATAAATTTGGAAGGAGAATTACCCAGAGTATAATAATGGAAGAGATGATCATATGACCCTTTTTATAATAACCTGTAATTACACACTCACAAAATCTCTCTGGTATTTTTATCAGACTTAGAACAAAATGAAAAGAGAAGACGTCGTATAATAAAGACTGGTGCGCATCATGGCCAGTTGTCCTAGTCATGGGTAACTGATGGTAACTCCCACTAAAGCCTTGTTTGTTTAGCCACTAATTCCAAAACTCTTTATTTTAGTTCAATCATGTCACACCCACTTATACAATAAACTCATATATCTTATTTAATTTAATAATAATTTCTCATAAATTCACATTGTCACATAATTAATTATATCATTAATAAATAATGTCAATTTATTAAATTTCTAATTAATAATTAAATTAATTAAATAACATCATGCTTAATTAAATAATTTATTTAATTAAATAAGCTTACATAATTTCATACCTTGATAAAATTATTCTCTTCATTAATTTAATAAATGTAACACATATAATTAAATTAATCTATCACAATTGCATCGATTAATTATTAAATCTAATAATTAAATCATCGAAAATATTTATTTAACTCAATAAATATTTAAAATAATTTACAAAATTCTCGTTCGTCACAGCTGAGCTAGTTATACTCACTTTTTTCTTGAATTATATGGTTGCAGCAAAGAACAAATGGACCGATGGTTTCGGTAAGGATAAGGGCAAAGCCAAGATAGATAAGTAGATTATCTTGTAATAGACTAGTATATTTGTATGAACTTATACTATGGCAATGAAGAATGTAATGGTTAATAGAGCCTGGGAAGAATTTATTATCATTGTAATAAGAATTTAGTAAGTATATTCATCTTGATGTTGTTGTCATTAGAATGAATGTATAGTTAGTAATACCGTGTAGCACCATATCTGTGGGTTGAAAGTACCCAGATTGGGGGTGTCACAGTGAGAATCAGGAGTTACCTGACTCCATTAATAAGATGTTAAGTGTTATTAAATAGATGATGTTTAAAAGATGAAGATGATTAAAATTATAATAATGAACTCAAATGTAGTTGATGGTAAATTCAAAGAATGCTTATAAAATAAAGAAAGATAATATGATTTGGTTCAAAGAAGAACCTGAAGAGCTGAAATTGAGTTGAATAATTATAAGATAACGTAATTAAAGAGGAAAGAATGAGGATCGTAAAATTAAAATGATCATAAATAGGAAAGAATTATGAGGAAATTGTGGTAGAATAAGATCACGATGTGATCTGTTTAAGTTGTAAAATGTTCAATGGTCTGTAATGATAAAATAGTTATAGCTTAACACTATAAAAAGAATGTACTCTGAAATAGTACGAGATAAAATCACGAGGAGTTATAAATGATTAGATACAGAAAATTCATGTTGAGCAAAGAGCAAGTTAAGAGGTGAAATTTCATTTGAGGACTCAGGTGATGACTAAGTTTTACAAGCCTTTGTATGGGCAGGGGTTTTGCGCCTGCACCTAGTTTATTATTTTGATAATCATTGGAATGTTGGTGTCGCGCTATCGATATATATATATATGGCGAGAAGGTGATTCTTTTCTCATATTTATATTTGATAGTTAGAAACAATTAAGATAAAGTTAGATGATATTAAGATTAGGTGTGAGTTCTTAAAACTCATGCTTATGGTAAGTTCGTGACTCATAATCGTATGTATGTTTTTGAGCCCCTAAGCGTATGTACAGTCCCTGATTAGCTCTTGGACTACATATTGCTAGGACAAGTTCTTAAACTCATATTATTGTGGCAAGTTCTTGAATTTCCAAAGTGTGGTAAGTTTGATGAACTATACTGGGAATAGAAAAGTTATAAAGCAAGAACTAAGAATTTTTGATATAATGAGCATTGATGTGAAAGTAGTATGCATACAAGTCAATCATGTATGACGATAAAGCATATAATTTGTAATTAATCTTATTTATTTATTAATACAAGTATTAATTTATTAAAGGCATTTGATTATCAAAATGATGTTGTTTTAATATATGTGATAAATTCATAGTTTTTAAGCAATGTTTTTAGAATCATGATGATATCATGCTAATGAGATCTAAATTCTTAGATAACTTAAAAACTAAAATGTTTCCAATCAGTGGCTTACTAAAAAAGATATTAGTGAATCTGGATAGATTGGTACATACGTTGCTTGCTTATTGGATGAGAATAATTAATCTCATGATCATTTGTGTGGAGACACTAAAGCAAGTATGTAGGTACTTATTGGAGAATAAGTTCACTGAACGTGACTAGCCAAGAAATACCTAATGGAGTTTTACTTGCATGTCAATAGGAATTCTTGAAATGATAGTAGTATAAGTAATCCTTAGACTTGAGATCATCATAGTATCTTGTATATAATAATTTATGCTTTAACTTATTCTTTAAGACCCTTAAGGTATATCAAAGGGTATGCTTGGGTGTAATAAGTTATATATGGAGGTAATAAATGATCAATAAAGAATCTACCACTTCATGTAAAAGAAGAGATATGCCCTATGTGATTCGATAAATGACAACCCAGAAATCCTTGGCCAAGGTGGAATGAAATTAGAAATTGGTTTATAATTTGCATTCATTAGAAGTTGTGGATTTAGGAATCGAAATACATATAATTAAATAAAATAAGACTTGATAGTAATTCCATGTCCTATATTTAATTGGGACATTGTATGGTGGAAGGATTGAATTGTATGGAAACTATTTACTCAAAGGTTCTTTTATGATTAATGTTAAAATCTATATTATCTGGAAAGTCGTTGATTGCTAAGGAGACTTATCCTTATTGTACAATAAATATTATTTATTCAAATAAATTAATAGTTTAATTTATTTATTTAAATAAGATTAGAATTATTCTAATTGATTTATTCACAACCAGTTTAATATAGAGAACCTAAAAGGTCACACCATAAAAAGGAAGAATAATTATTGTAGACACTTAAAATTTTCTGTACTACTGTCAGTAACATTGCAGGAGAGCAGATTCGTCTTTTAAGAGGGAACCCTAAAAGACGATCCATATCCGTACCGGATACTACCGGAAGTTCAGCATCAACCCCAGATTGCAATCTGGGAGTAACAATTCCAATCTCAGAGATAACCCCGAGGCATACAGATCAATATCGGCACACACACCGGAGAAGACCGATTAATCTCGGAGATAACCCCGAGGTATCCAGTCTCAGTACCAACCATAGGAATAGCCACCAACCTATCCCAAGGAATGCAATTTCAGCAATAACGCCAGAAATGCTTGTTACAAGTGCGACCAGCTTCAATCTCGGCACTCACAACGAGATCCACTGTACCATCCCGACGATAACATCGGGAAGACAGACACACCTCAAGGATGACAATTAGGTACTTCAACCAATTGCAGCAGTCCAACCCCAGCGAAGTTGAGCAACGTCTGCTTTATCAGCCCAATCCGGCGATAACACCGGTGAGGGGCAACATCGTCATCTGACCAACACGATGCCACGACACGTCGTCTCAACATCTCTACGTAACAATGTCCTACAAGACTAATCAATCCCGAGTGACTATTGTACGGGGTAACGGATGAAAGTTGAAGCTTGAAGACCGGAGGGCACCGTCTCATCTTCAATGACTTCGTACAAACTCTAATCCCATGCCATCGTACAACTCTCGACAACGGCGGTCCGAAATAGGTCATGTATACCTCAAACGGATGCCCAGATTGCACTTCTAAAAATCTGAGTGGACATTACAGTGCCCGAGTGCATGTACTTCGAGACCACCCGAGCCAAAAAACCCGGGCCCACCCGGGTTGCCTCTGGTACACCTGCGGCTCAGCCACAGGTACACCTGCGGCTCAGCCACAGGTACATCTGCGGCTAATATGCCTATAAATAGAGGCCTTAGGGTGCTGATTTTTAAAGAGAAAACGGCGAGGAAGCCCTGCCCAATTTGCTCTGCACTCATCCCATGCAGTGTACTTTCCCCTTTTAAACACATGTGAGCTCATAAACAGCCTCTTTTGTACCTACAAAAGCTAGTGTTTACCCACTCTAAAGATACAGAAGTCTTCTTTAGCAGTCAGTTGTAAGCCTTCCCACACACTTTAGAGTCTTTCTCTTCATCTCTGCACACACCATTCTACACGTTGAGAGTTGTGTTGCTCGTTTTTGCCCGAACTTCGGTCCGTGATTTTATTTTAGTCTGTATATATATATATATATATATATATATATATATATATATATATATATATATATATATATATATATACATATATATATATATATATATATATATAAAAACTGCTATCAAACTTTGTTCAGTGAGCCTGGATTTTATATCCGGTGCGTTTACTTGCTATTCTATATATATACTTATATATATATATATGAATTGTTATCGGACTCTGTTCGATGAGCCTGGATTTTACATCCTATGCGTTTATTGCTTTTATATATATATATATATATATATATATATATATATATATATATATATATATATATATATATATATATATATATATTCGTCCTACCTAGAGTTCACTTCGTGGCAGTTGATCGCTTTGTACAGCTTTCTTTACGTTTCGTCCCGCCTGGAGTTTCCTTCGTGGCGGTTGACCGTATTTACTGCTTTACTTACGTTTTGTCCCGCCTGGAGTTTCCTTCGTGGCGGTTGATAGCTTTTACAGCTTTATTTACGTTTCTGATACCCTATGGAGGTGCTTCGTGGTTGGTGATCATGTCTGTATATATATATTTACAGCTTTTATATATATACATGCTTACTGCTTTCATATAAATTACAGTATTTTGTGCGCCTAGGAATCATGTGATCACAGATTCATCCCATTGGATCTAGATTCGGTTCCCGTGATGGACATTTTCAGCTGTAAGCAGCTTGTAAATTATTATGCGGTGTCTGAATTTCCTCAGATGGTTTCCATACCCACGAGGAAGTCGGCATTATTTTGTACATTATTTTCATACGGATGCCTCGCATTCGTAAAAATAAAATCAATCAAGCCAAACACTTAATAAAATGGGAGTATAAAAGGTCTCAATTACTATTGAGCATCAAGGTTTGAAAAACCTCTTTTATAAAACATCACTGTCATATCTTGCTTAAAATTGAATTTTTACATAAAATTCAAACCCTGTGTATATAGGTGCGAACGAGGCCTCGCACTACTTCCATGTAACAGCACATTGACCCACACACACACACATTCAGATAATAGTTTCTTGAAAAGAGGCGGTCACCGTGGTAACACGAATGTCGGGGGGTGCCTAACACCTTCCCTCCGCATAACCAAGTCCCCGGACCTTAATGAATCTCTGTTTCACCGACTCGCTTAGCAGTGTCACATCACTGGGTCAATGTGCAAACCTTTTCTCGGTTGTGTTGGTACAACCATTTAAAAAACCAACTGGCGACTCTTAACAGTCCATCGTTGACATTATACATGTCGAGCCTTTTTCACTTATTTTTTCAAACAAATCTCACATAAAATGAGAACACCAAAGAACAAGTAACGGAAAGGGACAATTAAAAATCCTGACGTTGACAGGTGGCGACTCTGCTGGGGACTCCAGTAAGAGGACTTAAGCCGCTATTACAATTTTTTCAAAATTGTTATCTGCTTGTGTGTGGATGTTGCATTTACATTTTATGATAAATGTGTACGAATGCATTTCCTTGATTAGTGCTTCGCACTATAAACTGCTTGTGATATTAGTGCTTCGCACCATATCTGCTTGTGATATTAGTGCTTTGCACATATCATCATTTTCATACGGTAAGACGCGATGTATGTGAATGTATGTTGTGTGGTCCCTCCACCAGGAGGCTATCCCATCGGTGTTTGATTACTGGACTCGTGAGAAGACTAATTCTCCGAGGCTCAGGAAAGGCACCACCCAAATTTGCTCCAGTTGAAAGACCGGATTAACTTCCCGTCAAGTAGATTGCGATGATTTGGGAACCTTCATGCCAAAAAGCCGCGAGAGTAACCTAAGATAGGTCAGCCTCTGATAAACCCAAAACGGAGGAAAGTCTCTTCATGCTCTCATTTCAAATTACTTGTAAAGCATAATTACTTATAATTATCTTCCATATCTATGTCCATGTAATGAGAAATATGAAGAAATGTGTACATATACATGCTACAAATAGCTGACATCCGTTTTGCAGGATAAAATTCCTAAACTGGACACATCACATAGCATGTTATTATCTACCTTCCCTAAACACTAAACTATGCAAGTCTTTTACAGGGAATCAATCGGACCTACCACCCGTTCAAAGTCCAAAAAGGAAACAGGCCTACAGTCAATCATGTCGTCATCCGACCAGACCGAACTTAATCCAGTTTCTCGCAAATAATTTGACGGATTAAGCAAACAGATTACAGATTTAACTGTTCTACTAAAAGAATTACACCAGTCTATGCAGGGTTAGAAAATACCCGTACATGCTGAATCCTCCACACAAGGAGGAACCAAGGTCGTTACAATACCTGAACTGCAGTTGGATCCGACCAACAAAACTCATGATGCTGCCCATCCCACTGGAGACCCAGACACTGGTGACATCAAAAAGAAAGTCCTCCAAATGGAAGAGACTCTTCACACTATCGAAGGAATTGGAACAAACGGGAGTGTTTCATATGCTGATTTGTGTATTTTCCCTGGTATTCATTATCCAGAAAAGTTTAAGACTCCTGACTTTAAAAAATATGATGGGTTAGGAGATCCTTACATACATCTAAAGTTATTTATTGGAGAACTAGGATCTTATGCAGAGGATGAAAAACTCAGAATGCAACTGTTCCAAAAAAGTCTACCTGGAGAAGTCCGTTCGTGGAACACAAGATTAGAAAATTCAAAGATCCATAGTTGGGAAGAGCTAGCACACGCTTTCCTCACCCAATACAACTTTCAATCTCAAATGGCTTCTGATCGGTATCAAATTACCAAGATCAAGAAACAGTCTAATGAGTCTTTCAGAGAGTATGCTCAGAGGTGGAGAAGCCTGGCTGCCCAAGTTAGTCCTTCCATGACAGAATGAGAGATGGTCATGACTTTCATAGACATACAAGAAGCACCTTTCTATGAAAGAGTTTTAGCCGGCATCGGAAAGCCATTTTCTGAAATGGTCAAACATGGGGAGATGGCTGAAATGGGATTGAAATCCGAAAAGATTCAAGACCTAGCTGCACTCAAAGCTGTTGCTGATCACATCTAATCTGGAAATTATGGGAACAACCCTTGGAGGGTCCATAAAAAGAAAGAGGAAGATGCTTCCCTGATCCTCCAGGGTCAAAAAGGCAATCAGAACATGCCTGTCCAACGGAGAAATTACACTCCCTTTCAAACACAGTCTTCAAATCCTCCAGTACCAAAAGGTGGGGAAGCCAAACGCCCTCGAGTATTCACACACTTAGGGGACACCCTCGATAACATTCTCAATCTTCTAACAACACAGAAGAAAATAATGCATCTGCTTCCACCAGCCAGCCCTAATGGACGGGGTTTTAATGCTGCTTAGAAATGTGTTTATCATGCCGGGGCACCTGGACATGATACTCAGGATTGTTGGGCCTTGAAACACAAAATCCAAGACCTGATAGACATCGGTGAAATCGTGGTCACCAAACCCGATCAGCCTCACGTTCAAGTCAACCCTCTTCCTCAAAATAAGGAAGAAGAGGTCAACATGATCAATTGGAGCAGCGGACAGAGTTCTAATTTCAGCTGTGAATCCTCCCCGACCCCCAAAGATGGTGATGACAAATGGGATTATGCCAAGTTCCAATTCACAATGGAACAAAAGATGAAAGCTCTCTGTAAATAAATTGAGCAATTGGCGGAACTGGTGACTTATCAGCATCAAGTGACTCGTCAGCTAATCAGTCAGAAGCATGCCTGTCTCCTACCTATTGCCCATCGGGATTTTGCCAATAAAAGGGAATTCACACATTTGGGCCAACCTATGGAGGAAATCCATCATATGTTAATCAATGTAGGAAGGATTAGTTCCCTTCTACCTCTAATCAACCCCCGTTCAGGATGATACAACTCTGAGGGAGTATGTCAATATCATTCTCAATCTCGCGGTCACAGCACAGAAGAATGCTGGGTACTCTGCCACCTTATTCAAAATTTAATCGATAGTGGCATACTGCGCCTGGCAGATAACGACACTGTGTTACGGGCAAGTGATGATTCGGGTCCTACTAAGTGGAAGAGTGTAGTAGCAGTCATATCCGCTGAAAATGATGGGGATTAACAAATCACTTATCATGTCAGTAATTCAACTCAAGGGAATCAACAATCCTTTGAAAGTGGCCGCTCCCGAGCCAATCAACCTGTCGTGCAGAGCACAATATCCTATCGTTAGCTTGCGCACAGTTCTGTGGAATTATGGAGAAGGTGAAGGATCTACCTCGCATACAACTGCTGCAGTGTCGAAGGAGAATCCACTGTATCTTCCCCAATGGGTAATGAAGCCTATTATCAAGTCTAAGGGGAAAGTACCCATTGAGAAGATTAAAAATTTCCTCCGCACTATGGGTCATAACGAAGCCAAGGTGGTTTTAAGCTTGAAAGAAGCTCCACAACAGATATCAATATTGGACTTGGTCTTGAATTCTGAGAATCACTGGAAGGTCTTGTTAAAGGTTTTAGAAGAAGCCTATCTACCGACATCAGTTGATACAGAAAAGATTCAACATCTGGTTGATAACATTTTCAACAACAATGTGATATCCTTCACTGATGAGGACATACCGCCCGAGGGGACCGGTCATTGCAAATCGTTGCACATTGCGGTCTTATCCTCTGGATATATGGTGGCTGGAGTTTTAATAGATGGAGGTTCCTCTCTGAATATCTGCCCATATGCTACCTTAGTGAAGATGAATATCAATCCCAATCAAATTCGGAGTAGCCATACCATTATCAAAGCTTTTGATGGAGCCCGCCATAACTCGGTCGGAGTAGTTGAGCTGCCAATTGAGATTGGTCCTCATACATTTTGCGTATCCTTCCATGTGGTCAAGATAGATTTGGGATACAACCTGCTCTTGGGACGACAATGGATTCACATGGCAGGGGCAGTCCCCTCCACTATTCACCAACAGTTGAAATACATCATCAACAATAGCCTGGTCACAGTCAACGCTGAACCGAAGATTCCTCAGCACGGGGACATGCCATTCATCAATGCCAATAAGGATGTTGAGCCAATTAGTTTTCATGCTTTGGAAATAAGCAATACCCAATACCATGCTATTGGAACGCCACTGCCCGAACCCCAGATTTTTGCCGAGGTAATGTCGACCACTCAAGAAATAATGTCGTTGGGTCACAAACCGGGACAAGGGTTGGGTAAAGATTGCCAGGGTATCAAGTACCCTATTCGCTTAACCCAGTAAATTGGGACAGCTAGACTAGGCTATTCTGCCAGCTCTAGTCATAGGAATCCTCATAAGCATCAGCAGATTCCTGCAGCGTCAACCATGCAACGTTTAGCTTCGCCTGCAAGCTCCGAGTCCGCAGAACCTCTCGTAAAGGTGCCTGCCAATATAATGGAGATGTTATTTCCCAAGCCGGTACCGGTGAAGGAGAAAGAAATCTTTGTTCCAGATCCCGCAGTGGAGAAAGAGGAACAAATAATCAAGCAAGACGTCATCCGGATGATGTCCGACATATGCATCATCGTTCATGATGAGCATACCAATAGATACACCCCAGACGATGATTGCCCAGACGTAATGGCTATCATTCAGGACAGGGAAGATGATGATAATCCCTCTATCACTGCGGTTCACCCGGAATTTGTTCTTGCCAATTGGAATAGCATTCCTTGCATTGGTCGTCAAGGGTAAAGCAGGCAAAAACTCTTTCTGCCCTGTAGATATAATAACTGCTTACTTTTATGTACAGTATTAGCGGTTTATTTTGCCAGTATATGCTAACACTGTGTATGATCAACACATTTCATATATACTAAGTGAAAGCATATTTTGTTTCAGGACTCTGAATTTAGATGTGCCTGTACTTGTTGATATGGTGCCTCTTCTCCACAAGGATTGGACCTTTGATGTAGAGATGAATTCAGCCTTGGTGGATATACAGGATGACATTGAGGTGCCTCCAGAAATTCAAGAATGGGTCAAAGACAAACCCAAACCTAACCTTAATCAAACCACTCCTTTCAATCTCGGAACCTTAGAAAACCCCAAGTTAATCCAGATTGGTTCAGACCTTACCCCAAACAGACGGAATGACATGGTTACGCTACTAACCCAGTTCCAGGATGTGTTTGCATGGTCTCATAAAGATATGGTGGGTTTGTCCACTGACATTGTCCTTCATCGCCTTCCCATTAAAGAGGGATTTAAGGCAGTCAAGCAAAAGCTTTGGCGATTGAAACATGAATGGAGTTAAAAGGTGAAAAAAGAAATTGTGAAACAGTTTCAAGCTGGCATCATAATGGTGTCTACATATCCTAAGTGGATATCCAACATCGTGCCCGTACCTAAACCTGGACGGAAGGTGTGAGTGTGCGTGGATTACTGGACCTTGAACAAAGCTTGCTTAAAAGATAGCTTTCCCGTGCCATTTATCCACATTCTCATTGACAATACTGCACAATACGATATGTATTCCTTTGCAGATTGCTTTGCAGGGTATCATCAGATCATGGTTGCCAAGGAAGATCGTGAGAAGACTGCTTTCATCACTCCTTAGGGAACTTTTTGTTATAAACAGTTGTCATTCGGCCTCATTAATGCTGGAGCTACCTATCAACGAGCTATGATGGCTCTTTTCCACGACTTAATGCATAAGGAGATTGAGATCTACGTGGATGACATTATTGTCAAATCCCGGAAGGAGGATGACCATATAGACCATCTCAAGAAGTTGTTCAACAGGTTGCATAAGTACAACTTGAAGTTGAATCCAGCTAAGTGCGCCTTTGGCGTTAAATCAGGCAACTTGCTAGGATTTCTAGTCAGCCACAAAGGGATAGAGCTGGATCCTGCCAAAATCCAAGCCTTCACGAAAACGCCCATTCCTCAGACAGAAAAGGAAATATGGGAATTTTTGGGAAGAATCAACTTCATTAGCAGATTTATCTCTCAACTCACAGCAACCTGTGAGCCAATCTTCAAGCTATTAAGAAAGAACTCCTCCATGAAATGGAATGAGGAGTGCTAGAATGCCTTCCTTACAATCAAGAAATAGCTAATCAAGGCTCCCATCTTGATATCACCCAGGGATGATGTTCCCCTATTTATGTATCTGTCTGTAAGTGACAATGCCATGGGCTGCATGCTGGGACAGAAGGACGATAGAGGCCTAGAACGAGTTATCTATTACCTCAGCAAAAGATTCAGCAGCAGTGAACACAAGTACACTCTGATCGAAAAGATGTGTGGTGCTTTAGCATGGGCTTCCATGAGGTTACAACATTATCTCCATGGTCACAAAACCCATCTCATATCTCGCGTGGATCCTCTCAAGTACGTGTTCAATAAAGAAATGTTAAATTACAGGCTATCCAGATGGCAGTTGATCCTACAACAATTTGACATTGTATATGTGACTCAAAAGTCCATCAAAGGTCAAGGAATTGCGGATCAACTGGTTGCCGCACCATCAGGGGATTTCAAACCCTTGGAGACGTATTTCCCCAATGAAGGAGTAATGACAGTTCAGCAACACCATCCGTACGATACACGCCAAACGTGGAAGATGTATTTCGATGGAGCTGTTAATATGGAAGGTTCTGGAGCTGGAGCAGTTTTAGTATTTGATACGGGGGAGCAGTATCCCGTCGCCGTCAAATTACAGTTGTTCAGCACCAACAATACGGCTGAGTATGAAGGCTATCTTATGGGGCTAAAATTTGCCCGTTCAATGGGCATCAGGCGGTTAACTGTCCTTGGAGATTCGGAGTTGGAAATCAGACAATCCACCGGAATCTATAAAACCAAGGAATTACATTTGATGCCTTACCATCGGCAGGTTTTAAAGATGGCTTTGGAGTTCGAAGAAATATCTTTTCTACACATTCCTCGTAATAGGAATGATTTCGCGGACGCGTTAGCAACTTTGGCCTCGATCCGCATATCAGACAAGGAACACTTGCCAAGCGTCACAATTTCTCTGCACAAGGCCCCAGCCTATGGGAATTACGTTGGAGAAGTATCAGATGAGCTGCCTCCGATCTAACATCCTTGGTATCAGCATATCAAGGAATATCTGCGAGATGGATCTACACCCGCTAAGGCGAGCCCTACTGAGAAAAGGCGGATTCACCGACTTGCTATGAAATTCTACCTGAGTGGAGATGTGCTCTATAAAAGAGATGCAGGATTAGGTCTCCTCAGATGTTTAGACAAAGATCAAGCCCAAAGGCTTATGGATGAAATCCATGGCGGAGTCTGTGGCCCGGCCCCACATGAATGGCCCCCTCCTTGTCAAGAAAGTCCTCAGGACAGGACATTATTGGCTATCTCTCAAAGCCGATTGCAATGACCACGTCAGGAGATGCTGTCAGTGCCAGATTCATGGGAATGCTATACACGCCCCTCCACGGGAACTTCACAATATGAGTTCACCTTGGCTCTTCTCAATGTGGGGAATGGACGTTATCGGGTCCATTGAGCCTAAAGCCAGTAATGGTCATCGATTTATCTTCACCATGATCGACTACTTCACCAAGTGGGTAGAAGCAGCCTCCTTCCCCAGGGTTACTAAAGAAGTCATCATATCTTTCATCAGAAACAATGTCATTTGTTGATATGGACAACCAGAGGTGATTGTGTTCGACAATGCCAAGAACCTCAACAACAAAATGATGGAGGAATTATGCAGTAAATTCCACATCAAACATCTCAACTCAGTCATCTATCGTCCGAAGATGAATGGTGCTATTGAAGCGGCTAACAAGAACATCAAGAAGATTATGCAAAAGATGTCCACCAATCACAAAAATTGGCCTGACCAATTGCCTCTGACTCTATTAGCCTACAGAACCTCAATGCGCACTTCCACTAGGGCAACCCCATACGCATTAACCTATGGGATGGACGCAGTACTCCCTATAGAAGTGGAGATGGAATCCCTTAGAGTATTGATAGACGCTCAGTTGGATGAAGACCAATGGGTGCAAGATAGGTATCACCAATTGGCTTTAATAGATGAAAGGCGAACCGCGGCTATCTTCCATGGTCAGTTATATCAACAAAGGATCAACAGATCCTACAACAAAAAAGTCCGGCTACGGCAATTCAGACAACATGCCTTGGTTTTGAAGAAAATCTCTGACAACCAAAATCAGTCTAAGGGAAAATTCGCTCCTAACTGAGAAGGCCCGTTTATTGTCAAGGAAGTATTGACAGGAGGCACTCTTAGATTGCAAGAAATGGACGGCGATGAATTTCCACAACTCATCAACTCGGACACCGTGAAACGATACTATGTCTGAAGTTTCCATCAAGTAAACATCCTAGTGGTAGACCATCAGGTCGCCAGTCATTCCGGTTCTTTAAACCTTTACCACAAACAACTTTTCTACACTTTGCCCCTCAGGGAAACATACCTTTCAAGCCAGCAGCCTGGCTCTCCTTTGCGCTCATGCAACTTAGGTCATTCCACCACGGATTGAACCTCTTGCGTATACAGTTTGGCTACCCATACCTGGGATCAAACTTTTCACCTGCAGTTTATCCTCAACTTAGGATTAAAATTTCTCTTCCCTGCACTCTGACCTGCACATGGGATTACGCTTTTCGTCTCGCCCTGAGGGGCGAACTACGTCGACCTGATCTCCTCTTCAATAGGAGTACGTAGGCAACCATTTCATATGGCCCGGTCGCAATAAAACAAAAATAAAATAAACATTCCCACACCATTCCTGCCACATACAGCGTTGAACCTATTACACCAGGTTCGAACTATGCAGACCTGATCTCCTCTTCAATAGGAGTACGTAGGCAGCCATTCATGGTGCGGTCTCACCCCCTACCAAAAGATAAATCCTTGTCAGTTGGTACTGGGATCATCCTTCAAACCACTACATTTCATTTAGCTTCATACCAAAGGAATGGAATTACCCAAACTCCTCCCAACTAGGAGATTCGACGACCATCTAAGCTACGGTCATACCTTGAAGAGCAACACCAATCCATAAGAGATGGAATTAACTAGTCTTCTCCTAAGTAGAAGTACTGGAGACCATCTGTGGTGCGGTCAATCTCAGAGAGGAAAGACACACTCCTCTCCTTATTTCTATACAGAAACCAGTCCCAAGACACCAAAGATGGTACGGATACATCCAGATTGATGATCCATTCTGAACTATCCAGAGATAACTCAATGTCAATCCACCCAAGAATATTTCATAATATATCAAGATCACAGGCCCTGAAGCAGCAAGCAGAATATCAAGCAAAGCATATCTAAAAGGAAAGTGATCAAAAATATATTTCCCTGTCATATATATAATGTTGTTTGATATACATAATATAAATTGTACATGACAAAATAGCTAAGCTAGTCTGTGCAGGAAAATACAAGATCATCTACAAGTCAGGGTATATGTGAGCTAACAAGCCCAACATGGCGTCCCTCTCAGAAGATAGAGGTAAAGTTGTGGTCTCCTGTATGAGAATATCCACACGACCCAACAGATCTGCAGCCATCTGCATGGTGACCATATGATCATCAATATATGCGCTCATCTCTGCGATCATGCCAGTGGTAAGAGACCTCACTGCAGTACTATCTGTGATAGCTACATCCCGGGTAGATATGGTTATATCCCGCTCAACTATCACTGCATCTCTGGCTGATATAGCCTCATCCCACTCAACGACGGCGACATCTCTACGAGCCAATGCCTCGTCTCTCTCCAATAGAGCGACCTCCCTCCCATCAAGAGCAGTCGACATCATAGATCAAATCTGATCTCTCTCAAAGGTCATCAGATGAAGACTCTGCTTTAAGTACTGTGCCGAGTGCTGAATCACAACAGTACTGGTACTAGGAGAATCCGAAAGAAATGCTGGCAACCTAGCAGTGGGCTCCTCCTCGATGTAGGTATCAATGTTCTCCATGGGCTCTACATCATCTAACTCGCGCTCCGGTACTGCAAATACTGCTGCAGCCGATAAAATCTCTGTCTCCATCCACGCGGAATACTCTGCGGAATAACCAGGATGACTGACAGAAAAAGCTGTTATCTCGCACCGATCCCAGCAGGCGTATACCCGAGATCGGTCCTCTGCTGAGAGGTACCAAGAAGCTGAACGCTGACTTGTCGCCCCCTCAAAAGGATGAAAATCCTAGAACTGGTCGAACTGCGACATCACGACCAATGGGTGATAAGTGGTCACTCCCCTCAAACCAGCCAGAGGGAGATAGTCCATGCCCGAAGCATGAGTAATGAAGCTGTATGGTGAGCTAAGCCCCGAACACGGCAATATGCTGAATGGATCTCTGATATATGCCAAGAATGTGGACTAGGACAGAGCATCTATACACTCTGATGGTTAAAAAGAGTATGACATAGCTACATCATGGGTGAAGCAGTACCCATGCCGTCTAAAAGTGTCAATCGGTCTCAAGTGTGACATGAACCACACATATAGCATGACTGAGCTACCTGTGAACACTCCTGTAGGATACGTGAAATAATATGATGCCGACCGCAGGGTCTCTGCTACAATCATAGGTACAATGGTACAACCCTCCCTGAGAGCTCTCACGGCCATGATAACGCCTATATCTATCTCATCCATATATCGCGACATATACACATATGATAGTACACATAGCATCAGTACGTCAACTCTAGCCAAACGCCAATGATCCTCCGGTGTGGTGAAATCCCCAGAATGTCGTGAATAGCTATCCTCCGAGCCAAATCTGTCGTACAGAAAATGCTGGGATATCACGTGGCCAGATGTCAACTCATCCTTTACCACTTTGCGCCTCAATCTTGTGAGAGTCATGAATCGTCTACTCGTGTCTCCCAAAGCCAGATGCACGCAAGGTCTGTCTAGAGGCAGCATCATCAAACGTGCATACTCCTCCAGAGTAGAAGTCAACTCATGGGTGCCGAATCGGAATTCATGCCTATCCGGTAGCCAATGCTCTATCATCTCGTCCACAAATCCTGCGAGAACCTGAAAAGTTAAAAAGGTCATGGTATGCTGCAATAAATGATCTACAGTCACCGTGTCTGGTGGTGACGTGCTATCATACCACGATTGCATACCCAACGCCACCACTGACGGTGGGGTATGATCTATACGGCTAACTGTCGAAGAAGACATCTGTGCAGGCCGTGTCATAAGACCATCCAGGGGTCAATGCCGAATATCTCTGGACACACATATATATGCATAACGTGATACATGCACAACAGATAATGGATGGCAATATGATATAGGGAATGAAAAAATAGTGCATACATTCCTAAGTATATCATCATCTAATACATCATCTCTGTACAGCTACAAATATACAGGGAAATGGGGCACAGACGCCCTACTACTAACAGAGGCCTATCAAAAGATATAGCGAGGATAGGGAACAGCCACCTAATATCTAACAGAGGCCTATCAAAAGATATAACGAGAATATACATCAGAAGAAGACCAGGGTCTTGATATACACATAATCAATCCTGTCCACCTGATGTAACTCCTTCTGAGTCATTTGATCTCTATCAACAGGAATGTCAGACCTATAAAGAGGAGGATCTGACCCGACAAAACTGAATGGGTCGTCCGAGGGGCCAGCGCCAGAGCTGGTAGGAACAAATGACTCTGCCTCTGCTGGATCTCTGCCCAAATGCCGGATAAAGATATGTGTCTGGTCCAGCTATCGGGTTAAACTGTCAATCTGTGTCACATGAGTTGGATCTCGGACACAGGCTAGCAAATCTGTCATCATCAAGGATCCTAGAACCATGTCCCCCATAAACTGTGTGGCGCGGGACTGGGCTCCAATAGTACGAGGGAACCACCAATGCTAGAATATCTCCTAAGTACATGGACCCTCTGACAATGCAAATATGTCCACCCTCAACAATGGTATATCAATGACGGGTGACTATGATACGGGCCAAGAACACCTAACAAGAGGCAAGATCGGTATACAGATCTCCCCTGTAGTGCTCCTGATAGCACGCTCTCCTAAATAGAGCTCCCAACCTCCATCCATGAAGAGAGGAACTCTCCTGGTGGAAATTGCATACTCGGCTCTTGTAGGGTATCCATCCTCAAAACCCATGGTCAGGTGTTCCCCGAAATAGGGAAGCCATGTGATGGTGTCGGCCGTCAGCAACTCCAGCTGCATACGTCAATGAGTGAATCCCTCAGCTATAGGGACCTCTAGCAGAATCGAATGGTGCCATCGTCGTCCTCGTGGATAGGTGTCTAAACCTAACACACTCACGGGACGCAAGCATGGAAGCCTCTCATAGGCCCAGAACTGCCAATACATTAACAAAGTATATCTGCTATCAGTAAACACTCTTAACCTATAAAGAGGAAACGATACGAGAAATACTCACTAGTAGAAACTGGTAAAATCCTAGCCAAGCCTCGGTCAAACCCTGTGAGCACATACGCATACCCCGGAGGAAATAGGAAAAGGTATAGGAGCCCCAATCATACTCTCCAATACGGTCCACATCACGTGTAGCGCTGATCAAAACAAAAGATACAGTGGAAGAATTATCTGCTATGAAGCAGCCTCGAATGATCATCAGGAACAATCACCGCAGAACGTGATCCCTGATCCTGATATCATTTGACATGGGCTCACTCAATAGCCCGCTCATAGTATCTACGCTCAAAGGACTTGAACGGACAGTCCTGCCTTTTAGCGCTGCCGTCGGAACTCCTAATAAGGATCTAACGGCAGTAGGGGTAATATTTGCCATGCAAGGCACTGGCTACCCTCCAAACTCCATACCTGTGATAAATCGCCAATCCATAGGTGTCATCATCGCCTCGCAATCCAGCTGATGGAGTGATTGAGTCTGATGAAACCATCGCTCAGACAATGCCCTGAGATAACCCCAGGGACAATGACGGGGAATGATGGAGAAAAATGCCCCAAATCCCCACTCATGCACTACCGCTCTATAGTTAGGATGAAGCACCTGGTACATGGAGTGAATGCTGAACCAGTTCCCTCGAGGTTGTAAAAAACCAGGGACCTGTATGAAATGCAGATCAACATCAAAACCCTTTAATCCTCATCAATAGGAAAGAAGGAAGATCAAAGTCTAACGCCATACCTCGTTAGCATACAAATATATCGATGGATGTCTGCCCAAATCACCCAGTAACTCTGGGTTCACCACCTGAATGCTCGGAAGCTCCCTACGAGGGACATGTGCAGCAGAAGCAGGGTCCTCTTTCGGAATATCCACCTCCTCGTCCTCAACGTCTGGAACATCTACCTGAATAGGACGTATTACAGCCTCCACCAACCGACGAGACTGTCTGCTAGAACGAGGACGAGGCACTTCAGAAGCCCTCCCCCGTACGCCCGAAGCGGTCCTATAGGAACTTCTCGGCTGATCCGGATCCATAATATCTAGACAACAAGTCTCCAAATCACCTCAGAAAGGGTGTGGTATTTCTTTACCTGGAACTTTCTAAAATGCATTTTATGACTATATGTATGCATTTACTTTAACATATAATATAGTTAAAAATGTATGACTACCCAATGCCTACATTTGGAAAAATTTTACCATAGTCCCCTTTGAAAAATTTTACCATGTCTAGGTGGCCATTGAGTAGCACACCTGCCCCAAAGTCATATACATAATATATGCATTAAAATTAAAATCATCATGCATAAGGCCAACCTCAATGCTAGGAGTACTTTGCCTTGCTACCTTATGCTCATTTGGACCTCAAATAGGACAAAAAAATAGCAGAAAAAGGTGTCAATTTGACTGTCTCAAAAGTTAAATTTTTTCAGCATGGTTTAATACTAACATTTACTATGTTGAATATTTTTTATCAAGTCATTTGTGCATACATATTCACTACTATGTGTTTAGATGCATTTCATGCGATAACTCAAAATCCAACGGACAGAAATGAAAGAAAATATAGGCATATGTTACCAGGATAGTGTAGAACACTTGTACGGTGACAGAATTTATAGAAAGCAACCCGAACTCAGCAGATCTGAAGATTGCTCGCGGTTTTCTCTATGCGAAGCAAGTTGAAAGTGACTTGTGAAGACCAACCTGTAGGATTTACGATCCACGGTTGGCTGCAGGCCCATCTGCGGCTACAGTAGGTACACCTACGGCACCCCTATGTGGGACCCACCCCTCCGGCTCGGTCCAGTTCGAGTTACAAAGGAGTTCTTACAGATTATCAAAGCCAATTTAGAAATAAAAACGCCACATGATTAAGCAAAACTGCATACAAACCTGGTCCTCTCAAATTAGGCTTTGAATCTATACATTACTCATTGGTAGTCACCTGAGTATAAGGTATACCCTGCCAATGATCCCAGTTGTCACAAATCACAGACGGCAATACCTTATACAGGTCTGATGCCACCAACTCCGGGTCAGTACCCTACGTGAGATCCCCGATGGGGGTTACAACGTGAGATCCCCGACGGGGGTTACAACGTGAGATCCCCAACGGGGGTTACAACGTGAGGTCCCGGGCAGGGGTTACAACGCATGCTCATCCGTTGACACACAAATCAACGAAGGTCAAGCAGCCTTGACGTTATTTCAGCCAATGGCAAGTAAACCCATCGAAGTATGGAAAGTTGTTCAATCATTGCGTACGTGTATATTCATCACTCCCCAATGGATCCCCGACGGGGGTTACAATATGAAGTCACGGCAGGGGATTATCATGTACATGCAAGCCGTTGACACACAAATCAACGAAGGTCAAGCAGCCTTGACATTATTACAGCTGATAGCGATTTGAACCTATCAGAGCTATAGAGCTATTCGAGGTTTTCACACCTAACCGCTCATATTCCCCAGCGGATCCCCGGCGGGGGTCACAACGCACTTTTCCGGTCATCTACACGACAGCGGATGTCAAACAACCTTAACAATCTACCCACAAATTTTCTGCCGTTGATTCACACGTCGACGAAGGGAATGTCCATAAAGAGGATAGATGATGGAATATGTTATACACATCCTCAAACAGATCAAGCTTCATCCCCATAGATCTCTCACACATAAGAGGTACATCTTCGAGATCAAGTCATAATTAAAGACACATGACTTTGGTGATAACTCCAACATCAACATCCTAACAGATTCGGATTACACATCAAAATCTGGTCATCGTTGCCAACCCCCAGTTGAAGTAACAGGGAGCCAATAATCATCCCTAGCATGTTGGGCTACAACCCCGTACACATGCATCATACATTTACATCATGTTGCTATCCCTAGTACCATGTTCGTCTTGTTACGTTTCAAGTGTCTAGGATTCTTTATCCTACCCATGCATCGCCATGCATGAGTAAGATAAAGAGGGGCATCTGTAGACACTTGAAATTTTCTGTACTACTGTCACTAACATTGTAGGAGGGCAGATTCATCTTTTTAGAGGGAACTCTGAAAGATGATCCATATACGTACCGGATACTACCGAAAGTTCAGCATCAACCCCAGATTCCAATATGGGAGTAACAATTCCAATCTCAGAGATAACCCCGAGGCATGCAGATCAATACAGACACACACACCGAAGAAGACCGATTAATCTCGGATATAACCCCGAGGTATCCAGTCTCAGTCCCAACCATGGGAGTAGCCACCAACCTTGGTGATAACCCAAAGGAATGCAATTTCAGTAATAACCCCCGAAATGCTTGTTACAAGTGCTACCAGCTTCAATCTCGGTGCTCACAATGAGATCCACTGTACCAGCCCAGCGATAACATCGAAAAGACAGACACACCTCAAGGATGACAATGAGGACCTTCAACCAATTGCAGCAGTCCAACTCCAGCGAAGCTGAGCAACGTCTACTTTATCAGCCCAATCCGGTGATAACACTGGTGAGGGGCAGCATCGTCATCTAACCAACACGATGCCACGCCACGTCGTCTCAACATCTCTACGTAAAAAGGTCCTACAAGACTAATCAATCCCGACTGACTATTGTTCGGGGTAACGGATGAAAATTGAAGCTTGAAGACCGGAGGGCACCGTCCGATCTTCAATGACTTCGTACAAACTCTAATCCCATACCATCGTATAACTCTTGATAACGGCGGTCCGAAATAGGTCCTGTATACCTCAAACGGATGCCCAGATTGCACTTCTAAAAATTTGAGTGGACATTATAGTGCCCGAGTGCACGTACTTCGAGACGACCCGAGCCAAAAAACCCGGGCCCACCCGGGTTGCCTCTGGTACACCTGCGGTTCAGCCGTAGGTACACCTGTGGCTAATATACCTATAAATAGAGGCTTTGGGGTGCTGATTTTTAAGGAGAAAATGGCAAGGAAGCTCTGCCCAATTTGCTCTGCACTCATCCCATGTAGTGTACTTTCTCCTTTTAAACACATGTGAGCTCATATATAGCCTCTTTTGTACCTATAAAAGCCAGTGTTTACCCACTCTAAAGATATAGAAGTCTTCTTTAGCAGTCAGCTGTAAGCCTTCTCACACACTTTAGAGTCTTTCTCTTCATCTCTGCATATACCCTTCTACACGTTGAGAGTCGTGTTGCTCGTTTTTACCCGGACTTCGGTCCGTGGTTTTATTATTATTATTATTATTATATATATATATATATATATATATATATATATATATATATATATATATATATATATATTGACTAACATTATCGAGTTATGCCTCGATTGAGCCTAGACTTCGGTCTGGAGCGTTTATTTGCTTTCCTATATATATATATGAACTGTGTATCGAACTTTGTTCGATTGAGCCTAGACTTCGGTCTAGAGCGTTTATTGCTTTATATATATATATATATATATATATATATATATATATATATATATATATATATATATATATATATATATTAATTGTGTGACGAACTTTGTTCGATGAGCCTAGATTTCGGTCTGGTGCGTTTACTCGTTTTTATATATATACTTATATAAATAAACTGCTATCGAACTTTGTTCGGTGAGCCTTGATTTTATATACAGTGCGTTTACTTGTTTTTCTATATATATACTTATATATATATATATATATATGAACTGTTATCGGACTCTGTTCGATGAGCCTGAATTTTACATCTGGTGCGTTTATTACTTTTATGTATATATATATATATATATATATATATATATATATATATATATATATATATATATATATATATATATATATATATATATATATATATTCGTCCTGCCTGGAGTTCACTTCGTGGCAGTTGATCGCTTTGTACAACTTTCTTTACGTTTCGTCCAGCTTGGAGTTTCCTTTGTGGCGGTTGACCGTATTTACTACTTTACTTACGTTTTATCCTGCCTGGAGTTTCCTCCGCGGCGGTTGATAGCTTTTACAGCTTTATTTACGTTTCTGATCCCCCATGGAGGTGCTTCGTGGTTGGTGATCATGTCCGTATATATATATTTACAGCTTTTATATATATCCCTGCTTACTGCTTTCATATAAATTACAGTATTCTGTACGCCTAGGAATCATGTGATCACAGATTCATCCCATTGGATCTAGATTCGATTCCCATGATGGACATTTTTAGCTATAAGCAGCTTGTAAATTATTCTGCGGTGTCTGAATTTCCTCAGATGGTTTCCATACCCACGAGGAAGTCGGTATTATTTTGTACATTATTTTCATACGGATGCCTAGCATTTGTAAAAATAAAATCAATCAAGCCGAGCACTTAACAAAATGTGAGTGTAAAAGGTCTCAATTACAATTGAGCATCAGGGTTTGAAAAACCTCTTTTATAAAACATCACTGCCATATCTTGCTTAAAATTGAATTTTTACATAAAATTCAAATCCTGTGTATATAGGTGCGAACGAGGCCTCGCACTACTTCCAAGTAACATCACATTGACCCACACACACACACACACATTCAGATAATAGTTTCATGAAAAGAGGCGGTCACCGTGGTAACACGGATGTTGGGGGGTGCCTAACAACTTTCCTCTGCATAACCAAGTCCCCGGACCCTAATGAATCTCGGTTTCACCGACCCGCTTAGCAGTGTCACATCACTGGGTCAATGTGCAAACCTTTTCTCGGTTGTGTTGGTACAACCATTTAAAAAACCAACTGGTGACTCTTAACAGTCAATCGTCGACATTATACATGTTAGACCTTTTTCACTTATTTTTTCAAACAAATCTCACCTAAAATGAGAACACCAAAGAACAAGTAACGGAAAGGGACAATTAAAAATCCCGACGTTGACAATTATTTAAGAAGTTAATGGCATAAATGTAATAATAAGTTAAGCGTATTTAATTTAATCTATGGTGATAGAGTAAAATTAAATAGCTTAGTATTTATTATTTAATATTTTGGAAATATTAAATATAAATTAATAAGAGGAGTTTTATTAATATTATTACAATTATTATTATAATTTCTAAAGGAGTTTAGGAATTAATTTAATATAAGTACTCTAATCTATTCCTAATAAGATTAGGAGGCAAATTAATTAAAAGAGTTTAATTAATTATCCCTAATAAGATTAGGGAGCCTAATTAATTAAAGAAGTTTAATTAATTAAATATACCCTATTTTAATTATATTTAAAATGGTTAACTGATATCTTTATAAGAGGAGTTTTATATCAAATATCAAAAATATGTGATTCCAATTGTTAGATAGTACGCCCCTTTTTCTACAGAGATAGAAAAACTAGGGTTTGTGCCAAAATATTCTTCTTCATGATTCTTGTTCTTCCTTGGTGGATCACCTCTAGAGACCAAACGCTTGGGTGGCTAACGTTGGTCAAAGGAAAGAATCAAACCCGCGTATTCAAGGAGAGCACAAAGGAATAGGAGTTGAACTTGTATCTGAGGAGGCTTAAATATTCAAGGGTATGATTTTGATTCTCCTACTATTTTATTGATTGATAATCAAAGCACAAGAATGATCTTGGTTTATGGTTTGTGAGAAAATTTTTAAAATCCGTTTTTACCTCGCTTCCGCTTCGTTTATGTGATTTGATTGCATATACTTATTTCTAGCAAACCTAATATGATGGTGCTAAAAATTGGTAGAATGATTAAGTAATGAAGTAGTGGAATAAAGATTTAAATTAATGGAGGAAAAATTGGAAATTCTAAATCTTCTAGCTATGCTAGATTTTCGAAATTTATTGACTTCACGCTGATGTTGCACTTCTGTGTTTTTGAAAAATGATAGAACAAATGATTGAATCAATAGGTTTTTAAAATAGTTATATTCTTCTTGTGTCTATGCGAGTTGTTTCAGCTAGACAAAAATGATTTAAAATTATCAAAACGTGTTTTTGTGATCATATTCATCGTTTGATATGGTGTGGAAATAATAATCGAGGGAGTCATCAATGCAATTGAACCTAGTGTTGGATGTGATCATATGATCGTCGGCCCACTATGGTATGATATAACATGACTGAATCCTCAACATGCCATTAAGACGATACGATATCATGATATAAAAAAATTAGTTTTCTTTGACTTTGAGAAAATGTGCTAATAAAGATGTTTTAAAAAAAAATAAAAGGGATTTTTGGTTTTCTTTAAACTAAGAAAGGTATGTCCAAGTTATTGCTAGAAGTCTATGTAACGACCGAGAAATTTTGTAATTAATTTAAATATTTATTAAATTAAATAAATATTTTAAATAATTTATCTATTGAGAAAAATATATAATTGATAAAATTGTGGTGCAATAATTTAGTAATTAAATTGATTAATGGAAATTTTATTATTTGAGGATTTAATTTAATGGAATAATTCATTTAATATTTAAGAAAATAATTAAATTAAATAAGGTGATGTTCTAGTCTAATTTAATAATTAAATTATATGTAATGATTTATTATGTATAAAGTATAATTATAATGAAAGTTATAATTATTATAATTGTAAGTTATTTAAATTAGTTACATGTGTGACAAGTAAAACTATATAATATAAATGTTATGAAAATAAATTGAGAGATGAGGAGTTTATGTTTAGCCAAACAATGCCTTGTGGCCTTCGGCTTATTTTAACTGACACAGCCCGTTGGGTTTGTTACCTAACGATCGTGGGAGGCCAGTTTATATCTATGCGTTCTATTTTTCTATGGCTAACTAAGAACAGAGGGTTTGGAGAGGAAGGGAGAGAAACACAGTGGTTTTGAAGAGAGAATTCTCTAAGATTGTCAAGAGGAAGGAGAAGTTGTCACCATCTTTTGCTAACATATAATCAAGGAATAAAGGTATACTTTACTCCTAATTTTCATGTTTTTAGTTTTTAGTTATTATTTTCTGTAAATTGCAAAGTCACGTTGGATTGATATATACATGTATGGTGTTATAATCTGTTAAGCATCATATATGAGTGTTATTTGGTAATCAAATATGTGAAAATTGGGTTACAAGAAGAAAATTAGAATAACAGTGTTATGTTTATGTAAATGGCTTGTGTAACTCCAAAATTTGATGTCCAATACTTGATATAATTTGTAAATTGTTGTTAGATTGTGTTAATATGTCAAGAAACGAAAACAACGTAGTTTGAATGGTGTAATTTGGTTAAGAAATAAGGATTTGACGGTTGATTTCGCTAAATGTGTTAAAAATGGAGAAACCAACAAAAACACAGTTTAAATCCTTATAATTTTTGTTGTTTTGTTGTTAGAAGTGTTATGTATATGCTTAGCAATGTTGTCGTAAGTTTGTTGCTATTGGGTTTATTGAATTCCTGTGGAATTTGGAGAAATTAGAACTTTTGGTTAGAGTAGAGCTTCAATTCATGTTGCTGTAAAACTGGTTCAGGTGCCGAGCGTGGGCGCGCTGCTTCTGGGCGCGGGCGCACCGGATCCTAAGGGTTGGCGCGGCTGCGCCAGTGGTCAGTCAGACCTAGTAAAGAGCTACTAATAGCATAGCTTGGAAATTGTTAACTTAACATATTTTAATGATTGTAAAGGACCTAAAACATGTTACAAGACGTAGTAACGTATTGTAATCACAACGCCGAAACTATAGATTATGAATTAGTAAGTTGTGAAAGTTCGTAATGTGATGTCATTAGAATTGGTGTTGTTCTATAACCACCATGTTGTGTACTATAATATAAATGAGAATTAAGTTTCATGTTACATGAATGGGTAAGATAATCAAGTTTTAAGCTAAAGATTATAGACTTGATTGAAATGAAAAGTAAACTAATGAAATTAATGTTAATATAACTAATTGGTATTGTGATTCTAATGATATATGTGACGCCCCCAAATCCGGGTACTTGGAACCCGAACTCGGTGCTTCACGATACCATTTTTATGACCAGAAAAATATTAATAATAATAATAATAATATAAAGATCAACTTAATTTACATGATTATCAGAGTCCAGCTCCTAAGTACGTAACCTTTAATACATTTCTTACATAACATGATAGACAATGATATATATATATATATATATATATATATATATATATATATATATATATATCATTGTCTTAATAATAATATCAAAATATTACATAAACTACCACAAATCTTATTTGATTAGCTTTCCTTTTCCTTTGTTTCTGCATGAGCCTTCTGGTTCTTCACACTTGGCTGAAAACATTTAAATTAAGCAAGAATGAGCATTTGAGTGCCCAGCAAGTAATAACAATATATATATATATATATATATATATATATATATATATATATATATATATATAAGCTGAAAGAATTTAAATATTTTCTTTATACTATCCTTCTACAACAGATCAATAGTTGTGAAGTAATCTCTACCGATAATAATAACATAACAACCCTCTTTCCAATTTTTGAAATTACGTAATGACTATAACTAGGGTTAAGGTGACATACTATGAACATTGTTTTCATTTTAGAAAAGGTTAAATAGAACTTCATCTGTAAACCGTCATGACTTACGGGCACGGGGGTGATCAGCCCGTTGTACCCTGTATTGATCAATACTACATGCAAGAACGATGTTATCGTTCACTCTGTCCACCTTGGGTGCATAAATTTTTTTTTTCGTGTGCGGGATGTTCATACTTGTCGGGTTTCCAAACCATAGGTTTTATCTTGTTCAACAATAATCTATAACTTAACATATATATATATATATATATATATATATATATATATATATATATATGGGTAATTAACAAAGGTGTATCAACATGTGATTACATACAATGATTATCCAAGTAGGGACACTTGTATAACCAATTATAGAAATTAACGAACAAAATATATATCTGAATTACCATATACTAACATGTTGATAATCAATGAGCGTATATAATATATATAACAATAGGGTTAATAATCTATAAAGTAATAATATAATTCTGAAACATTCTTACTCATGTCCATTGCATAAAAAAATGCAAAGGTAAGATACTTGCCTGATACGCTGCTTACGGTTCGTAACTTAGTTTTATCTTTTGTATAACAACCTATCAATAATAAGATCATTTTTCTGATTAGAATAACATATCGTAACACATAGCAGTGCTTATTGCAGCCAGCACATTACCTAATCACATTGTCACATATGTTTAGCAATCATTGAATCACAAATAAACACATATCTAATCAAATTATCTAAGTCCAGATCAATTTCTGAAATATATCGGTGTACCGATAACTTTATCGGGTAATTATCGAGTCTAAGACTCTATCCTGTAGCTCATCATCTGTAATTATCAGTCATATTATTTTTAAATGACTTAATATAATTTTAAAACATTTATTATAATTTATCATGAATTTTCAAACATCAGAATCATTATTAAATGATTTAAATATTAAACAATTCTATTATCATTAATATTTAATTACTATTAAACTATTAATGAAACCATTGCCAAAATATTAAAGTTATTTATAATAACTTAGAATATTTTTAAATTATTAATATTACCCTTAAATGATTTTTAACACATTTAAAATTATTTTTAAATAATTATTATTAATATTTAAATATTAATGTACTATTTATCAAAATATTAAAAGTCATTAAGTATAACTTAAAATATTTTTAATTCATTTATATCCTTTTTAAACGATTTTTAAATTAATAAAATAATTTTTAAACTATTTATTTAATATAATTATTAAATAAATTTAATATCATTAATAATAAATTAATAATTATTAATATTAAATTATTAATGAAATTATCCTTTAAATATTAAAAGTTATATTTTATAACTTAAAATATTTTTAAACACTTTATTTTCATTTAAAATGATTTTTTCTAATATTAAAATTATTTTTAAACTAAATTATTTAATATAATTATTAAATAACTTTAATATCATTAATAACAATTAATTAATAAAATTTACCTTTAAATATTGAAAGTTATATTTTATAACTTAAAATATTTTTAAATACCTTATTATTATTTAAAATGATTTTTAATATAATAAAAACATTTTAATTAATTCATTTAGTACATAAATTAATTATCATTAATATTAATTTATTAATTAATTTCATCACAAAATATTAAAAGTCATTAAAAATAACTTAAAATATTTTTTTATATCATAATATAATTTTAAATAATTTTTCAAGTATTAAAATCATTTTTAAAAAATTTATTTAATATAATATTTAAATAAATTAAATACCTTTAATATTTCAAAAATATTAAGTATTTATGAAATATATTAAAAATAATTAAAAACTAATTTTTAGACTTTAAAATAATTTTTAATAATTTATTATGTATTTTTGATAATTTAAAACTATTTTTCTATAATTTTTTAATTAAAATAATTAATTTTCAAAAATATCTGTTGCTAAAGGACCCTATAGCGACGAAACTGTCGCTGTAGGTGTTCTTTAGCTGTTCTTCATGAAACCCAGAAAGCAAGTCAGTGCACGAGTGAGCATGTTTGACCAAGAATCATTTACTGTGTGTTGTGTTTCTAGGAATGTTGTTGATCCGATCGTGTAGGGCTAGTGTAGGACTACATTATCCAACAACAAACATAGTCATAACATGCATATCAAAGGAGATCTGGGCTTCACAAGTGACTGTCAGAAGCTGTTCTTCATTTCTGGGTTACCCAGAAATGAAGAACAGTTTGACTGTTCACTTTTGAACTTCTATAACTTACTGCTCTTGAAACGTTTGTGTGATATATTGGTTGCAGTGTGTAGCCAGCATGACAAGGAAGATATTCATTACATAAAATCACAATAACAACAATACATCAAGCATATACATGCTGGTCAAACTATGTCAGAAAATCATTCAAATGTTTTTTGGGTTTGCCCAGAAAGCAGCCATCATGATCTTTTTGCCTACTTTGACCGTGCACTGAAGTCAGCCTACTTGACGTTTAGGAGATTTTAAGGAATAATCTTAAAGTACTTATACCATACTACAATATTACTACAACAACCGAAACAAAACAACTAACAACTCAAAAATCTGGGCCATTAAACTTTCTGTCAGAACGATCTGGGCATGTTCTTGACTGCCCAGATTTCCTTCAGTCATGGTCGGTCAACGACTTTTGACCACGAATAACTTTTAAACTAGACATCAAATGACTCTGATTCTTTTTGTTGATTAAAGACTACATTACAAGCTACACATAACAACTTAAAAATAACAAAAATCGTAATCGACCAAAGATCTGTGGCCACTGACATTTGTTGTCAGACCACAGTTTAACTTTTTTTCAGATTTTATAAAAACTCAAATCCAAGCCTCTAGATGTTATGAATTCAACATCTAGCAACCCAGATCATCATTAGACACTATAACCAACATGTTTTAACAAAAATTTCAAACATCAAACAACAGAAAATTGGACAGAAATCAAGCTAGGGTTTTATACCTTCTATTATTAATTTCTGATTCTGTCTTTTGATTTGGTTAGGGGATTTCGTGGGGCTGATCTTAGGGACTGGAAAGCTTATTAATTTCGTGGGTTTGAGTTGAGAGAAAAGGTTTGAGTGTTTGAGCTAAAAATGGCTAACAAAATGCAAGCTTTCTCTCTCTCAATCTATATATAGAATACAAGATGCATGAATTGGCTGATATACAAGGCTTGTTGCTGTCAATTATGAGCATGTGGGGTTGGTATGAGTTAGTCACCAACTCACCTAAATGTCAAAACCTATTAGTTAGCCAAAATAATACAACTAGGGGCAAAAATGTCTTTAGGCTTGCAATTTTAATGGCACATTGGTCAATTAGCAATCCCTTAGGGTTTGATCCTTAGGGTTTAATCCTAAGGTCTTGCACAATTAATTTTGTAGGATTTCTATTTAAGAAAAAAAATTAATTAGAATTTTAGTTTCTAAAAATTTGTAATTAGGGTCTCATCCTTAAGTTAGGTTAACTCACCACTTAGGTCTAGAACATAAGTATTTAACATATATTAATTATCATTAAGCATTCTAATTAACAATTAAGGTGTCAAATTTATCAATTAGGGTTTATAATTAATTATTAGGGTTAACAATTTGCAATTAGTGTTAAAAATTTGTAATTAGGGTTTCTAATTACATTAACATAAACATTAGAGTTTTAATCACCAATTACAATTAACCTTGCTAATTTAACAATTAGGGTTTACAATTTGTAATTAAGTTTTATAATTACTAATTAGGGTTACCTAATATAGAAATTAAGGTTTCTTAATTTAGTAATTATGGTTTTCATGTTTAACAATTATAATTCTAATACTTATAAATTAATCACCTTATCACAATTACAAACGATCTCGAACTCTAATTTGAGTTTCAAATTTGGGTTTCTCACAGTAAAACTAAGGTTTTGACATTAAACACCATAATTGACCAACCATCATCAATACGTACATACAGTACATATTTATAGCACTGAAAAATCAAAATATAATTAATATTATATTATTATTCTCATTCCCTGCTCAAATTTCAAAATTAGGATTTAGATTCCATATCTGATTTATTTACCATATATAACCTTATTAATTAAGTTAAAATAATTAACTTAATTAATCTTACATAAATTCATATAATAAAATAAATAATTATTATAATAATTCTAAAAATTATTTCATATATTATTTAAATAATATATAATTATATTTTCATGAAAAATAATTAATAAAAACATTTCTACTTTAAAATTAATTATTATAAGAATATAATTTATAATAATCAATAATTCTAAAATAAAATTATTTATAAATATTCATGTAATAAATATATTTTTATTTATCACATAAATACATATACACCTTATCTTGTGCAAATCCTCATCTTTAAAATAAAAAAAATTTATACGAAAAATTTTCTTATTTAATTATATAGAAAATATCGGGTTGTTACAATATATGTAGGATATTTGGCGAACATTTATTATACTTGTATAGCTTGCGCACGAGGCAAGTTCTCTAACTTCATTCTCCTTATAATGAATGCAATTTCTTAACTATGCTTACCTTTTGATGTTAAGCAAGCTTTCTATTCCTAATTTAGCATTTTGTAAGTTCCTAAATCTTATATTAAAGTTGAGTGAGCCTATTGATTTTATCTTGTGTATGAATATGCAAGCTCTTGTAATCTAATTCATTACATCGACCGAGTTTCACTTTACTAATTCTTGTTTTTGTTATTCAAGACATATACTGTTTAACACTTTGCATATATACCATGTCTATTCCATTGTATATTAGGTGTAACACTTTGCATATATACCATGTCTATTCCATTGTATAATGTCAGTATTCGATCTTTGATTTAAATATCATTGTTCAAACCTATATTATTGTGTTGAACCTTCAAATAGCAAGCAAACTCTTATTGATTGAACTAATCTATACTTGATAAGTGTTCTAAAATTCTAGAACTACTGATAAGCTAGTTCCAAACTAAACTTCTTTAGTGCGGAAATTCTAAAGCCAAACTGAGATGAATAACCCTAATATAGGGAGTTTTGTATGCGTTAACATTTAGATGTTAGTGCACAATACATGGTACAACGGGCTGATCCCCCTAAGTATGTAAGAAAGGGTATGTATAGTCTAAATGACTCTTAAGGTTAAGATAATAACACCTAATTATCGAGGACATAGTTCCTGATCTTAAGACCCTCAGATATAAATCTTGAACTATTTTCTATTCTTGATTCGCAGAACGAGTTCCCTATTATCCAGTAACCTTTGTTTTATCTCATGTTGTTACTATTAATATTCTTTATATTAGTGAGCAATTGTTTGCTCACTCTTGCAATTAACATTGCAGCTAAAGTGGAGAAAGTCGATGAGCCATCTTCTAGCAAAGGAAAGGGCAAGATGTCCAAGTGTTGAAGACTTATTTGAATTTATTCAAATGAAATTATGTTATAAGACTTATGTTATTGTGTGATGTATTTCTCAAACTTATGTAATAGTTTAAGGTTAGATTACCTGAGTTTGTTTTTAAGTTGATGTAACCCTTTAATGGGAAGATTATTGTTTAAGTTATGTCTTTATCCTTTATTGTGTGTAGTTAGATATAATTATTTTTGATTAGTGAGCACCAAATCCTATGGGAATGGAGTACCTGAATTTGGGGGTGTCACATGTTGGTATCAAAGCTTTAGGTTATAAACCTTAGGTGGGGGAACCTTAGAAAATAACCTATAAGGAGACAGAAAATATAGTGGTGATAAACTCATATCGAGTTTTAAGGAATGGATTAAGGCATCCATTAAAGATAAATAATAAAAGACTTTATGTGTTATGTGTTAATAACTTATGTACTCGCGAGTATCGAGGAATATCACATAACAAATAAACTTAAAAGTATTCTGTTGTTAGGATGTATAACATTGGAGGATCTAGTTCGGCTAGGGAAATGATACCTCGGATACCTAGAGATAAGGAACCCCGAGATGTCCTCGTTGTGCGGGAACAGTTGATTCAGAGGGAGCCTTCACTGTTTGTTGCTGAGGAAGAACAGGAGGATGAGCCTGTGTCTGATCCTGAGGAGGACTCTGAGGAGATAGAGGAGGAAGATGAGGAAGAGGATCCTGTGGAGTTTCCACCAAACTCCATATCCGCTGAGATGTATGATGCACTGTATGATCGAAACATAGAATTGCAGGATAATGTTGAGGAGTTGAAGGAGTTAGCTGAGATGCGTCAAGCTACTATAGAGCAGAAGAATACGAAGATTCGGGAACTCGACTCACGACTTGGAAACATGGAGCGGGACCTAGTTTATACAAAGGGTCAGTAAGAGGATCTGTTGGCTGAGAATGAGAAAATGAAGACTGATGTTGAGAAGTTGAAACATGACTTGAAGGAGGAGTCAGTTAAGCGTGCGAGAGCAGAGGACACTTGGATGAAGGTGACTCAGCGTGCAGACTGTGCTAAAGCTAAGGTCCAAATGAAGAAAGCTAAGATGAACGAATTGGATCATGTCTTTCATTCTGCGATTGATAGAGCCCATGATCGAGTCTTTTATTACCCACCTCAATTTGAAGACTTGCCGTGGTTCGTGATGGATCGTAGGACGACATATCGTATTATAGAGGAAGAACGTAGAGAAGCCTCTCGACGCCTTAGTATGCCAAGATAGGAAGAATAATAATAATATTTGATTAAGTATGTAGATAAATAAATTGTAAATCCCTTATTTTGAGATAAATAAAGGGGTAGTATAAGTATGTAATCCTGAAACTTGTCTAGTTCAGGAAAATGAATGATAATAGAAAATATGCTATCCTTACTATGTTATGAAAAGTTTTAAATGAATAAAATATCAAAGTTTATTGAAATGTTATGTGTTAACCTTTAATCTTAGAATGCTTAAAGTTATACTTTAAAATATTCAAGGAATTGAATAGTGAACTAATAAGAGAATATTTTAATAGAAAATGCCTCCTAGAAGAAGATAACCACGCCAACAATCACCTCCTGAGGGGTCAACTAACAATAATAACGAGGCCAACGCTAATCCGGTTCAACAGTTGGTGACTTTGTTGATGGGAGCACTTGCGAATCAACCGAAACCTCAAGCTACGACTTTCAAGGACTTTAAAACAATTGGACCACCGGTGTTTCAAGGGTCTATGAATCTAGTTGAAGCCCAAACCTGGATCATGGAAATAGAGAAAGTGTTCGACGCTGCCAGAGTCAACGAGGATCAGAAGACCACTTTCGCAACGTTCATGTTGAAGTCTATAGCTAGTTATTGGTGGCAGGTGAACAAAGTTCGTGGGGGGTTAAGGAATAATAGCGTGGGATAGGTTCAAAGAAATGTTTTTTGAAATGTACTTTCCGACTAGCTCTCGAAATCAGTTGGAAGTTCAGTTTTTGGAGTTAAAACAAGGAACCATGACTGTGCCAGAATATGCTGCGAAATTTAATGAGCTGGCATGGTTTGCCACTTATCAAGTTAATACTGATGAGCGTAAGGCGATAAGGTTCGAACAAGGGTTGAAGCCCTGGATTTATAGCAAGGTTTCAATGTTCCAGTTAAAGAAATTTGCGGCTGTACTAGAAAAGGCAATTATCGTAGAAGGTGGAAGCGATGCCTTAACTAAGTATAACCAAGAATAGAAGAAGAGAAAGAATGAGAATGAAAACAAGGCTAGTGGAAGCAATGGTGGAAATAACAACTAGAAAAGGAAATAGAGTGAGAATTCGAATACAGGAGGACAACAAGGAAGTCAGCAAAAGAAGAAGTTTGAAGCTTGTGCTACTTGCGGGAAGAACCACACTGAGGTGTGTTTGAAGGGAAAGCGGGTGTGTTTCAATTGTGGCCAGGAGGGACACATTGCACCGAACTGTTTTAGTCCAAAGAAGGGAGCATGCTTCACTTGCGGGTCGAAGGATCACATGGCTCGTGATTGCCCTAAAAAGACAGCGGGAATTGTAAGTGGAGGAAAGGGAAACAACGGTGGTGGTACGTTAACTATCTCTGGACCATCATAATCAAGCTGACCTACTGCAAGAACCTTCAATATGACCATGCAAGATGTTGTGCAGTCAAAGGATGTGGTGTCAGGTATCGTTTCGATTAATGGTATTAATGCTTATGTGCTATTTGATTCGTGTGCTACTTGTTCATTTATATCCAATGAATTTGCTCAGAACTTAGATTTGTCTTAAGAAGAATTTGATTGTCCTTTAACCATAGAGATTGCGAATAGGGAAGTGATTCATGTTAGATTTATATACAAGAATTATAGAGTGGTTATAAAGGGTCACGAGATGATGGTAGATTTGATACCAATTAAACTTGAGGAATTTGATGTTATACTGGGAATAGATTGGTTATTCAATTACGGGGCAGTAATTGATTACCAGAAGAAATGTGTAAACCTTATGACTCCATCAAAGGTTATGTTTTATGGCAGCAAGTCACCTCGACAAGCAAGTTGTCTGACGGTGGTGCAAGCCAAGAAGTTGTTGAGACAAGGATGTGTAGGATACTTAGCTTACATAGTCGATACACAGAAGAAGAGCACGAAGTTGGAAGAGATACTGATCATTAGAGACTTTGCAGACGTGTTTCCAGACGATTTTCCTGGACTACCGCCGGATTGAGAAATTGAATTCGTGATTGATTTAGTACCAGGAATGGCGCTGATATCTAAAGCCCTATATAGAATGGCCCCAGTAGAGATGAAAGAGTTGATGGTGCAGTTGCAAGAATTACTCGACAAGAAGTATATTCTACCGAGTGTATCTCCATGGGGAGCACCGATGTTGTTTGTTAAGAAAAAAGATGGGTCGATGCGACTCTGAATTGATTACCGAGAATTGAATAAGGTCACGATTAAAAATAAGTATTCGTTACTAAAAATTGATGGCTTGTTTGATCAACTGAAGGGAGTGAAATATTTTTGAAAGATAAACTTGAGGAGTGGTTATCATCAGTTGAAGGTGAGGCCAGAAGATGTACCAAAAATATTATTTAGAACTCGGTATGGTCATTACGAGTTTTTGGTTATGTCATTTGGTTTAACTAATGCACCTGCAGTGTTCATGAATTTGTTGAACATGGTGTTTAAACCATTCTTAGATAAATTTGTAGTGGTGTTTATTGATGATATATTGGTGTATTCCAAGACCAAGGAGGAACATGTTGAGCACTTAAGAGTGACGTTGGAGACATTGAGAAAAGAGAAGTTGTACGCTAAATTTTCAAAATGTGAGTTTTGGTTGGAACGTGTATAGTTTCTCGGGCACGTTATTGATAGGGACGGAATTTTGGTAGATCTATCAAAAGTTGAAGCTGTAATAAACTGGGATCTGCTGAAGACACCATCAGAAGTATGAAATTTCTTGGGATTAGCAGGTTACTATTGGCATATTATTCAAGACTTTTCCAAGATCGCAACTCCATTGATGAATTTAACTAGGAAGGTAGTTAAGTTTGTTTGGATGGAGAAGTGTGAGGAAAGTTTTCGAGAATTAAAGAAGAGGTTAAGTTCAGCCCATGTGTTGTCATTGCCTGATGATACAGGGAATTTTGTGGTATATAGTGACGCATCGCATAAAGGACTAGGATGTGTGCTTATGCAGAACGACGAAGTTATTGCGTATCCATCAAATCACGTCAATTGAAAGATTACGAGAAAGGATATCTGACTCATGACTTAGAGTTGGCTGCGGTGGTGTTTGCCCTGAAGATTTGAAGACATTATCTTTATGGAGAAAGGTGTGAGATATATACTGGCCATAAAAGTTTAAAATATATTTGTACATAGAAAGATTTGAATATGCGACAGAGAAGATGGTTGGAGTTGATTAAAGACTACATCTGCGAGATTTTCTATCATCCCGAAAAGGCGAATGTTGTTGCTGATGCCTTAAGTCGAAAGGGACGAGAAAAGTTAATGATGTTGACTGCTCAAGAAAAGTTAGTATTGGAAATGGCAAAGATGGAGTTGGAAATTAAATATTCGACAGAGTCGGACGAAAAATTGTTCTAAATGAGAAACAGTTCAACGTTGGTAGATAAGGTGAAGAATGCACAACTTCAGGATGAGAACTGTGAAGAGATAAGAATAAAAGTGTTTAAAGGTGAGGAAAATAAATTTAAAGTTGATTCGGAAGGGTTACTTCGATTCGAAGGGAGAATTTGGGTTCTACTAGTACCAAAAGTTAAAGAGAAAATTTTAAATGAGGCCCATAACTCAAGATAATCAATTCACCCTAGAAGTACAAAAATGTGCCAGGATCTCAGACATCATTTTTGGTGGTCGAATATGAAAAAGGACGTGGCTGAGTGTGTGGCGAAATGCTTAACGTGTCAAAAAGTTAAAGCTGAACATCAAAGGCTGAGTGAATTATTCCAACCGTTGGAGATACCAAGATGGAAATGGGAGCATATCACAATAGATTTTATGGTAGGTCTTCCAACAACTTAGCTAGGTTAAGATGCCATTTGGATGATTGTCGATCGATTGACGAAGTCAGCACACTTTCTGCCAATCAAGATTAGATTTAGCCTAGATCGGTTGCCAAAACTGTACATGAAGGAAATTGTTTCAAGACACGGTGTTCCGGTGTCCATTGTATCAGACAGAGATCCACGTTTCACATCAAAATTCTAAAAATGACTACAAGAATGCTTGGGAACGCAGTTGAGAATGAGCACGGCATACCATCCTCAAATCGACAGACAAAGTGAGAGAATCATCCAGACACTAGAGGATATGCTCAGAGCCTGTATTATGGATTTCAAAGGAAATTAGGATGATCATTTACCGTTGGTTGAATTTGCCTATAATAATAGTTATCACGCGAGTATTGGTATGCTGCCTTATGAAGCATTATACAGCATGAAATGCAGAACTCTGGTATGCTAGGACGAAGTTAGAGAACGTTAGCTATTGGGTCCAGAATTGGTACAATAAACTATCGAGATCATTAAAGTGATTCGAGCAAGATTGATAGCTGCACAAGATAGACAGAAGAAATATGTCGATCAACACTGACAAAATCAGGAATTCGGTGTCGGTAGTTTTGTTTTCCTGAAAGTGTCTTCTTGGAAGGGAAAAATTTGATTTGGTAAAAAAGGAAAATTGAGCCCTAGGTTTATAGGACCTTTTGAAGTGCTGAGACGAGTTGGTGTAGTGGCTTACGAGGTAGCTTTACCTCCGAAATTAGGACATATTCATAACATTTTCCATGTCTCGGTATTAAGGCCATATAAGCCTGATTATAAGCATATTATAGAATATGAGCCAGTACAGTTTGAGAAAGACTTGTCATATGAAGAAGTCTCTGTTCAAATCATTGACAGAAAAGAGCAAGTACTAAGAAATAAAGTAATAAATTCTGTTAAGGTAATCTGGAGAAACCACAATGCTGAAGAAGCTACGTGGGAACTTGAAGACTGATGAGAAATTATCCTCAGTTATTTGCTTAATATGTATAGCGATTCTGGGGACAGAATCCTGTTAAGGAGGGAAAAATATAACGAATAAATTTATTGAGTTGTGATTATGGAAACAGAATCCTTTTAAGGAGGGAAGGATGTAACAATCGAGAAATTTTATAATTAATTTAAATATTTATTGAATTAAATAAATATTTCAAATAATTTATCTAGTGAGAAAAATACATAATTGATGAAATCGTGGTGCAATAATTTAGTAATTAAATTGATTAATGAAAATTTTATTATTTGAGGATTTAATTTAATGAAATAATTTATTTAATATTTAAGAAAATAATTAAATTAAATAAGGTGATGTTCTAGTCTAATTTAATAATTAAATTTTATGTAATGATTTAATATGTATAACGTATAATTATAATGGAAGTTATAATAATTATAATTATTATAATTGTAAGTTATTTAAATTAGTTACATGTGTGACAAGTAAAACTATATAATATAAATGTTATGAAAATAAATTGAGAGATGAGGTGTTTGTATCTAGCCAAACAAGGCCTTATGGCCTTTGGCTTATTTTAACTGACGTAGCATGTTGGTTTGTTACCTGACGATCATGGGAGGCCAGTTTATATCTACGCGTTCTATTTTTTTAAGGCTAACTAAGAACAGAGGGTTTGGAGAGGAAGGGAGAGAAACACAGTGGTTTTGAAAAGAAAATTCCCTAAGATTGTCAAAAGGAAGGAGAAGTTGTCACCATCTTTTGCTAGCATATAATCAAGGATTAAAGGTATGCTTTACTCCTAATTTTCATGTTTTGAGTTTTCAGTGATTATTTTCTGTAAATTGCTAAGTCACGTTGGATTGATATATACATGTATGGTGTTATAATTTATTAAGCATCATATATGAGTGTTATTTAGTAATCAAATACGTGAAAATTGGGTTGCAAGAAGAAAGTTAGAATAACAGTGTTATGTTTTTGTAAATGGCTTGTGTGAGTCCAAAATTTGATGTCAAATACTTGACATAATCTATAAATTGATGTTAGATTGTGTTAATATGTCAAAAAATAAAAACAACGTAGTTTGAATGGTGTAATTTGCTTAAGAAACAAGGATTTGACGGTTGATTTCGCTAAACGTGTTAAAAATGGAGAAACCAACAAAAACATGGTTTAAATCCTTATAATTTTGGTTGTTTTGTTGTTAGAAGTGTTTATGTATATGCTTAGCAATGTTGTAGTAAGTTTGTAGCTATTGGGTTTATTGAATTGATGTGGAATTGGGAGAAATTGGAACTTTTGATTAGAGCAGAGCTTCAATTCACGTTGCTGTAAAACTAGTTCTGGTGCCGAGCGCGGGCGCGCCGTATCCTAAAGTAACCATGGCGCGGCCGTGCCAGTGGTCAGTCAAACCTAGTAAAGACCTGCTAACAGCATAGCTTAGAAATTGTTAACTTCACATATTTTAATGATTGTAAAGGACCTAAAACATGTTACAAGACGTAGTAACGTATAGTAATCAGAACGCCAAAACTATAGATTATGAATTAGTAAGTTGTGAAAGTTCGTAATGTGATGTCATTAGAATTGGTTTTGTTCTACAACCACCATGTTGTGTACTATGTTATAATTGAGAATTCAGTTTCATGTTACATGAATGGGTAGGATAATCTAGTTTTAAGTTAAAGATTATAGACTTGATTGAAATGAAAAGTAAACTAAGGAAAATAATGTTAATATAACTAATTGGTATTGTGATTCTAATTATATATGTAGGATATTTGGTGAACATTTATTATACGTGTGTAGCTTGCGCACGGGACAAGTTCCCTAACTTCATTCTCCTTATAATGAATGCAATTTCATAACTATGCTTACCTTTTGATGTTAAGCAAGCATTTCTATTCCTAATTTATCATTTTGTAAGTTCCTAAATCTTATATTAAAGTTGAGCAAGCCTATTGATTCTATCTTGTGTATGATTATGCAAGCTCTTGTAATCTAATTCATTACATCGACCGAGTTTCACTTTACTCATTCTTGTTCTTGTTATTCAAGACATATACTGTTTAAATTCATTGATCCAAATGAGATTTTCCTAACTCTTTTGGGTGTAACACTTTGCATATATACTATGTCTATTCAATTGTATATTGTCAGTATTCGATCTTTGATTTAAATATCATTGTTCAAACCTATATTATTGTGTTGAACCTTCAAATAGCAAGCAAACTCTTATTGATTGAACTAATTTATACTTGATAAGTGTTCTAAAATTCTAGAACCACCGATAAGCTAGTTCCAAACTAAACTTTCTTTAGTGCGGAAATTCTAAAGCCAAACTGAGATGAACAACCCTAATATAGGGAGTTTTGTATGCGTTAACGTTTAGATGTTAGTGCACAATATATGGTACAACGGGCTGATCCCTCTAAGTACGTAAGAAAGGGTCTGTATAGTCTAAATGACTCTTAAGGTTAAGGTAATAACACCTAATTACCGAGGACATAGTTCCTGATCTTAAGACCCTAAGATATAAATCTTGAACTGTTTTCTATTCTTGATTCGTCAAACGAGTTCCCTATTATCCAGTAACCATTATTTTATCTCATATTATTACTATTAATATTCTTTATATTAGTGAGCAATTGTTTGCTCACTCTTGCAATTAACACTGCAGCTAAAGTTGAGAAAGTCGATGAGCCATCTTCTAGCAAAGGAAAAGGCAAGATGTCCAAGTGTTGAAGGCTTATTTGAATTTATTCAAATGAAATTATGTTATAAGACTTATGTTATTGTGTGATGTATTCTGTAAACTTATGTAATAGTTTAAGGTTAGATTACCTGGGTTTGTTTTTAAGTTGATGTAATCCTTTAATGAGAAGATTATTGTTTAAGTTATTTAAGTTATGTCTTTATCCTTTATTGTGGGTAGTTAGATTTAATTATTTTTGATTAGTGAGCACCAAATCCCGTGGGGATGGAGTACCCGGATTTGGGGGTGTCACAGTGTATGCTATTTGATTCAGCTAGACGAATATTAAAAGATGTTTATGAAATTCGAGCATTGTTTGTGAAACTATGCTAAAGCAAATTATTTTGGTGCGGATTCATATGTTAAGAAGCTAAGGTAAACAACCCTATAAAAGGGGACATGTTATCAGAGACAATGGTTATGAAAATAACATATATAGTCGTTACGATGATAAGATGTAATACGTTGTGCACGACGTAGTCGTACGATAGGTTGATCACCTCGAGTACTTGCAGAGAGTGTTTTCAGTCTTTGTAACTATTAAATATTCTGTTAAAAAAGGGTTTACGATGGTGAATCGCTATTAAACCCAGAGAAGAGTTCAAGGTCTTATGACCCCTCAACATGATTTAGAATCTTTTAAAATCCTGAGTTATTCCTATAGCTTCCCAATTATTGAGCAATTGTGGAAGATATTCTTATTATCCTGAGAGGTGAAAGTAGAAAGGAGAAGGATATTCCTTAGAAAATGGTAAGTCATAAGATACGACATGTAATGATAAGAAAGTTAAGCAAAACATAATAATTTCAAGAAAGAAAAGAAATTCTGATGAGAGAATGGACGAACTTACCAAAGGAAAATGTAAAACTTTTAAAAGAGAAAGATGTGAAGAATGCAATGATTTTAGAAGGATCTTTAGTGAAAGAATCTGATTATAGAATCCAGTGAAAGAATAAAGATTAACGTAAAAAGTTATTTTTAGAAATTGAATGAACGAACATTTGTAAATTAAAATTTTGAGGATGAAATTCTTAGAAGAAGAGTGAATGTAATATCCCAAGTGTTTATGAATTGAGTATGTGGCAATGTTACTTAGAAAAAGATAATGAATGGGTTAAAGAATATATAATACTCAAAAAATAATTGAGTTTAAATGAAGGTTATAAAATAAAGCTTACGAGAATTTATTGAGAAAAAGAATGGAATAGGAATTATTAAACCTATATTAAGGTAATGTGTTGAAGTTATTCAATGATAATTTTTTTAAAAGAGATTTGATAATATAACCAGAGTAAGGAACACGTTTTTCGAGAAAAACTTTTATCGGTTAACTTAACTTTTCAAGATATATTATCGTCAAATCTTTCGACTGAATGTCATTTTGACATACCAATCTCTCAAAAAGACTTAGGTTATTCAAACCCTAACCCTTAGGTTTCGTCAGGTAAATAGTGCATATTTCATCTTTTTCCTCTGAAATATTTTTGTTCCCGAAATTTTTTTATTTTAGTCTTGAAAATTCTTACTCGTTCAGTCTAACTCGTAGCCAGAATCCTCTCGTCTTATAATCATCCTAGGTCCTAAAACGATTAATAAACACATAGCAAAGAATATTATTAATAAAATTCATTTTATTAATAACTAATTATTTAAACTTAAATTCTGGACAATCCGATTTTTCGGGTTGTCACATTCTTCCCCCCCTTATAAAAATTTTGACCTAAAAAATTCTAAAACCACACCTATACCAGGATGCTTTATTCTTACAACCTTTCACAAAGGTTTAATCTTACTTCTTCTCTTTCTTATAACATCCTTTTCCTAAGGATCATCTATTGACATAATCGTCATTAGTTAAACGTCACGTCTAACTATGCTTTCAATCTTTTGGGTCCTCATATTCACCCATTCTTCATAGAATTTCGTCCTCAAAATTTTAACATACTCTTCATCTCAACTACTCTTCGAAGAAGTTCTTATCTTTAAAACATTCCCTAACCTTCATAAGTTATCAAGAATTATAAAGTAGAAGGAATAACTAGCAATATAAGAATTCCTTTAAAACATTTCACATTATTGCTGAGGGGTCTTATAGACTATGATCTCTTAATAGGTTTTACGATATTTCATCGTAAACCATTCTTACTTACCAAGTACGTTTACAATCACAAAGAAGTTAAACTACCTGTTCCGGTAAATTAGGTGATTAACATATCCCCATATTTCGGGGTTTATTCTCCTCAAACTTATTCATCAGATTCCGCACCAAAACAATTTAGTTTGGCACAACTTCTCAAAGAAAGCTCAATTTTCTTATAACATAACATTTGTCTAGCCAAATCAAATAGCATAGACCATACCAATAAATTGGACATCAACTTAAAACATTCATCTAGTCAAATCAATTAATATCGACTACTTCTTTAAACTCTTTCACAATACTTCAAAATGTTTAATGACGTAATGATACCGTACTATTTCATAGTACATGAAGGACTTCGTCAATTTATGACTTCATCATACTACATCCTACCATAGTGGGTTGATGATACTATGACCACAATCAACACTAGGTTTAATGCATTGATAACTCCATCTTTTATCATCACCGCATCAAATGCAGTGACGATATAAATTCATTTTGATATTTCAAATTAATTTATGTTTAGCCGAAATAATTAGCATATACATACAATGAATAGTTCTTTATAAAATCCATTGGTTCCAAAAATTTGAACCAATTCTTTCCCTTTCAAAACGCACATATAAGCACAATTTTGATAAACTTCAGAATTTAGCATAGCTAGATGACTTGGAATATCATTTTTCCCCATTTTCCTTCACTGTCTTACATGCGACAATACTTAATCTTCTTTAGCACCTTCAATGCTAAGTATACTGAAAATACTTGTTTTCATTCTAAACATTCCTATACCTTAGTATAGTCCACAACTTACTACACTTTATGTGTTTAGGAACTTTCCACAACCATATGTGGTATAGAAATTATCTTCGCAATATGTAATCTAAGAACAAATCAAGGATTATCCATACGCTCAGGGCTCAAAAACATAGCATATAAGTATAAGTCTCAAACTTTCCATATGTATGAGTTTCAAGAACTCGTAATTATCTTATCATTCTCTACCTATCAAATATATACATGAGAAAATATTCACCTTCTTGTCATATACATATTGATAGCGCGATAATACTATTCTAATGATTATCACTGTAATAAGCTAAGCAGTTGTTACACCAAAGCACAAACCTTTGCCCATAACAAAGGTTTGTAAAACTTAGCTATCACATGAGTCCTCAATCGAAATCTTACAACTTCTTACTTTCTCTTTACTTAATACGAATTTTCTATAATTCGTACGCTATCCTTTACCACACGTCTGAGTTGTTCTTCTCGTATTACTTTATAGTACCATTTATTTATAGCATTAGCTATAAATCCTCCATCATTTAACAGAACATCTGTTATTACGATTCAATATGATCACGTGGTGATCTTCTTCCTTAATCGTTTAACTCAATGATTTTCTTATCCTTCTCTCTAAGATTATAGCCTTAGGTAACTCATACCTAAGGTTTATAACCTATCATCTTTGATACCACTCTGTGATGCCTCGAAATCTGGTCTATTTTCACAACCGAATTCCGTACACTACGAATACATCTTATTCCAAACATATATCATTAAATAGCTAAATATAATAACATATATTCTCAAATCTCAGGTTCTAATACCTTATAACCTCGTTCATTACAAATAATGACAATTACATTATTCTTTACATCTTATAAAAGTGACTTTCATCCACCACCAAGGATACAGAACAGTTCATTAAACTATTCTATAGTTTAATTAAATTATTCTACATTACAAGTCTTGGCTTGATCTTCACGCTGATTCATATATTGAATGACACTTCGTCTGGATACCGGTCAGCTTGACCTTTACGGGATCCTTAAGTTCTTTCTAAATCATTTGTTGAAAATATTTTTATTTAAAGCAAGAGTGAGCATTCAATTGCTCAACAAGTCATAGCAGTTGAATAAACAACATCAAAAATTAAAACATTCTTGTAAGACTTTAATAACCGAACAAAGGTTATAAAGTAGCTCGAATAATAGGAATAAATCTGTTTCGTATCATTTTAAATCATTAATCACATACTTTTATTCTTCTACCGTTTTCATACATATTTTGTCTGGCTAGAATCATTAGCACATACTTAGCAATAACGGTTCATGTATAAACATAACTTCTTCACATAGAACAGTTCAATCATAGAACAATTCATTTCACAGAACACTGAAGTGTTAAAAATAACCATCAACACTAGTATGGGAGCAATATTTCTCTCTCTAAAAATTATGCTCTGCCTTCTCTCTTGTTTTGATTTCAAATCTTGCCCTCCTTTTGCCCCCACCTAACATACCCATCCCTCACCTTTTTTCTCTGTTCCATCTCTTTATCCGTTTCTATCCTTTCCTTTCCCCTTTCGTATTTATTTTTTCTAATCTTCCCCGGCCCTTTCCTCAACTACCTTTCCCAGTTCTTTTCTTTCCTTTTCTATTTTTCTGTTTCTTCCTCTCTCTCCAATTCTCTTTCCCCAGCTCCTTCGTTTGGCTCTTTCTTCTCCGTTTTTCTCCGTCCGTCTCCTACTCTCTCCTTCCTCTCCCTCGTCTTCTTTGCTTTGAGGTCATGGTTGACCATCATCATCTCTCCGCTGGAAACTCGGAGAGTAGCCAATCTCATGACCTGTTTGCAGAATATGGTGTTTCTAACCTTAATTCGCCTATAGCCTCTGTTAAAATGGAGGAATCTGAGCCTATCCCCTTTAATATTTCTATCAGTTCAGATGAATCAAATGCTTTTGATGCTCAATTGGGGGAGACCCTTGGTCCCGCCTCTACCTCGGATGCCCAAGATATTTTTAAAGCTATCCATTACTTCGCTAGGAATGACTGTGAAGAAGCCCTTGCTGAAAGGAGGAAGAATGCAAAGCTTATGGACTATATCTCTACTTTGGGCCTCCCTCCAGAAGATGTTAACAACCTATCTTATATTGGGACTTCTACTGTGTTAGCTAATGCTCGAAAAGTGTTCGATTATTGTCCCGTGTTTGGACAAAGCTCTTTTAAGGCACCTATCAACCACCCTCTTGTTCCCCCTGCTCCTATTTCTGGGAGTCTACTGGTTTCTGATGATGTTCTTTCCCCTCTTTAGCTTAGGGGAATGTTGTTGGCATGTCCATTCCCCCCAAGTCCTGGAGCTCGGTAGTTGTTAATTCTGCCAATGAGAAGAACTTGGGGTTGAGCTTCTTTCCCCCTATGCCGTCTAAAGGGAGTGTTACAGTCAATCCCCCAGTCGAAGTTGTAAGACCCCAACTTTTATGAATAAAGATTAATTTTTCTCAAAATATATTTTTTGAATATTATGGTGTGGATTTGATATAATGTTATAGTTGTGGGTATTATTTACAAATTTTGCAAAGTAAGCAAGTGGTTGTATAATATTCGATTGGTCGGGGAATATTCGTTTTAATAGGGAATATTCGTACGACGACACAATCATTGGTGGACCCCACAAAGGAAGTATTTTCATAGTTAGAAAACGACAAAATTATCTTTTTATAAAAATAACGGCGAAAGTTTTACCGTTAAACTGTTGAACTACCCGGTGGTAAAAGAACAGTAATATGCGTGGTTGCATAGTAGCACACGGTATTGATTATTGATGATTACGTGAGAAGTCACTCAGTTATACTCAATTATTGCTATAGTAATTGCTGCATAATATCTCTCATATTATTGATTCAATTATTGTCATAATATCATCTGCATAATATTTTATATTATTAAATCAGTAATTGAGTCGACAAAGTTATTCATATTATTATTTATAATATTGACAATGTCTAAAAAGTTCTGTTAAGGAGAGGTTTGGTCACCTAATTACTCGCCAATAGGGAAAAATCCTTATCGGAAAGCCCCTCTTTCCTGTGAATGATCTGGTTGTTAAATATTGTGAGTTATAATATTAATGATGAATAAGTTCGTATTGATTAAAGATGAAATTGATATTTTTATTGTGTTGGGATTATTAGTGTTAATGGAAATCGACATCTATTTCGATAATAATTGATGTCTAGAGGTTATATTGTCCAATCGGATAATTAATCGGATAAATGAGCAATTAATTGCTATTAATTCACATGCTTATATTTATTCATTCACATGTATGTACTATTGATTCACATGCATGTACTATTATGGGAGGTGGTGCAAGATTGATAATACTTGCATGACTAAATTAAAAATAGAGGTATAAATGAAGGTACTATACCGTAACTATTTTTTTCACATGTATAAACTATTGATTCACATGAATGTACTATTGATTCACATGAGGTATTATTAGGGGAGGTGATTCAAGTTTGACAATACTTGCAGGACTAAATTAAAAATGAAGGAAAAGATGAAGGTATTATACTGTAATATTTCGAGCCCCAAAACAAGAAATTATTGAAACTATATTTTTCTATAAATAGAAGCTCATTCTTCTTTCATTCTCACCAATTCACTAAGACTCATAAGAGCAATTATAGAGATAGAAGCTATAGAGAGAAAGAAGAAGAGAAGTGTGCTACTTCACTATTCTAGTATCCAGTCTTCTTCTGAGGTAAGGGATATTATTTTGTTCAGTATTCATAGGAATAATATTTTTTTCCATACTCTGTAGTATGTTAGTAATATTATTTCATCTCGTATTCCTGATTATACCATCATTTTGTTAAAGTATTGCTTCTATACTCCGTGAAATTAGTAGAATATCCTTGAAATTTGTGCTTCATCTAGTATCGTTTCACAAGGATATTTTTTGCACATTCTTGTTAAATTTTAAGCTTTTCATGCCGGAGTACTATCCATGAGTTGTATTCATTTTTATGATACTATTCACACAGTACTATTCATGGGATACTATTCAAAAAGTACTATTCATAAAGTATTATTGACGAGAACTATTCACAGGGTTCTATTCTCGAAGTACTATTCACCCGGGAAATTATTCATAACAAAAATTGATTTATTTGCTATCCAAATCATTTTTTATACAATATTATTCTTGAATTTTACTTCACAAAACAGTATCATGTTGACAATTTGGATATTAGTGAATTCTTGATAAATTAAGTTATAAATCTTTAAAAATTTATCATTTGATTTCTTTTAATTGAATTCTTATATCACTGTCACCATCCCCATGCTTATATAGTGATAAAAGTCATATGTGGCTTACGTGCATAGATGTACTATTGATTGATATGATTATGACTAGGGATTATTCGGTATAATCATGACCGTAATGTTACAAATAATGTGGTAAAAATTCTCATTGGCCTGTAGTGCATTGATGGACAGTTGTTGGAGTGATTATGACCAGGGATTATTCGGTATAATCATGATCATTTATGATTACATGAATATCCATGGCCCGTAATGCAGGGATGATTCGATGATGTGGTTTATTTATTATGCTGAGTCTCATCGATAAAATTGATGATAAATTTTTTAAATCATTGAAGATAGTAGATATCATGCTCTACTTAACTCTTCTAATGGATTGCTTATTCTGTTATAGTTAAACTTGATGTTTATTATATTTTATCAGTTTAGCACTGTTGAAGGCTAACGATAACTTATTCTGCATTATCTTAGTCATAATATTTCTTACTGGGCTAGTTGAGCTCACCCTTTGTTTTCATTGTTCTCTTCAGGAAATGAGAATATAGCTGGGACTAGTCAGGGAACGGAGTGACGATCCAGATGGTTGCATTAGTAGTACTCACTATTCAGTGAAATAGTTTGAATACTGTCTAGAAGACAATATTCGTATTAAAACTCTCAGCTTATGTTTTGTCATATTTTACACGACAGTTATATAATTAAGTTGTATTTGAATTTTGTACCATGTATTTGGTGACTCAGGATGGGTGATGTATACCTATTTTGGGGGTGTCACAGTTAGTATCAAAGCTTAGGGATATGATCCCTGTCTGAGATGTGAGACAAGAACTAGGGGGGAAAGACGAGGAATTCCTTCACTAGTATGACCTGCCTAAGTTTATTTGGTATTTATTTGGTCGGTCAGAGTATAGGGATAATATGTGACCTGTCAATTAACCCTTGTTTTGTGGCAGTATTTGCAAATGGTATCCGAAAATGTTGAGATAAGCAATGAAGCACATGAGACCGTTGAGTCACCAACGATCAATACCCAGGATAATGTGCAACAGGAAGACATTAATCCTTAGGTAAACAATAACACCGATCAAATGATGAACGATGGGATGTTCAGAGGCAACTCTCGGACGGTCACCGCTAAACTGTTCAAGGAGTTGGGACCACCAGAGTTTATTGGAGAGCCAAAACCACTTAAGGAAGAGACATGGATAAAGCAGATCACCAAGATATTTGATATCTTGGGATACTCCGAGGAGCAAAAGGTTCCCTTTGCCACCTTCATTTTGGGAGGAGAGACAGATTACTGGTGGGAATCTATAAAGCGTACTCAACCTGCCACACTGAAGATGTCTCAGGAGAAGTTCCAAGAACTGTTTAACGATAAGTACTTTTCCGAAAGTATTCGTCACATGAAGGAGATAGAGTTTATCAAGCTGGAGCAAAACAATATGACCATGTCACAGTACAAAGCTAAGTTTACCGAGTTGTCCCGGTTTGCATCCCACTTTATTGATAATGAGGAGAGAATGACGTGGATGTTTCTAAGAGGTTTGAAACCTGAGATACGCTAATACCTAATTTCTCATAAACTGTGTTTATATTCAGATGTTGTAAATAGGGCTCAGTTATTAGAACGCGATAACGAGTCAACCCAACCAAGAGAGAGTAGCCAGCAAAATGATAATACTAGTGGTAGCAGTCATCGAAGCGGTGACAACAAACGTGGAGGGAATCAACATGCCAGAAATGGTAACCACTTCGGTGGAAATCATGGCCAAGATAATAGAAGTGGAAATTTCAAGAAGAGGAGATTCAACTATGATAGAAAGACGTCAGCACCAACACCTGTTGTTAAGGAATGAGAAAGACCACCGGTCGTGTGTCACAAATGCGGAAGGGAGGGACACATCAGTTCAAACTGTACATAGCAGTCCAAGGCATGCTATAATTATGGAAGAGAAGGTCACCTAGCCCAATTTTGTCGTGCACCGAAGTCAAGTCCAGCTGGGATGGAGGCATCAAAGGCCGTCCCAGACAAAACAAAACCGGTAGTTCAAGGGAGAGCGTTTGTCGTAACCTCCTAAAAAGCGAGGAATCCGAACGAGGTGATCACGGGTAAGATAATCATAAACTCTAGCGAAGTATATACCTTATTTGATACCGGTTCTACCCATTCTTTTATTTCTCCTACTTACACTCAACGTTTAAATTTGACTCTGGAGAAATTAGACTTCGACTTTTCTGTTGAAACTCCGTTGGGAGAAACCTTCATTACATCCACTGTTTATAAGTCTTGTTTGATTCAAATCGGTAACCGCACGTTACCTGTCGATCTTATCTCTTTGAAAATACTTGCATTTGATGTGATTTTAGGGATTGATTGGTTAACTGCTCATCATGGTAAAATCTATTATTTTCGTAAGGTTGTTAGCTTTCATATTTCTAACCAACCTATTATGAAAATTTAAGCAACCAAACAACTAAAGTCAATCACTGTCATATCAAGCCATAAAGCTATTTGTTTATTAAAAAACGGATGGCAAGATTTCTTAGCGCATGTCACGGATTTAAACAAAAATACGTTAAATTTGAATGATTTTTCTATTGTTAATAAATTTTCTGATGTATTCCCTGAAGAACTTTCTGGTCTACCCCCAGAGCGTGAAATTGAATTTTGTATCGACCTTGAATCCAGTACAAAACCCATTTCTAAAGCCCATATCGAATGGCTCCTATTGAACTTCAGGAGTTAAAAACCCAACTATAGAAATTGTTAGACATCGATTTCATTCATCTTAGTACATCTCCTTAGGGTGCTCCTGTTCTATTCGTGAAGAAGAAAGATGGAAGTATGCGACTTTGTATTGATTATCGGGAGTTAAATCATGTTACCGTCAAAAATAGGTACCCATTGCGTCACATTGATGACCTATTTGACCAGTTGCAAGGTGCTAAATTCTTTTCAAAGACTGATCTTCGTTCCAGATATCATCAGTTAAAGATTAAAACTGATGACATTCCAAAGACTGCTTTTAGAACTCGGTACGGGCATTACAAATTCCTAGTCATGTCTTTTAGATTGACTAATGCTCCTGCTGCCTTCATGGATAAGATGGACCGAGTATTTAAGGTATATTTGGACCACTTTGTGGTCATCTTTATTGATGACATCCTCATATATTCCAAAAACCGTGAAGATCATGAACAACACTTGAGGCTGATACTCCAAAAACTTCGTGAAAACAAGATTTATGCCAAGTTAAAAAAATGCGAGTTCTGTCTTGAGGAAGTAGCATTCCTTGGGCACGTGATATCAAATCATGGAATATCTGTTGACCCGGCAAAGATTGAAACAATTGAAAGCTGGGAGCAACCCAAGTCAGTGACCGAAGTATGTAGCTTTCTCGACTTAGCTGGTTATTACCGGAGATTCATATAATGGTTTTCTTGAATCGCTACTCCATTAACTCAGCTGACTCGGAAAGATACAAAATTCAGTTGGAGCGAGGAATGTGAGAAGAGTTTTCAAGAACTCAAGAGGAGGCTCATTTCAGCACCTGTTCTGACAATACCAGCTGGTTCAGAGGGATTTGTCATATACTGTGATGCTTCAGGTAAAGGTTTAGGATGTGTTCTCATGCAACATGGGAAAGTCATAGCCTATGCCTCACGATAACTCAAAGAATATGAGAGAATTATCCTACTTATGATCTAGAGTTGGCAGCTATCGTTTTTACGCTTAAGATTTGGAGGCATTACCTATATGGAGAGAAGGTGGAGATCTATACGGATCATAAAAGTCTCAAATATTTCTTCACTCAAAAGGAACTCAACATGTGGCAATGATGATGGCTTGAGCTATTGAAAGATTACGATCATACCATTCAATACCATCCTGGAAAAGTGAACGTAGTAGTTGACGCATTGAGTAAAAGATCATATGCGGGTATGAGTGCGATATTATCAACGCAAAGGCCCATTTTGTATGACTTACAAAGGATGGAGGTAGAGTTAAAGATTTCAGGGACCCATGTGATGATGGCAAATATACGAGTAGAACCGACTTTAATCGATAAAGTTAAAGCTGCTCAAGCTACAGACCTGAAGCTGATGCGTATGTGGAAGAAAGTGAAAGAATGTGTTATTCCAGAAGCAAGAATCGATGAAGAAGGAATACTTCGAGTCAACTCCAGACTTTGTGTTCTTAACGATTCTGACTTGAAGTATAAAATCATGATGGAGGCACACAACACACCATTCGCAATCCATCCTGGGAGTACCAAAATGTATCGTGATCTTTGACATATATTTTGGTGGAGCAATATGAAGAGAGAGATATCGAGGTTTATCTCAAGGTGTCTAACTTGTCAACGAGTCAAGGCAGAGCATCAAGTGCCAAAAGGTCCATTGCAACCACTTGTAATTCCAAAATAAAAGTGGGAGCACATTACCATGGATTTCGTTACTGGTCTTCCCAAGGTTTCTCATGGCATAGATGCGATTTGGGTCATTGTTGATAGGTTGACCAAGTCTGCTCATTTTTTATCGATACGAAAAACTTATACACTTGAACGTCTTGCTCGTATGTACATAGAAGAGATTGCAAGATTGCATGGTATGCCCGTATCCATAGTTTCTGATCGAGACCTAAGATCCACTTCACAATTTTGGATTAGTTTGCAAAAAACTGTGGGCAAGAATTTACTATTTAGTTCAGCATATCATCCTCAAACAGATGGGAAGTCAGAGAGGACTATTCAAACTCTTGAAGATTTATTAAGACTATGTGTCCTTGACTTCAAAGGAAGTTGGGACAAGTTCTTACCATTGGTGGAGTTTTCCTACAACAACAGTTATCAAGCAAGTATTGGCATGGCTCCATTTGAGGCGATGAGGTGGGTGAAGCAACGTTGTTGGGACTGGAGTTGGTACGTATGACTACGGAAAAGATTCAAACGATCCAATAATGTATAAAAACCTCACAAGATCGACAAAAGAGTTATGTTGATCTTCATCAAAAGAACGTGAAATTTAATATTGGAGATCATGTGTTGTTACGTGTTTCTCCATGGAAAGGAGTTACAAGATTTGAAAAGAAAGGAAAGCTCAATCCTCGATTCATTGGCCCATTTTTAATCCTCAATCGAGTAGGAACTGTGGCCTATAGACTCGCCTTACCGCCAAGTATGTCTCGTGTTCATAACATTTTTCACATATCTATGTTACTTAAATATGTGAAAGACCCGAACCACATTATTGAATTAGAACCGGACGAGATAGCGGAAGATTTAACGTATGAGGAGGTACTTGTTAAAATCTTGGATAAGAAGGATCATATTCTACGCTCCAAACTTATACCTCAAGTCAAAGTTTTGTAGGGAAATCACGAGGTTGAGGAAAAGACATGGGAGTTAGAATCTAAAATGAAGTCAAGATATCCTCACCTCTTCGACATACCAGGTACGCACCTTAATTTTGAGGACGAAATTTCATAAAAAGAGGAGGTTGTAAGACCCCAACTTTTATGAATAAAGTTTAATTTTTCTCAAAATATATATTTTGAATATTATGGTGTGGATTTGATATAATGTTATAGTTGTAGGTATTATTTACAAATTTTGCAAAGTAAGAAAGTGGTTGTATAATATTCGATTGGTCGGAAAATATTTGTTTTAATAGGGAATATTCGTACGACGACACAATCATTTGCAGATCCCACAACGGAAGTATTGTCGTAGATAAAAAACGACAGAATTATTTTTTTATAAAAATAACGGCGAAAGTTTTACCGTTAAAATGTTGAACTACCCGGTGGTAAAAGAACAGTAATACGCGTGGTTATATAGTAGCACACGGTATTGATTATTGATGATTACGTGAGAAGTCACACATTTATACTCAATTATTGCTACAGTAATTGCTGTATAATATCTCTCATATTATTGATTCAATTATTGTCACAATATCATCTGCATAATATTTTATATTATTAAATCAATAATTGAGACGACAAAATTATTCATATTATTATTTGTAATATTGACAATGTCTAGAAAGTTCTGTCAAGGAGAGGTTTGGTTACCTAATTGCGTGCCAATAGGGAAAATCCTTATCAGAAAGCCCCCTCTTCCCTGGGAATGATCTGGTTGTTAAATATTGTGAGTTATAATATTAATGATGAATAAGTTCGTATTGATTAAAGATGAAATTGATATTTTTATTGTGTTAGAATTATTAGTGTTAATGGAAATCGATATCTATTTCGATAATAGTTGATGTCCAGAGGTTATATTATCCAATCGGGTAGTTAATCGGATAAATGAGCAATTAATTGCTATTAATTCACATGCTTATAACTATTCGTTCACATGTATGTACTATTGATTCACATGCATGTACTATTATGGGAGGTGGTGCAAGATTGATAATACTTGCATGACTAAATTAAAAATAGAGGTATAAATGAAGGTACTATACCGTAACTATTTTTTTCACATGTATAAACTATTGATTCACATGAATGTACTATTGATTCACATGAGGTATTATTAGGGGAGGTGGTGCAAGTTTGATAATACTTGCAGGACTAAATTAAAAATGAAGGAAAAGATGAAGGTATTATACTGTAATTTTTTGAGCCCCAAAACGAGAAATTATTGAAACTATATTTTTCTATAAATAGAATCTCATTCTTCTTTCATTCTTACCAATTCACTAAGACTCATAAGAGCAATTATAGAGAGAGAAGCTATAGAGAGAAAGAAGAAGAGAAGTGTGCTACTTCACTATTCTAGTATCCAGTCTTCTTCTGAGGTAAGGGATATTAATTTTTTTCAGTATTCATAGGAATAATATTTTCTTCCATACTCTGTAGTATGTGAGTAATATTATTTCATCTCGTATTCCTGATTATACCCTCATTTTGTTAAAGTATTGCTTCTATACTTCGTAAAATTAGTAGAATATCCTTAAAATTTGTGCTTCATCTAGTATCGTTTCATAAGGATATTTTCTACACATTCTTGTTAAATCTTAAGCTTTTCATGATGGAGTACTGTCCATGATTAGTATTCATTTTTACGGTACTATTCATAAAGTACTATTCACAGGGTGCTATTCACAAAGTACTATTTATGAGTACTATTCACAAAGTACTATTCATGAGTACTATTCATAAAGTACTATTCACGGGGTACTATTCTTGAAGTACTATTCATAAGGTACTATTCACTCGGGTACTATTCACCCAAAAAATTATTCATGACAAAAATTGATTTCTTTGTTGTCTAAATCATTTTTGATACAATATTATTCTTGAATTTTACTCCACAAAGCAGTATCATGTTGACAATTTGGACATTAGTGAATTCTGGATAAATTAAGTTATAAATCTTTAAAAATTTATCATTTGCTTTCTTTTAATTGAATTCTTATATCACTGTCATCATCCTCATGCTTATATTATGATAAAAGTCATCTGTAGCTTACGTGTATAGATGTACTATTGATTTGTATGATTATGGCCAGGGAATATTCGGTATAATCATGACCGTAATGTTACAAATGATGTGGTAAAAATTATCATTGGCCTGTAGTGCATTGATGGATAGTTATTGGAATGATTATGACCAGAGATTATTCGGTATAATCATGACCATTGATGATTACATGAATATCCTTGGCTCGTAGTGCAGCGATGATTCAATGATGTGGTTTATTTGTTAAGCTGAGTCTCAGCGATAAAATTGATGATACACTTTTTAAATCATAGAAGATAGTAGATATCATGCTATACTTGACTCTTCTAATGGATAACTTGTTTTGCTGCAATTAAACTTGATGTTTATTATATTTTATCAGTTTAACACTGTTGAAGGCTAACGATAATTTATTCTGCATTATCTTAGTCATAATATTTCTTACTAGGCTAGTTGAGCTCACCCTTTGTTTTCATTGTTCTCTTCAGAAAATGAGAATATAGCTGGGACTAGTCGGGAACGGAGTGACGGTCCAGATGGTTGCTTAGTAGTCCTTACTATTCAGTGAAATAGTGTGATAATAAATGTAATAAGGACTCCATTTGAGTTTGAATACTGTCTAGAAGATAATATTCGTATTAAAACTCTCAGCTTATGTTTTGTCATATTTTACATGACAGTTGTATAATTAAGTTGTATTTGAATTTTGTACCATGTATTTGGCGACTTAGGCTAGGTGATGTATACCTATTTTGGGGACATCACAGAAGTCCTCAAGCTGGGTCTTAGTAAGTGGTCTTCAAGTCTTGTTGGTCAATTTATTCACTCGAAATTACCTTTCAAGTTGGTTAAAACTTCTGCTAAGAAATTTTGGGGACACTTGGGATTGGCTAAAGTTTATTTACATGATAATGGGTATTTCATATTTAAGTTCAATTATGTGGTGGAAAGAGACAATGTCTTAGCCACATGACCATGGTATATTGCGTCCAAGCTTCTTTGTTTAAAACCGTGGCAAGAAGGGGTTAATTCCATTAATACAGACTATATCAAAGTACTAATATGGGTTAAGTTCAGCAACATACCCCTCTCTTACTAAACGAAGGAGGGTCTAAGTTATCTGGCAAGTGTTGTTGGTCGTCCATTATTTGCTAATGATATGACTTCAAAGTTAGAGCCAATGGGCTTTGCCCTAATTTGTATTGAGATGAACGCTTTGTCTACGTTCTCTATTAATGCTTTAGTGTTTGATGGTAAAGCCTTGGTTGAAGATACTGTTGTAGTGAAAGTGGAGTATTGGATCAGGCCTCCCTTTTGTTCAAAATGTAATTATTTTGGACATTCCTTTCTCAAGTGCCCTAAAACTAATTTTCAGTGGGTTCCCAAGTCCTCTCCCATTTCTACTAAGGCCCCTTGTTCCTCTATTCCTACTGCAGCTAAGGCCTCTCCTTCTCCTGATCCTGAAGGTTCTTGGACTGTTGTTTTTAAAGGCCCGAAAAACCCTTCTCCCCACTGCCGCCAACGCCGTATCATTTACTAACGTCTTCTCCCCTATTGCTTCCCCTTGTACCTGGTGATGAGTTTGAATCTCCTATTCCCCCTAACCCTTTGGTGGATAAGCTCAAGCAATTTGATGAGAAGGAATGCAGGGACTTGAAGTATAAGACTAGGCCTAGAAACGAGCCTCTCCAAAATTCTAAGAAGAGGAACAAAGGTCCAAGGGGTCTTCCCCTTCTAGACTGATCTACTGCCCCATCCTTTATGACATATTTTTGTTCCTATAATGTTAGGAGTTTAAATAAGAAGCCAAAGCAGACTTTCGTTCGAAACTTTTTGTTAAACAACCATATCTCTTTTGTGGGTCTCATTCAGACCAGAATCAAAGCTCCAAATGCTTCCAAAATCTCAAGGGTCATTTGTTGAAACTGGGTTTGGGTCTATAATTATGACCATCACCCGAATGGCAGGATATGGGTGGGGTGGGATCCTAATATTTGGAGAGTGGATATCCTATTTTAATCTGTCCAATTATCCCACTTTAAACTTTACCCTCTTCATGGTAATACCCCAATCTTGGCCTCTATAGTTTATGGCCTGAACTCTGTGTTGGAACGTAGACAGTTGTAAATAGACCTAAATTTTATGTCCTCTTCGGACACTTGGTATACTCTTGGGACATCAACACTATCAAGCGGGTTTCTAAAACAGAAGGTGGAGATTCTTCTTGGGATGCTTGTATGACTGACTTCAATGAATGCTTGGGAAATCTTGGTGTTGATGATATTCGTGCTATTGGGCCTCAGCACACGTGGTGGAACTGTCAGGTTAACAATCCTCTTCACAGGAAGCTGAACAGAGCAATGGGTAACAATTCTTGGTTCTACTCAATGTCTGACTCCCAAGCTACTTATGGGCCTCGTGGTCTTTCTGATCACTGTCCATTTATTCTTAATATTGGTCTTCGTCTTAGAAGACTCAAGAAACCCTTTCAATTCTTTAACTTCATGCTTGATTTGGAAGGATTCAATGTTACTGTCTCGGATTGTTGGAATAACAGCATTAGTGGGAATCCCTTTTTATCTTTTAATGAGAAGCTGCGGAGAACCAAGAGAACCCTCGTAGCCTTGAATTCCTATAATGGTAATCTGTCAAGCAACATTAGCAATCTGCAAGTTTAGTTGGCCTCCATTCAGTTGTCTCTCCATGTCGATCCCTTGAATTCTTATCTGCTAGCTCAAGAAGCTATCTGTTCACAGTCTTTATGGAAAGCATTGGCTCTTGAAGAATCTCTCTTGCTCCATAAATCTCGAGCCATCTGGCTTGCCCAGGGTGATAAAAATACTAAATTCTTTGCCAATGTTATCAAGAATAATTGGAATCACAACAAAATTCTCTCTGTCTTCAACAGTTCTGGTGACCTTATTGAGGACTAGCAGGATATCAAACAAGTGGCAGTGGCCTATTACCATGATCTGTTGGGAGTCTTCCCCTCTTAACTATCATGGCTGCGATGATCTCAAAAGTTTTGTTACCAAGTGAATCACCCCTGCACAGGCTGCTACTTTAACCACTCCAATCCTTGATTCTGAAATTTTTGCGGTCCTTCAGTCCATGAAAAAGAATAAAAGCCCTGGCCTTGACGATTTCAACATTAATTTTTTTCTCCACTGCTGGGATACTATTGGCCATGACTTCACTGTTGGTGTCCACTCTTTCTTCATTTTTTGGCACCTTCCGAGCGGAGTTAATGCTACTGCTATTGCCTTAATTTTGAAGACAGAAAACCCATCCAATATGTCTGATTTTAGACCTATTTCTTGTTGCAACACAATCTATAAATGTATAGCAAAGATTCTTGCTAATAGGCTCAAATTTGTTCTCCCTTCCCTGATTAACCATGCTCAGTCTGCCTTCATCTCGGGTAGGAGCATCAGTGACAATATTCTCCTTGCGCAGGAACTTTTCAAGAATTACCACAGACTTTTCGGTCCTGCCCAGTGTGCTCTTAAAATTGATATTCAGAAAGCTTTTGACATAGTTGATTGGGGATTTCTTTTGGATTTGCTGACCCTCCTACAGTTTCCCCCCATTTTTATAAAACTACATTCAAGAGCGCATCACAACGACAATGTATTCTGTCAAAGTCAACGGAGCTCTTGGTGGCTATTTTAAGGGAGCAAGGGGTCTTAGGCAAGGAGATCATTTGTCTCCTTATTTTGTTCGTTCTAGCTATGGAAGCTTTCTCCATGATTCTGAATAAGAAAACTCTGCTACCTAATTTCAAGTTTTATTGGAAAGTAGATTCTTGCAACATTTCACATGTGTGTTTCGCTGATGATATTCTCCTTTTTTGCCATGGAGACCTGCCCTCTGTCCCCATTATACACTCGTGCATTCAGTCCTTCTCTATGTTCTCTGGTTTAATTCCTAATGCTCTTAAAAGTCTTTGTATTCTTGTTAATGTCCCTAATGATGTTAAGGAGAGTATTAGCTAGCTGCTGGGTATTCCGCTCGGAGTTTTACCAATTAGATTTCTCGGGGTACCACTCATTTCTTCTAAACTCTCCCACTCCGAATGTCAGCCTTTAATTCACAGAATTACTACCATAATTTCATTATGGACATCCCGCTTCCTCTCTTATTTCGATAGAGTGCAGTTGATAAAATCATTACTTTTTGCCATATAGTCTTACTCGGTGGCCCACTTTATTCTTCCTAAATTAGTTTTTAGAGCCATTCAATCTATCATGTGTAGATTTCTCTGGAAGGGGCCTTCTCTCCTTCGGCATGGCTCTAAAGTTTCTTGGAAGGATTTGTCTCTTCCCCTATGTGAATGAGGTCTAGCAATTAAAAGTCTTACAAATTGGAATTCAACCCTCATTATTTTCCATCTTCTTAAGGTCATTTCCCCTACTTCTCCTTCCTTGTGGGCTAATTATTGGGTCAAGTCTTCAGTGCTTTCTAGGACTAATTTTTGGCATATTTCTACTCCTTTGGACTGTTCATGGATTTGGCGTAAGATTCTTAAACTTCGTCCCATGGCTCTCAATTTCCTTACTTATAAAGTTGGAAATGACAACTTATTCAGTCTATGGCATGACCCGTGGATGAATGGCCAACCCTTAAACCCTTCTACATCTCTGCTCTCCAACTCCAGAATCCCTGTTAATGCTCGTATCTCTGCTATCACATCCATGGGAGCTTGGGCATTATCGTCAAGTAACCATCATGATGTGCAGCAATTTCGTAGCTTATTTTCCTCTCTCCATGCTCCATCTGCTGTCGAGGACTTGATTTTATGGGACAACCGTGAGCTAAAATATGTTAAAGCTTCCATTATATGGGAATCTATTCGTTCGCGTGCTCCGAAAGTCCCTTGGGCTAATCTGTTATGGCATTCCCACCATATTCCCCGTTTCTCCTTTACCTTGTGGCTTGCTCTTCGGCACAAGCTACCCACTAATGATAAGTTATTTTCTTATTCTAGCTTTCAGCCTATGAATTGCTCTTTTTGTGAAACCCATGTTGAGACCTTCTCTCATTTGTTCTTTGAATGCTCCTATTCTTCATATGTTCTCTCAAATGCCCTTGCAATTGGTGTTTGGGCAAATGTTCCAATGAGTTGGGATAGTCTTGTGGATTACATCATTCATTTTAGAGGGAGTACTATAAGGTTAGATATCTTAAAGCTGGTTCTTTTTACCACAGTGTACAAAATTTAGGTAGCCCAGAACTCCATTGTTCATAAAAAGGTCAACATGCATATGGGAGTTCTGACAAGGGAGATTATAAATGTCATCAAGTCAAGGTTATCTTCTTCTTCAAAATTCCTTAAGGTAGCTCAGAATAGACCTAATCTCAGAGTGTGGTTGTGATTGGGTCTGCTACTGGGTCTGGTGTTATTTGTTGTAGCGGTGAGGTGTCGGTTTGGGCTGGCTCTTGGCGAGGAGGGGCTGATATGGTTTAGTTGGTGTTGCTGGGCTTGGTTATTTAGACTATCTGTTGGGTGGGATAGGTCCAGCCAGGCCTGTTATGTTATCTGTTGGGCGAGGTGGGGCTAGTGCTATTTGTTGGGTGGGATGTTGGTTCAGTTGCTGGGCTCACCTCTTGCTAGCAGCTGCTCTTCGGTACAGGCTACTCGGTTGTGATCCATCTGGGGGTCTTGGCCTCACCCAGTTGGCTGCTTTGGCGGTGGGGTGCTAGTTTGGGCTGAGTTATCGGGCTGGTATGGGTTATCTAGGATATTTGATGCAGCAGTGAGGTGCTAGTTTGGGCTGGCTCTTGGTGAAGTGAGGCTGGTTTGGTTTGATTGGCGTTGCTGGGCTGGGTTATTTAGTTTGGGCGAGGTGGGGCTGGTCCAGTCTGTTGGGTGGGGTGCTGGTTCGGTAGCTGCTGCTCGCCTCATGCTAGCAGCTGCTGCTCAGCCTCGCCCAGTTGGCAGCTTTTCTTGTGGCTCTTCTGCCTCTCGTTCTTGATCATTCTGGATGCTCTGATTCATTTGTTAGGTTGTTTAGGTTTACTACTTGCTTCATTTTATATGCTCGTATTATGTTAAGTACTTTGTACTTTCAATTAGTTTGGTTGTTGATCTTTTTGGGGGTTGACCCATGAGGTTCATTCTAAAGCTTCTGGGGTATGCCCCTTTGCGATTTTTTAATCTCTCTTTCTCTTCTATATAAAAACAAACTTAGCAAAAAAAAGTGTTAAAAATTATGGCACAAGGCCTCATACATACTAACACCTTGTACAAATATCACACATTTGCACATAGGTAATGTGTGACGAATGAATTGTTTGAATGATAATTATGGGGACAAATCCTTGTAAGGAGGGAAGGATGTAACAATCTAGAATTTTATATGTAATTTCAAATATTTATTGAATTAAATAAGTATTTTAGTTGATGTGTTTATTGTTAAATAAATATTTATTTAATTTGATTATTTATTATTTAAATAAATAATTCATGAGTTATAGGAATTAACTTGATTAAGTGTAATATGTTAATTAAGTTGATATTCGGTAATTTTGGGTGTTGAAGTTAAGTAAATTAAAAGAGTGATGAATTAATTATTATATGATAATATTCTAATTTAATTTAATATTTAAATTAAAGTGTTGATAATGATTAAATGAATTATTATAATGTTATTTTAATATAATTTAGTAAGTAAAAGTGATATATTAATTTATTAAATAAAATTATAATGAAAATTATAATTTTGTGGCCATTTATGTGGCATGTTGATTTAATAAGTTGTTGTTAGCTTTAATTTAATATGGGAATTTAATTAAATAAAGTGTGACAATTAAACTATATAGTAAATGAGTTATTAAAATAAATTAAAAGAAATTTAGCAAAAAAATAAATTAAAAGAGATTTAATTTAGTTTTACCAAACAAAGCCTTATGGCTTTTGAATTCTTATTTTAATTCAGTTTTTCCAAATAAGCCTTATGGCTTTTGACTTTCAAAAAAAATAATATAACTAACGTCAGTTATATTATGTATTAATATGTAATATATGTGTCGACGTCGGGATTTTTATTTGTCCATATTCTGTTCTTATCTTTTAGTGTTCTCATGTTAGGTGAGATTTGTTTGAAAAAATAAGTTGTGAAAAGATCCGACATGTATATGTCGACGATTAGAACTGTAAGAGTCACCAGTTGGTATTTTTAAATGGTTGCATCAACTCAACCGAGAAAAGGTTTGCACATTGACCTAATAATGTGACACTATTTAACTAGTCTGTGAAACCGAGATTCGTTAGGGTCCGGGGGCTTGATTATGAGGAGGGAAGGTGTTAGGCACCCCCCGACATCCGTGGTAACACAGTGACTGCCACTTTTCAATTTAAACCATTTATCTTAATGTGTGTGTGTGGGTCAATGTGTAATTGTCTTAAAGTAGTGTTATGCCTCGTTTGCAAAGGGTTTGAATTTTGTATAAAAGTTTAGTTCTAACAAGATATAGAAAAGATGTTTTGTAAAAGAGATTTTTCAAACCCTTGTGCTTAATACTAATTGAGGTCTTTGATACTTTCATTTTATTAGGTGTTCGACTGGATTGCTTTTATTTTTGAGATGCAAAGCATCTTCGAGAAAATAAGATAAAAAGCAGTGTCGAACTCCTTGTGGGCATGAGAGCCGTCTAAGGAAATTAAAACACCGTAAATAATTTACAAGCTAGTTACTGCTGGAAATATCCATCACGGAAATCGAATATAGATTCAGAGGACTGAATATGGAATCACATGATTCCTAGGCTCACATGATGTAGCAGTTTGTATGAAAGCTGTAAACTGTTATATACATAAAAGTTGTAAATATATATATATATATATATATATATATATATATATATATATATATATATATATATATATATATATATATATATATATATGAATGAATGAGCCACCGCCACGGAGTAAACTCCAAGCGGGGCAAAAATGTAAATATATATAAAAGCGATAAATATATATATATATAGACGATCAACCGCCACGAAGAAAACTCCATGCGGGACGTAAATGTAAATATATATAAAAGCGATATATATATATATATATATATATATATATATATATATATATATATATATATATATATATATATATATATAGACGATCAATCGCCACGAAGAAACTCCAGGCGGGACATAAAGGTAAATATATAAATATATACATATAAAAGCTGTAAACGCACAGGATATATATCGATACCGGCTCATTTAGTTGATTTGAGGATATATATATATATATATATATATATATATATATATATATATATATATATATATATATATATAATAAACGCTCTGGATGTAAAATCCAGGCTCAATTAAACAGAGTTTGATGACAGGAGATATATATAAGTATTTATATATAAAAGCAATAACCGCTCGGAATATTATATTAAGGCTCAATCGAGATAACTCGATATTATATATATATATATATATATATATATATATATATATATATATATATATATATATATATATATATATATATATATATATATATATATGCAATAAAAGCCATGGACCGACCGTCCGTGCAGACACACACAACACGACTCTCAACGTGAATAATAGTGTATGAACAAAAGTGGAGAAAAGGCTTTAAGAAATGTAAGAAGGCTTACAGTGGGCTGCCAAAGAAGACTTTAAATAGCTTTAAATGGATAAACACTTGGTTCCCACCTGTAAAATGTAGCAAAATATAAGCTTACAAGTGTTTGAAATGAGAAATCACTCAGTTTATAGTGTGTACAGAGCAAAATAGACAGGGCTTCCTCGCCTTTTTTCTCTTATAAATGGCCACCCCAAGCACTCTATTTATAGAGGGGGGGAGCCACAAGTGTACCTGCGGCTGCCATAGTTGTACCTGTGACTGCCCGAAATGCCCCGGACTCCGTGGGCCCCGCCGTCTCGAAGTACGTGCACTCGTGCAACTTATAGTCCGCTCGAACTTTCAGAACTTTAATTTGGGCATCCGTTTGAGGCGTATAAGACCTTCTACGGAATGCTGTTGTCGAGAGCTACGCAATGACATGGGATAAGAGGTTGTGCAAAGTCCAGAAGATGGGTCCATGCCCAGGTCTTCAAGTCTTCAAATTCTTTTCGGTATGCTGTCTTGTGTAATAGTCACTCGGGATTGGAGCTATGGTTCTTGTAGAACACTTCTGTGTAGCATGTGGGTTGAAATGTTGTTGAGATGGTGTGAATGTGGGATTGAGGTGGCAAAATAATGATTTTTCCCCTCACCGGCGTTATCTCCAACTTGGGCTGATTTAGCAATCGTTGCTCAGGGTTATCTCTGAGATTGGGCTGCTGCAAGTGCTGAATGTCCTCAGGGTTATCTCTGAGGTGTGCCTGACCTTCCAGGGTTATCTCCGGGTTTGGGACTGAGTGCCTCGGGGCTATCACCGAGGTTGAAGCTGATTGATGGGGATTAAAACGAGATTTTCTGGGGTTATCTCCGAAATTGTGACCGTAGGCCTCGGGGTTGTCTCCGAGGTTAGAACTGAAACTCCCAGTGTTGTCTCCAGGATTGGGATTGAATATCTCGGGGTTGTCTCTGAGATGGAACTGACTTATCCGGTGTTATCTCCGGAACTGGAATTGCAATCCTCGGGATTGTTTTTGAGGTTGAAAACTAAAATTCCCGGGGTTATCTCCGAGATGGAACTGACTATCCCAGGGTTGTGTCCGGGATTGAGTTATCTTGACCTCCAGGGTTATCTCTAGAAGATGATTTTGCCCTCCTACAAAGTTAAAAATAGGAATGCAAAATTTCGAGTGTCTACAGATGCCCCTCTTTATCATATCCATGCAATGTAATGGCATGGATAGGATAAAGAATACTAGACACTTGAAATGTGACAAGATATTCATGATGCAATGTACTGCAGCATGATGCAAATGTATGATGAATTTGGTTTGTTGTACCATTTTCCAATGGGATGTGATGATTGTTTGCTCCCATGACTTCTGATGGGTCTAGAGTTATCACTGATGACTCTGATGAACTGCTTGGATGTGTACTCCAAAGCTCTCAGGAAATACTAGGATGTTGACGTTGGGGTTATCACCAAAGTCGTCAATCCTTGGTACAGACTTTCCACCATAGATATTTCTCTCATGTGCAAGAGACTCTGGGGATCGTGTCTTTTATGAGGAAGATTGTGTATAACAGATTCCATCATCAGTCCTCCCATATGAGGATGTTTTTCCTGGTTTGTATCGCCAGGTTTTTCTAGTGATCTGTTGGAGTTACCGCCAATAGTCAGTGTTGTCAGGGTTGCTTAACTTTCGCTGAAATGTGCATCAATGGTTGAGATCATCGAATGCTTCCAATGCTTCGTTAGGTTTAATTGCTAACGGCGGTAATCATCAGATAACTTCTGATGCTTCATTGGGTTTACTTGCCAACGGATGATGATGTCAAGGTTGCTTGACCTTCGTTGAAATGTGCATCAACGGCTGATGTCATCGGATGCTTCCGATGCTTCGTTGGATTTACTTGCCAACGACTGAGGTAATGTCAAGGTTGCTTGACCTTTGTTAACATGTGCATCAACAGCTGATGTCATCAGATGTTTCGTTGTATTTACTTGCCAACGGCTGAGGTAACATCAAGGTTGCTTGACCTTCGTTGACATGTGCATAAACGACTGAGGATGTATGAAGTTCCCGCTAGGGAGAGGTTCTTTTTATTAGGTTTGTAATATTCATGAATGCAATCAAATTACACAAAATAGGCGGAAACGTGATAAAATAGAGTTTTAAAATTTTACAAATCATATACCCGGATCATCTTTTATGCACAATTATTAATTAAACGAAAAGATAAAGAATGAGAATCATACCCTTGAAGATTCGAGCTTCCTTAGGTACAAGTTCACCTCCAAATCTTTTTCGTGTTCAACTTGAATCCACCGAATTGGGTTCCTTCCTTTGATCAACGTTTGCCACCCAAGTGTTTGGCCTCTAGAGGTGATCCACCAAGAAAGAATAAAGATTCAAGAAGATGGGTGTTTATTTTTCTATCTCTCATAGAAAAAGGTGTACTCTCCCAACTATTAGAATTACGTATTCACGTATTTTTGAAAGTGTCAACCACCTCACCCGTAATAAGACTTCTCTTATTTATAGATGTGGGCAACCTTCCTTAATAATTAAGGAATTGGGTTTTATTTTAAGTAATTAAACTCATTTAATTAATTATGCTCCCAATCTTATTAGGAATAATTAATTAAAATCTTTTAATTAATTAGCCTCCTTATTTTATTAGGAATAAATGAGAGTACTTATATTAAATTAATTTCCAACTCTTTAGAAATTAAAATAATAATAATTGTAATAATATTAATAAGACTCCTCTTATTAATTTATATATTTAATATTTCCAAAATATTAAATAATAAATATTAAGCTATTTAATTTATTCTATCACCATAGATTAAATTAAATACACTTAACATATTATTACGATTATGCCATTGACTTCTTAAATAATTATTCTTCCTTTTATGGTGTGACCCTTTAAGTTCTCCATATTAAACCGATTGTGAATAAATCAATTAGAACAATTCTAATCTTATTTAAATAAATAAATTAAATTATTAATTTATATAAATAAATAATATTTATTCTACAATAGGGATAAGCCTCCCTAGCAATCAATGACTTTCTTGATAATATAAATTTTAACATTAATCATAAAAGAACCTTTGAGTAAATTGTTATCGTACAATTCAATCCTTCCACCATACAATGTCCCAATTAAAATATAAGACATGGAATTACTATCAAGTCTTATTTTATTTAATTATATATATTTCGACTCTTAAATGCACAACACCAAATAATACAAATTAGAAACTCCTTTCTAATTTCATTCTGCCTCGGCCAAGGACTACTGGGTTGTCATTTATCTAATCACATAGGACATTTCTCTTCTTTTACTAGAAGTGGTAGATTATTTATTGATCATACATTATCTCCATGTAAAATTTATTATATCTAAGCATACCATTTGTTATACCCTAAGATTCTTAAGGAATAAGTCAAAGTATAACTCATCATACACAAGATACTATGATGATCTCAAGTTCAAGGATCACTTGTACTACTATCACTACATGAATTCCTATTGACAGGCAAGTAAAACTCCATTAGGTATTCCTTAGCGAGCCACTTTCAGTGAACTTATTCTCTAATATGTACCTACATACTTGCTTCAGTGTCTCCACACAAATGATCATGAGATCAATCATCCTCATCCAATGAGCAAGCAACGTATGTAGCAATCTATCCGGATTCACTAATCTCCAATTTAGTAATACAACGATTGGGAACTATTTTAGTTTTAAGCTTTCTAAAAATTTAGATCTCATTAAAATGATCATCATTATTATTCTAAAAGCATTGCTTAAAACTATGAGTTTATCACATATTATAAAACATCATCATGTAGATAATTAAAAGCCTTTAATAAATTTATGCTTCTTATTAATAAATGAATAAGATTATTACAAAGTATATGCTTTATCATCAAACATGATTGGCTTGTGTGCGTACCACTTTTAACCTCCCACTTGCACTAAAGTCAATCGTCATGGTATCTCATACCCTTCTTCTCTAAGTGATGATTATCCTACTGTTGGATAAGCTTTAGTTAATAGATATGTAATATTGTTCTTGAGAGTCCACTAACTCTATAGTGATTTTCCATCTTTCAATGATTCTTATAATCAAATAAAATGCCACAACACATGTTTAGATCTAAGATGAGACTTAGGAACTATTCCTAGTTCTGTAATGAACTTTTCATCCAAACAATCAACTTGGAGCTTCATTTACAACTATATACTTTGTCTTTATCACTAAACCAGCAACTCTTTGATGTTTGGAACCTTTCCAATTCACTGCACCACTGTTGAAGATAACCCTTTACCTTAAAGTGGATTTTTTTTATGTCGTCTTGGTCTGTCTGAAAAAAATTGAGTCTGTTAAGCCCTCTAGTTTTAATTTAGACCCACCATAAACATGATCACATCCTTAGTGTCAATTAAGTACTTTAAAATGTTTTTCACTGACTCACAATGAACTTCTCTAGAATATGACTGATCAACATCAGGTCTCGTATATTTAATTGCATACATGATAGTTACTTATGCGATCTCTCTTTTATGAGTCTATAGGGACTATTAAGAGAGATACACTCCACGGCTCATCAACATGAGACATCCCATAAAGTTTGCCATGCTAAACGACTTTAGCATCAAATGAATATACGTTTCTTGGGTTAAATCGAGCATCCTATTAAATCTATCTATATATATTTGTATCCCCAATTAAGATACTCTACCCAAATCATTCATGGAGGAATATTTAGACAAATTTATCTTTATTGATTGTAGCATTAGTATGTCATTCCTTATCCAAAATATATCAATATATAATATTAGGAATATCACGGCGCTCCCACTGACCCTCTTGTACACACTAGATTCATTCTTGTTTTTGATAAAATCAAACTCTTTTGACTGTCTCATCAAAACGAATGTTCTATATTTGAGAAGCTTGCGTCAATCCATTTCTCTGAGTGTCTACAACTCTTACCTCATTATATGTAACTGGATCATCATCTTCTATGATGTGTACCTTATCATCATCATTTATGATGAATCCATACCTCCTAGGTATCTTCGGTACTATTCTAGATTTACGATTTAGTTGTGGTACAATAGGTCTATCTACAGGTTCCTCTTATTTGACTTATAGTGTTTTGTGGTTCTTGAACTTTTCAAGATTCTATTATCCTCCCACTAGCTCCTTCAATGATAAACATCTTTATCTTAGAAGGCAACATGTTTCGCAACAAACACCTTTTGCTGAGTAGGATTATAGAACATATATCCTAAACTTACTTTAGGATGTCCCATAAATCTATACTTGTCAAATCTTGTCCCAAGCTTATCCTTTGAAACATTTTCACATAAGTTGGACAACCCTTTATCTTAACATACTTAAGATTAGGAATCATCCCTGTCCATAACTTTTATGGAGTCTTGGGGTTGGATTTTGAGGTTACCTTTTTATAGATATGCAGCCATTTCTAGGACATTATCCCAGAAGGATATTGGAATGTCGGTAAAATCATTATGGACAGCACCATGTCTAACAAGGTACGATTTTTCCTTTCAGATACATCAATAAATTATTGCATATAAGGAGGCATCCATTGTGAAAAAAAAACATTTGAGATGATCTAGAAACTTATTGTACAATTATTTCTTTCTTGATTCGATCAAAGAATTTTAATACTTTGCCAATTTGTTTCACTTTTGAATTCTTTGAACCTTCAAATAATTCACACTTGTATTTCAGTAAATACACACATTCAACTCTTTGAATGATCATATCCTTTTTTTATACTAGTTTGTTCAATATGCAAAATTATTTTCACGTAAGTCAAGTATACAAAATCCATTAAGTGATATTCCAGTTCTATACAAAATATTATTATTATAAATAGAACAATAATTGTTCTTAAATATAATACGAAAGATTTCATTGTCTAACAATAAAATAAAAATAATGTTTCTAACGAGAACTAAAATATAATAACAACTTATTGACTTAATAGATTTGCCTGTAGGCAATGCTAAACTATAAGTTTCTATGGCTAATTCAGCAATCTTTGCTTCATTTTCTACAAATAGAATTACTTATTTTTGTTTAGCTTTCTACTTCTGCTTGGTCCCTTCATAAATCTATATTTATGATAACCAAAGTCGGTATCCAATACCCAAGTAGAACCTTGACTTAAAGAAAAATTTATTTTAAATCATGAACAAAATTGTATTTGTAACCGAAACTTCACTAAGCTTCTTCTAGTTATCCTCTGCAAGATACTTCTCATAGTTTCTTTTCCAGTGTCCAGACTTATTGCAATGGAAGCAAAGTCCTTTGCTATCCGTATCATTTTTGTTCTTATTATCCTTTGTTTTTGCCTTTCTATTTACCTTCTTTGAATCGTTCTTCTTTTTAGAAGATCCTTTGGCCCCTACTAGTAAGACTTAGTCTTTCTTGGTTGGAAAGTGACTCTAAACATTTTTAAATATCTTAACCAAATCAGCGAAGCTGATATCTAGCTTGTTCATATGAAAATTTCATAACAATTGTAAAAGGAGCCAGGGAGTGAGTGCAAGATCAAATCTTGGCTCAACTCTCCATCCATGATAAAACATGTTGTCCTAGTTGTTCAATCAAATTGATCATCTCTAGGACATGTATCTGTATTGTAGTATCGTTGGTCATTCTAGATCGGAAGAGCTCCTTAGATATCTGATATCTATCAGTCATACTTTCCTCACCATCAACTTCTTGATGTGCAGGAATATAGTAAGAGCATCCATAGTTTCATGCTGACGCTGAAGCTTGTTACTCATGGATGCGAGCATGATGCATTGAGCCAATTGTGCATCATCTTGCCACTTTCTAAAAGTAGCAATCTCTTCCTCAGAGGCATTGTCTGCAGGGATAGGCATATTAAGGACATAAGATAGCTTTTCAGTCGTGAGAACTATTCTCAAATCTCTTAACCAATCCATTTAATTCGATCCAATTAAATAACATCTAATATGCTTCGCAGTGATAATAATTTAGACATTGTAAAATTCTATAAATGAATTTGTAATAAACAACATTTTAGCATACATTCTTTTATTAATTATCAAAATAAATTAGGTCTTATTTTAAATTGGTATCTCTCACTATTTTCTTCAAACTATATTACCCTCACTTATATAGTTCGGCAAAATCTAATTAAAGATTTGCTAGTGAGATTAAGGATCCCATTTTAAATGTATATAGCCTTGTGGTGACACAATAAACTATATATAAATAAATAGGTAGACAACTCTTGTCAATTACATCAACTATGCAACTCCTTATATTTTGCCTCTTAGATTATTTTGATCAAGTGGTGGCACATCCGAATCAAATTTATCCAAGTTAAGTCCAACCAAGCACTCTATATATTCAAAAAAGAAAAATATTGTCCTTGTGGTGACACAACAAAACAATATTGTTCAGTTTTCTTTGTAAGCATCAAATGTGATAAAATTAACATCTCAAAAAATTAAGATAAGCCTTGTGGTGACACAACAAACTTATAATAATTAATTGATACTCTATTATTTTTTATCATGCTAGAAGGCGACGTTCGATATTCCAAATATCTTTGAACGCTTAGGACTTAATATAAAATATTTGAGGGGTTTGTTATTAATTTGTCTTATCTTGTTTAGCACGCATGCACACACACACACACACACACACAGACACACACACACACATATATATATATATATATATATATATATAAAATACGCGTCATATTAATTAACATGCGAAGCATGTTTGCATAATATATAATATATATAGTATAAGCATGCACATATAGAATATTATATTCTACCTAGATTAATTATGGACTTTTATTCTAATTTGGTTCACTAGAGCCACCAAGTAAACCAAAAGGTCAAACCCTAGGGGTGAAATAATTAATATTTAAATATAACTATTACATTTAAACCCGGACTCCATTACAAACGGGTCTTCAAGCGCTCCTCGCTCCTTGATCTCCAATTTTTCAAAATTAATTCTAACTATTCCTATTACAAAACTATTTAATATAAATAGAAACCTTGATCAGCAGTCAAGGGGAAGTACATAGGAGGGAGATAGATTTACATTAAGAAAAATTTAGAGAAGACGAGGTACGCAGACCCTATTTAATAAAACTCATACATTCATTGCATCTAACTAAAATAAAATCCAATCACATTGGTCAATAGTCCATAATCAATCACATTTATTATCATACACATCACCATATACATCAATAAATAACATTCAACTCATGAATAATAAACATTCAATATATATATTGATATCATTTAATTGGAAAATTTAGTTAGTATAAAATCTAATTTTGAATCAAAATAAACTACTTTATTTTAATCCAAATTTAAATCAAAATAAACTCTTTTATTTTAATTTATCCAATTTTGAATAAAATAAACTATTTTATTTTAATCAAATTCTTTAATCAAAATAAACTCCTTTATTTTAATTAATTATGGAATCCAATTCCAAGTAAAAAAAACTCTTTTATTAAAGGAAACACATATTCTATTTCTTATTCATGAATAAACTTCTTTATTTTGAATAATATGAAATCTTATTTTATATCTAAATAAATTCCTTTATTTAAGGAAACATGGAATCCAATTTTAACTCTAATTAGTTATCATGGAATCCAATTCCAACTCTAATTAGTTAGCATGAAATCCAAATTTAAAATTAAAATAAACCTTTTATTTTAAGATTAAAATAAACTTTTTATTTTATGATTATAATAAATTTTTTATTTAAATTATAAAATAATTAAAAATAGTATATATATATATATATATATATATATATATATATATATATATATATATATATATAAATATCTACGGTCAGGATCAAGAGCATTCTCCTTAAATAACATTCCTCCTTAAATAGCATTCTTTTATTAAAATTACGTCGTTTTGGAGGGACGCAGTGGCATTTTTGTAAATACGCGGTGTCATTGTATTTATAAAAATACCACCGCGTCCCTCCAAAACGACGTCGTTTTAATAAAAGAATGTTATTTAAGGAGAAATACTATATATATATATATATATATATATATATATATATATATATATATAGCCGTTCTAAAGCGGACCAAATAAGCGGACCAAAGAACGGACCAAGGCAAAAAAACACGCGGGTCGGGTTTAACCCGAAAAAACACGCGAGTTAAACCCGACCCTCGTGTTTTTTTGCCTTGGTCTGTTCTTTGGTCCGCTTATTTGGTCCGCTTTAGAACGGCTCCGTATATATATATATATATATATATATATATATATATATATATATATATATATATATATATATATATATATATATATTAACTGATGTTGCAGACAACGAAATCACAGAATTTGAAAAACAGTTTCGCGAATATATTTTTTTAAAATAAATTTTATACAACAAAATTATGCTCAATTAAATTGTTCTAAACACATATCAATATACATATCAAATTAAAATAATTAATAATTCGAATAAAAGTTTGGCTCTGATGCCACTGTTAGGTTTGTAATATTCATGAACGCAATCAAATTACACAAAATAAGCGAAAATGTGATAAACTAGAGTTTTAAAATTTTACAAACCATATACCTGGATCATCCTTTATGCACAATTATTAATTAAACGAAAAGATAAAGAATGAGAATCATACCCTTGAAGATTCGAGCTTCCTTAGGTACAAGTTCACCTCCAAATCCTTTTCGTGTTCAACTTGAATCCACCGGGTTGGGTTCCTTCCTTTGATCAACGTTAGCCACCCAAGTGTTTGGCCTCTAGAGGTTATCCACCAAGAAAGAATAAAGATTCAAGAAGATAGGTGTTTGGCAAAACCCTAGTTTTTCTATTTCTCATAGAAAAAGGTGTACTCTCCCAACTATTAGAATTACGTTTTCACATATTTTTGAAAGTGTCAACCGCCTCACCCATAATAAGACTCCTCTTATTTATAGATGTGGGTAACCCTCATTAACAATTAAGGAATTGAGTTTTATTTTAATTAATTAAATTCATTTAATTAATTATGCTCCCAATCTTATTAGGAATAATTAATTAAAATCTTTTACTTAATTAGCCTCCTTATTTTATTAGGAATAAATGAGAGTACTTATATTAAATTAATTTTCAACTCTTTAGAAATTAAAATAATAATAATTATAATAATATTAATAAGACCCCTCTTATTAATTTATATATTTAATATTTCTAAAATATTATATAATAAATATTAAGCTATTTAATTTATTCTATCACCATAGATTAAATTAAATACACTTAACATATTATTACGATTATGCCATTGACTTCTTAAATAATTATTTTTCTTTTTATGGTGTGACCCTTTAGGTTCTCCATATTAAACCGGTTAAGAATAAATCAATTAGAACAATTCTAATCTTATTTAAATAAATAAATTAAATTATTAATTTATATAAATAAATAATATTTATTCTACAATAGGGATAAGCCTTCATAACGATCAACGACTTTCCAGATAATATAGATTTCAATATTAATCATAAAAGAACCTTTGAGTAAATAGTTACCGTACAATTCAATCCTTCCACCATACAATATCCCAATTAAATATAAGACATGGAATTACTGTCAAGTCTTATTTTATTTAATTATATATATTTCGACTCTTAAATGCACAACACCAAATAATACAAATTAGAAACTCCTTTTTAATTTTATTCTGCCTTGGCCAAGGACTACTGGCTTGTCATTTATCGAATCACATATGACATTTCTCTTCTTTTACTAGAAGGGGTATATTATTTATTGATCATACATTATCTCCATGTAAAATTTATTATACACAAGTGTACCCTTTGATATACCATAAGGGTCTTAAGGAATAAGTCAAAGTATAACTCATCATACACAAGATACTATGATGATCTCAAGTTCAAGGATCACTTGTACTACTATCACTACAGGAGCTTATTCTCCAATAAGCACCTACATACTTGCTTTAGTGTCTCTACACAAATGATCATGAGATCAATCATCTTCATCCAATGAGCAAGCAACGTATGTACCAATCTATCCGGATTCACTAATCCCCAATTTAGTAATCCAACGATTGGGAACTATTTTAGTTTTAAGCTTTCTAAGAATTTAGATCTCATTAGAATGATCATCATTATTATTCTAAAAGCATTGCTTAAAACTATGGGTTTATCACATATTATAAAACAACATCATGTAGATAATTAAAAGCCTTTAATAAATTTATACTTCTTATTAATAAATGAATAAGATTATTACAAAGTATATGCTTTATCATCAAACATGATTTGCTTATGTGCATACTACTTTTACTTTTGAGTTGCTACCCTGAACCGACAGCATCGACCCTTTGTGAGGTATTGCTAAGTGTAGTTTGTAATAGATGTGATCATCGTTGTGGTGTACCCTGTGTCTGGGCGAATACCAATGAGTGCCATGTAGACCCGTAGTTTGGTCTAGCAAACCAGGATTTCAGGCTTTTCCGCTCAATCGTAGCGTCTTTTTTTCTGATTTGACTGTTTCAACTTATGAGACCTCCTTTGCAACTCAAAGTGGACCGAGCCAGAAGGGTGGGACCCATATAAGGTAGCCACATATACACCTGCAGCCAACCGTGGGTGTACTTATAGGCTTCTTCCTTTCACAAGTCACTTTCACGTTGCGCCACACAGAGAATCCAAGAGTTCTTATTCAGATCTGCTGAGTTCGGGCCGTTTTCTGTGAATTCTGTCATCGTGCAAGTGTTTCACATTATCCTGGTAACGTATGCATGTTTTCTTTTTCAGTTTTGTCCGTTGGAAAATGAGTTATCATATAAAATGCGTCTAAAGACATAGTAGTGAATATGCACGCCTATATGACTTGATAAAAAATATTTAACATAGTAAATGTTAGTATTTAACCATGCTGAACATAATAATGTGAAAAAAATTTGACTTTTAAAACAGTCAAATTGGCACCTTTTTTTGTTATTTCTTATCCTATTTGAGGACAAATGAGCAAAGGTAGTAAAGTAAAGTAATATGGGTAATTAGTCTACCATCATGAATTGTGACTTTGACATGTGTATGCATATTGGATGTTTATAACTTTGGGTAGGTGTGCTACTGAATGGCCACCTAGTCATGCCTATGCGCATGTGGATAGTTCTTTTTAAAAAGGAGACTCTGATAAAAATTTTCCATGGGCCTAAGCATTGTGTAGTCATGCATTTTTAACTCTACTATAGGCGTATGCTAAAGTAATGCATGCATGCATGTAGTCATAAAAATGCATTTTGAAAAGCTTCAGGTTAGAATTTACCACACCTTTTCTGAGGTGATTTGGAGACTTATGTCCAGATATTATGGATCCGGATCAGCCGAGTAGTTCCTGTATGACCACTTCAGGTGTGCGGAGGAGGGCTTCTGAAGTGCCTCGACCCCGTTAAGTCAGACAGCCTCGCCATTTGGTGGAGGCAGTGATTCGTCCTATCCAGGTTGATGTACCGGATATTGAGGATGAGGAGAAAGATGTACTGGTTACTGCTCCAGCTCCTGCTGTTCATGCTCCCCGTAGGGGTCTTCCTGACAATAATTTGACGATCTCAAAGCTTTTGGGTGATTTGAGTCGCCACCCCTTAGTTTACTTGCAGGAAAACGAGGTAAAAGCCTTTTTCCTATTGATGAGGAGCAAGGATTCTGATGATTGATTTGCATTGATGTATGTTCCCGGCTTTACATAGCCTCGAGGAAACTGGTTCAACATACACTCTCTATACCAGGCTCTACATCCAGATTATCGAGATATTGTGCATGGTTGGGGCTTTAGTGCGTTCTTTTCCATTCATCCCCACTGTTGTCCCTGGGGTTTCCTCAGGGCATTGTCTGAGTGCTAGTTTCACCAGACTCAGTCTCTCTATTTGTTAAATTATGAGGTGATGATGACATTGATGGATTGGCAGTTTATCACCAGTATGGAGTTTGGAGGGGCGACAGTGCCTTGTACGGCAAATATTACCCCGATTGCCGTGAGATCCATGTTAGGAGTCTCGGCTGAGGTGCTCAAGGGCAGGATCGTCTGTACGGGTCCTTTGAGCGTAGATGATATGAGTGGGCTATTGAGTGAGCCTATGCCCGCGTGATTGTTCCTGGTGATTGTTTCTAGTGATTATTAGGGGTTGTTTCATAGCAGACAACTCTTCCACGGTGTCATTCGCTTTGATCAGCGCCATTCGGGAGGTGGACCGTATTGGAGAGTATGATTGGGGCTCCTAGACCTTTGCCTATTTCCTCAGGGGAATGCGCATACGTTCGCAGGGCTTGACAGAGGCTTCACTAGGATTTTACCCGTTTCTGCTAGTGAGTATTTCTCTTTTGATTTCCCATGTACAGGTTAAGATTGTTGACTGACAGCAGATGCTTGCCTTTGTGTTGACAGTTTTGGGCCTATGAGAGGCTTCCATGTTTGCGTCCTATTAGTGTGTTAGGTTTAGATACCTATCCACGAGGACGATAATGGAATCATTCCACTTTGACGGAGGTTCCTGTAGCTGAGGATGTCAACCATTGTCACTTACAGTTGGAGTTATTGACAGCTGATGCCATCACTTAGGTTCCTTACTCTGGGGAATATTTGATAATTGGCTTTGAGGATAGATACCCGACTGGTGTCGAGTATGTGATATCCACTCGTCGGATTCCTCTCTTTACAGATAGAGGATGGGAGCTCTATTTAGGAGAGCGTGCTATTAGGAGCACCACAGGAGAGATTCATGTACCTATCTTGCCTCATGCCAAGCGTTATTGGCATGTGTCGCAGTCGCCTGTCAGTGATATCCCGTTAATGGGCATTGACGGCTTTACATTGTCAGAAGGTTCATTTACTTAAGAGGTATTATACCGCTGGTGGTCCCCTCGTACCATCGGAGCCCAGACTCGCGCCACTCAGTTTATAGGGGATATGGTTTATGGATCCATGATGATGACGGATTGGATGACATGCGTCCGAGATCCTACTCATTTGACGCAGATTGACAGTTTGACCTGGCTGTTGGACCGGGCACATTTTTTCATCCAACATTTGGGTCAGAGGAGGATACTTTTGATCTTTCCAGCTCAGGGACTTCAGATGACCCATATGGTTTTGCCGGTGCAGATCCTCCCTTGTATAGGCCTGGCATCCCTCTTGGCGGAGATCCAATGACTCAGGAGGAGTTACATAAGATGGATAGGATTGATGATGTAGACATCAACACCATTGACTTTTTCTGATGTGTATTCTCGCTATATCTTTTGATAGGACTCTGTTAGATATTGGGTGGCTGTGCCCTATTCTCATTATATCTTTTGATAGGCCTCTGTTAGTCGTAAGGCATCTGTGCCCCATTTCCCTGTATTCTTTTAGCTGTACAGAGATGATAATGTACTTAGGAATGTATTGTTTTCTATTCCCTACATCATATTGCCATCTATTATTTGTCATGCATGTATTATGTCATGCATATGTATGTCCAGAGATATTTAGCATTAACCCCTGGATGGTCTTATAATATGGCCTATATAGATGTCTTCTTCGATAGTTAGCCGCATTGATCACACCCTACCAGTATTGGTATTCTCGCGTTTGAGATCCTGGTTTAATAGTTTATAACCTTCAGACAAGGTGATTGTAGATTAGCTGCTGCCGCATTCTATGACCCTCCTGATGTTCCAGGTTTTATTGGGATTTGTAGAGGGCATGCTGGAGCATTGGGTATCGGATAGGCTGGTTTTTTGGTTTGAGACCCAGGAGTTGACTCCCACTTTAGAGGAGTATAAGCGGTTGACGGGTTTTCCATTGGACATGCCTTGCGCTCAGATGGCTATCGGGGATATACGCCGGTAGTTCATGACCCTCATCGGGTTGAGGCGTATAGTAGCACAGGATGAGATTACATCCGGTCATGTGGTGTCCCAGCATTTTTTGATAGACAGATTTGGCTCAGTGGACAGCTTTGGATAGCACTCCGGGGATTTCATCACGTCGGAGGATCAGTGACGTGTTGCCAGAGTAGACGTACTCCTGATCTGCGCAGTGGCTTATTTGTATATGCCATTGTACATGGATTATCTTGACATCGATGTTGTCAAGGCGGTGAGAGCTCTCAGGGTGGGTCATACCATTGTACGGATGATTGTGGCAGAGACACTGAGGTCGACCACGTATTGCCACACCCATTCAGCAAGGATATTTATAGGCAGTTTGATCTTGTTGTACGTATGGTTTATGTCACACTTGAGACTGATTGGTACCTTCCTACAACACGGGTACTATTTTTCTCATGAGATAGCTATGTCTTACTCTTTTCAGCCAGCGGAGTGTATAGACGCTACATCCTGGTCGGCGTTCTTAGCAGGGATCGAGGATCCATTTGACATTCTGCAGTGTACAGGGCTCAACTCACCCTATAACTTCATTATTCATGCATCGGGCATGGACTATCTCCCTCTGGCTAGTTCGAGGGGCATGACCACATATCACCCACTGGCTGTGATGTCACAGTTTGACCAATTTAAGGACGTTCATCCTTTTAAGGGGGCATTGGGCCAGCGTTTGTCTTCTTGGCATTTGTCAGCATAGGATAGATCTAGGGTGTATGTATGTTCTGATCAGTATGACAGTGCTAAGTTATTGTTAGCCATCCTGGCCGTTTGACAGAGTATTCTGCATGGATGGAGATAGAGATGGCATTGGCTGCGGTAGTATCCATAGTGCCGGGGATTGAGTTTGGTAGTAGGGAGCCCATGGAGGACATTGATTTTACCACGGAGGAGAAGCCATTCACTGGGTTGCCATTAACTCTTGCTGATTCTCCCAGTATGACTGCTACTATGATCCAGCATTCAGCAGAGTATTTAGAGTAGAGTCTTCATTTAATGACCTTTGAGAGAGATCATGCTAGGGCCTTAATATTGACAGCTCTGACTGGGAGAGATGCCACTCTATTAGAGAAAGATGAGGCATTAGTTCATAGAGATACTGCTGTTGCTGAGCGGGAAGAGGCCATATCATCTAGAGATGCAGTTATTGTTGAGCGGGATAGCGCTATATCTGCTCGAGATATCGCTATTATAGATAATACTGTAGTGAGGTCCCTTACTACTAGCATCATTGTAGAGATGAGCACGTATATTGATGAGCATAGTGCCACTATGCAGTTGGTTATAGATCTGTTGGCTCGTGTTGAGACCCTTGGGCAGGAGATCACATCGTTACCTCTTTCTTCTGAGAAAGATGCCATGTTGGCCTTGATAGCCCGCATACACTGACTTGTAGATGGGCTTATATTTTCCTGCATAGACTAGCTTAGCCATTTTTTTATGCACAGTACACATTGTATATATCAAACAACATTATATATGGTAGGGAAATATTTGTTGATTCACTTCCCTTTTAGTTATGCCTTGTTACTTGCTTGATATTTGTCTGTTTCTCCAGGACTTATGATTTTATGTATTCTGAACTCCTCCTTGATGGATGGACATTGAGATTTCTCAGGACCTTTTAGAATGGATCGTTGATCTGTATGCATTCCCTACCATCTTTGGTGTCTTTGGACTGGTGTATGGAGAGGAGTGTGACTTTCCTCTCTGGGGTTGACCGCACCACAGATAGTTGCCGGTACTCCTTTGTATGGGGGAGCCCAGTTAGTTTCATCTCTTATGCATTGGTGTTTCTCTTCGAGGAATCAATCGCAGCTTAGATGGTCACCGATTCTCCCATTTATGTGGGGAGGTTGGGTAGTTCCATCCATTTGGTCTGAAGCCAATGAAATGTGGGGAATTGAATGATGATCCCAGTACCATTGACAAGTCTTTGTGTTTTGGTAAGGGGTAAGACCGAACAATGAATAGCTGCCTACGTACTCCTATTGAAGAAGAGATCAGGTCTGCGTAGTTCGAACCTGGTGTAGAGGTTCAACACTGTATGTGGCAAAAAGGGTGTAAAGATGTTTTTGTTTTTGATTTTGTTTTTGTTGTGGTGAGATCGGACCATATAAAATGGTTGCCTACGTACTCCTGTGTATTGGAGAGATCAGGTCGACGTAGTTTTCCCCATGTACATGACGAATTATAGATGAAAAGTTTAATCTCATGTACAGGATAAACTGAAGGTGTGAAAGGTTTAATCCCTGGCGGCACAACCTAAGATGTGAAAGGTTTTTAAAACTCGCGGGGAGTGAAGGATCTAGTTATCTAAAACCAAGTTGCTGGTTGAAAAGTATGATTACCCCTGATGGGGAAAATGGGTGTGAAAAAGGTTGTATGTAGCGAAGGATTTGGAAAACCTGAATTGACTGGGGATCTGGTGATCCAAAACTAGGATGCTTGCATAATCGTATCTTCAGACATTGTACCATTTCATGGTGTTCAAGTTAATAAGTTGTGGAAATTCATCGACATCCATCTCCTATAATCTGAGAGCACCTCTTGTCAATACCTCCTTGACAATAAATGGGCCTTCCCAGTTCGGGGAAAATTTTCCTTTGGACTATTCTTGGTTGTTAATGATCTTCTTCAAAACCAAGTCATGTTGTTAGAACTGCCGTAGCCGAACTTTTCTGTTGTAGGATCTGACGATCCTTTGTTGATGTAACTGACCGTGGAAGATAGCAGCGACTCGCCTTTCTTCTATTAGAGACAATTGGTGATACCTATCTTGTAACCATTGGTCTTCATCTAGCTGAGCATCTATCAACACTTTGAGGGATTCCATTTCCACTTCTATGGGGAGCACTGCTTCCATCTCATAGGTTAATGAGTAGGGGGTTGCCCCAGTGGAAGTACGCATTGATGTTCTGTAGGCTAACAGAGTCAGAGGCAATAAGTCAGGCCATCCTTTATGATTGGCAGACATCTTTTGCATGATCTTCTTGATATTCTTGTTAGCCGCTTCAACAACACAATTCATCTTTGGACGATAAATGATGGAGTTGAGATGTTTGATGTGGAATTGACTTCATAACCCATCCTTCATTTTGTTGTTGTGGTTCTTAGCATTGTCTGATACAATTACCTCGAGTTGTCCATATCAATAAATGATATTGTTTCTGAAGAAATCAATGATAACTTCTTTAGTAACCTTGAGGAAGGAGGCTGCTTCTACCCACTTAGTGAAGTACTTGATCATGGTGAAGATAAACTGATGCCCATTATTGGCTTTGGGCTCGACGGGCCCGATCACCCACATTCCCCACATTGAGAAGGGTCAGGGCAAACTCATATTGTGGAGCTCCCTTGAAGGGGCATGGATAGCATTCCCATGAATTTGGCATTGATAATATCTCTTGACGTGATCATCATAGTCAGCCTTGAGAGAGAGCCAGTAATGCCATGTTCTTAGGATCTTCTTAACAAGTAGGGGGTCGCTCATGTGTGGGCCACATACTCCACCATGGATTTCATCCATGAGCCTCTGAGCTCGGTCCTTGTCCAGACATCTGAGGAGACCTAATCCTGCTTTTCTTTTATAGAGTGCTTCTCTGCTCAGGTAAAATTTCATTGCCATTCGATGGATCCGCTTTCTTTCAGCTGGACTCACCTCAGTAAGTGTAGATCCATCTTGCAGATACTCATTGATGTGCTGATACCAAGGGTGTTGGATGGGAGGTAGCTCATCCAATACTTCTCAAATGTAGTTCCCATATGTTGGAGCCTTTTGTTGGGCAAATGTGATGATTGACATGTTTTCCTTGTCAAGTATGTTGATCAAAGAGGCCAAAGTTGCTAGTGCATCTGCAAAGTCATTCCTATTCCGAGGAATGTGGAGGAAGGATATTTCTTCAAACTCCTAAGCCATCTGTAGAACCTGTCGATGGTAAGGCAGCAAATGTAGCTCTTTGGTGTGATAGATTCCTGTGGTTTATTTGATTACAAATTCAGAATCCCCAAAGATAGTTAACAGTTAGATGCCCATTGATTAAGCAAGTTTTAGCCCCATGATATAGTCTTCAGACTCAGCTATGTTGTTGGTGTTGGCAAACTATAATTTGACGGTCGTGAGATGTTGCTCCCCCGTAACGGATACTAGAACTGCTCCAGCCCCAGAACCTTTTACGTTTATAGCTCAATCAAAATACATCTTTCATGATTGGTGTGTATCGTCCTGATGGCGTTGTTGAATTGTCATTATCCCTTCATCGGGGAAGTATGTTTCCAAGGGTTTGAAATCCCCTGAAGGTGTGGCAGCCAGTTGATCCATAATTCCTTGACCTTTGATAGACTTTTGTGTCACGTAGACGATGTCAAATTATTGTAGGATCAACTACCATCTGGATAGTCGACAATTCAACATGGGTTTGCTAAACACGTACTTGAGAGGATCCATGCGGGATATGAGATGGGTTGTGTGACCATTGAGGTAATGATGTAACCTCATGGAAGCCTAGCTAAAGCACAACAAGTTTTCTCAATCATAGTGTACTTGTGTTCATTGCTGCTGAATCTTTTGCTGAGGTAGTAAATAGCTCACTCTTGGCCTTTGTCATCTTTCTGTCCCAGCATGCAGCCCATGGAATTGTCATTGATGGACAGGTACATGAACAGGGAAACATCATCCCTAGGTGGTACCAAAATAGGAGCTCTGAGTAATTGCTCTTTGATTGTAAGGAAGGCTTTCTGACACTCATCATTCCATTTCATGGAGGAGTTCTTTCTTAACAACTTGAAAATTGGCTCACAGGTTGTTGTGAGTTGGGAAATGAATCGGCTGATGAAGTTGATTCTTCCCAAAAATCCCCGTATTTCCTTCTTTGTCTAAGGAATGGGCATTTTTGTGATGGCCTGGATTTTGGTGGGATCCAGTTCAATCCCTTTGTGGCTGACTAGGAATCCTAGCAACTTGCCTGATTTAATGCCAAAGGCGTACTTGGCTGGATTCAACTTCAAGTTGTACTTACGCAGCCTGTTGAAGAAATTTTTGAGATGGTCTATGTGGTCTTCCTCCCTTTGGGACTTGACAATGATGTCATCCAAATAGATCTCTATCTCCTTATGCATTAAATCATGGAAAAGAGCCATCATGGCTCGCTGGTAGGTATCTCCAGCATTGATAAGGCTGAATGACAATCGTCTATAGCAAAAGGTTCCCCAAGGAGTGATGAATGCAGTTTTTTCACGATCCTTTTCAGCAACCATGATTTAATGGTACCCCGCAAAACTGTCAGCAAAGGAGTACATGTCATATTGAGTTTTATTATCAATGAGTATGTGGATGAATGGTACAAGAAAGCTATCTTTGAGACAAGCTTTATTCATATCCTTGTAATCCACGCAAACTTGCACCTTTCCTCCAGGTTTAGGTACGGAGACTATGTTGGATAGCCATTCAGGGTATGTTGATACCATAATGATGCCAGCTTGAAATTGTTTCACAATTTCTTCTTTAGCTTTTAAACTCCATTCAGGTTTTAATCGCCTGAGCTTCTGCCTGACTGGCTTGAATCCCTCTTTGATGGGAAGGCGGTGAAGGACAATGTCAGTGGATAAACCGGCCATGTCTTCCTGAGACCATGCAAATACATCCTGGAATTGGGTCAATAGAGTAACCATGTCATTCCTTTGGTTTGAAGTGAGGTCCGTACCAATCTAGATTTGTTTAGGGTTTTTTGAGGTTTCGAGGTTAAAAGAGGTGGTTTGATCAAGATTTGGCTTGTGTTTGTCTTCGACCCATTCTTTGATCTCCTGAGGTATCTCATAGTCCTCTTGTATTTCCATCAAGTCTGAGTCCAACTTTACTTCAAAGTTACAATCATCATGGAGAATAGGCACCTCATCAGTAAGTTTAGACATATTTAACTTTAGAGTCCTGAAACAAAATGCTTTCACTTAATATATGAAACTGTTCAATCATACAAAGTGTTAGCATGTAATGACAAAAGTAACTGCTAATATTGTACAGAAAAAGTAAGCAGTTATTGCTATCTACAGGGCAGAGGGAGTTTCTGCCCTTTTTACCCTCATCGGCAAATGCAAGGAGAGTTACTCCAATTGCCAAGGGTGAAGTCCTGGTGGACGACTGTGATGAAGGGGCTATTGTCGTCCTCCTTCGCCTGAATGATGACCATGATATCTGGACAATCATCATCTGGTGTATCTCTGTTTGTACTGTCCATGTGAATTATGATGCGTATGTTTGATAAGCACATCGCAATGTCCTGCTTACGCTTCTGCTCCGGATCTGATATCAAGACCACTTTTCTTTTAACCGGTATCGGCTTTGGAAATAACATAGTCATCACATGAGTAGGAACCTTTATTGAAGTTTGTATAGATTCAGCTCCTGTAGGTACAGACAATCGCCATATGGCTAAAGATGAAGGAACCTGTTTGTGTCTGTGAGGGTTCCTATGAATGGGGCTAGAAGAATTGCTTAGTCCGGATGTCCCTATTTTCCTGGGAACTTGAATTGGGTGCTTAATGCCATGATGGTCTTTGCCCAACCCTTGTCCAGGTTGTTAACCCAAAGAAATTATCTCTTGACTTGCCGACATTATCTCGATAGAAACCCTGAGTTTTAGAGGTGGCGCCCCAATGGGATGGTAGTGAGTGTTGCTCACCTTTAAGGTATGGAAGCTGACAGGCTCAACTTCTGAATTGAAACTGATGAGGGGGATATCACATTGTTCACGACATTCTGGCTCAACATTAGTAGTAACTAGGTTGTTGTTAATGATGTATTTGAGCTGTTGATGAAGGATGGATGGGACAACTCCAGCCATATGAATCCACGGTCTTCCCAAGAGTAGGTTGTCTCCTGTAGCTATTTTGAGCACATGAAAAGATAAGCAGAATGTTTGTGAACCAATCTCCACAGGTTGTTTAATCTCTCCGACAGCATTTCGTCAGGATCCATCAAAAGCTTTGATAATTGTATGGCTTCTTCGGATCCTGTTGAGATTGATATTCATCTTCTCCAAGGTGGTATAAGAGCAGATATTCAAGGATGACCCTCCATCTATCAATACTCCTGCGACCACGTATCTGAAGGACAACACCGCTATATGTAATGGCTTGCAATGACCCGTCCCTTCGGGAGGTATGTCGTCATCAGTGAATGATATCACATTGCTGTTAAAAATGTGATCAACCAGGTGACGGAACTTTTCAACATCCACTGATTTTTGCAGGTGAGCTTCTTTTAAAACTCTTAGTAAGACCTTCCTGGGATCCTCTGAGGAGAATACCAAGTCCAGTATGGAAACCTATTGTGGAGCTTCTTTCAAGCTTAGAACCACCTTGGCTTCATTGTGTCCCATAGCACGGAGGAATTCTTCAATCTTCTCCATGGGAACTTTCCCCTTTGATTTGATGATAGGCTTCATCACCCGTTGGGGAAGGTGAAGTGGACTTTCTTTCAACACCACAATAATTATATTAGATGTGGATCCTTTAGCCTCTCCATAATTCCATGGCACTTTCTATAGGCTGAAAACAAGATATCGTGGCCTGAATGGCAATATGTTTGGCTTTGGCGCAACCACTTTCAAAGGATTTTCAATACCTTTGAGTTGAATAGGTTGAATTGTATATGATGGGCTAGCTGAATCTGTATCAGAAGATATAACTGCTATGACTCCCTTCCACTTTATAGGAAATGTTTCCCCACTCTCTAGTAATACAGCGTCATTGTCTGTCATTTGTAGGACACCGTGGTAATTAGGTTCTGAATAAGATGGCGGAGTGCATAGCATTCTCCAGTGCTGTGACCGTGAGAGTGGGAGTGGTATTGACATACTCCATTAAAATCAAACCGTCTTGAACGTAGGCTGATTAGAGGTAGCAGAGCTGTGATTCTTTCTTCATTGATCAGCATCTGCAATATCTCCTCCATCGGTTGGCCTAAATAGGTAAATTCCCTTTTATTGGCTAAATCCCGACGAGCTTTGGCATTTGCTCTCTTTGCAATTTTATCCTCCAATGTTTCACTTTATGGAGTACATGGTGGAGTACTTGTAACAAGAGGAAGGAGGCTAGCATGCTCCTGGCTGAATAATTGATGTGTGACTTGGTGCTGATGGACCACCAGTTCTACCATTTGATTAACTTGCTCGCTTAGAGCCTTCATTTATCGTTCCATCATAAATTGGAACTGTGCATAATCCCATTTGTCAGAACTATCCTTGCTGGTTTGGAAGGATCCACCACTGTAGTGGGAAATCTGTCTACTACTCCAATTAATCATGTTAACCTCTTCTTCTTTGTGTTGAGGAAGAGGGTTGTCTTGCACATGGGGTTGGTCGGGTTTAATTACCATGATCTCACCATTATTAATCAAATCCTGGATCTTTTGCTTCAAGGCCCAGCAATCCTGAGTATCATGGCCTAGAGCTCCAGCATGATAAGCACACTTCCTGTTAGCATTGAAACCCTTCCCATTCGGGTTGGCTGGTGGAAGAAGATGGGTAATTTTCTTCTGAGTTGTCAGAAGATTGAGAATGTTCTTGAGCGAATCCCCTAACGGTGTGAACACTTGAGTGTGTCTGATTTCTCCACCTTTTGGCAATCGATGGTTTGAAGACTGTGCTTGAAAAGGGGAGTAGTTTCTCCTTTGAATAGGCATGCTTTGACTACCTTTTTGCCCTTGTAGTATCAAGAAAACATCCTCCTCTTTCTTCTAATGGACCCTCCAGGGGTTGTTTCCATAACTTCCAGACTGGATGTGCTCAGCTACAGCTTTGAGAGCGGCAAGGTCTTGAATCATTCTAGATTTCAATCCCATCTCAGCCATTTCTCCGAGTTTGATCATTTCAGAGAATGGTTTGCCAATGCCAGCTAAAACTTTCTCATAAAAGGGAGATTCTTGAATATCTATGAAGGTCATCAACATTTCAGACTCAGTCATAGATGGAATAACTTGAGCAGCCAGAAGCCTCCATCTTTGGGCATACTCTCTAAAAGACTTACTAGCTTATTTTTTGACCTTGGTAATTTGGTACCGGTCAGGAGCCGTCTTAGTTTGGAATCTGTACTAACTAAGGAAAGCATGAGCTAGGTCCTCCAAGCTATGAATCTTGGAGTTGTCTAATCTAGTGTACCATGATCTGGCTTCTCCAGTCAGACTCTTCTGAAACAGCTACATTCTGTGATTTTCATCCTCGACATAAGATCTGAGCTTCGTAATGAAGATTTTCAAATGTGTGTAAGGATCTCCCAATCCATCATACTTTTCAAAATCAGGAGTCTTGATATTCTTTGGATAATAAACCTCAAGGAAGATACAAAGGTCTGAATACGAAAAACTCTTATGTGCTCCAGTCCCTTTGATAGGCCGAATGGTCTCTTCTATTTGTAGGACTTTCTTCCTGATATCACCGGTGTCTGTATCTTTCTTGAGATGGGTGGTTTCAGAAGTTCTATTGGCTTTGTCCAACTGAGATTCAGGTACAGGAATTTCTTTGTCCGGTCCCTGAGGTCCTCCCTATGTAGAGGATTCTGTATGTGTGGATATTTATGGACCCTGAGTGGACTTGTGTAGTTCGTTAAGCAGAACAGCTGACTCTGTAATTTGGTTACTTAATCCTTCGAACTCCTCACGAGAGACATAAGTAGGATTAGACTGACCAGGTATAGCCATGCTTGGCTTTAGGCTTGTTGCCTTTTTGGTTTTTGAACGGATAACATGACCAATTATTTCCCTACAAAAAGACTTGTGTAGTTTAGTCTTAGGGAATGTGGAAATGTTACATGCTATGTGATGTGTCTATTTTAGGAGTATTATCATGTACAACGGATGTCAAATGTTTGTATGATAAGAAAGCATGTCAGTTTTTGATTTAAAAGGGAATGTATGTACGCATATTCCTTTTTATTTTCCATTACTGATGAGTGAGTTTTATACACATGAATTGGATACATTCGGGCTTAATTTATTGTTATTCTCAAGTCTTTTAGAATAGTTTTTAAGTATTTGTGTCCATTCATGCATGTTTTACATTATTTTGTAGGATTTGGGACAAAAGTTACGTGGATCGGCGTTTGGGGTGGCTAGATTCGCGTTTTCGGCTTGCCATTTACACATCAGTCACTTTAGAGCCAATTTGAGTATTTCTATGGACCTTATTTCGAAACACTTAAAGAATGAAAGTTGTAGATCTACTTCTCCTCTTTCCGAAACATCTTCAATCGTCGAAATCGGAGTTCGGACGAAGAAGCTATGGCCATTTTCCTAAAGGACGTGGGAGCAGAAAATTTCCAAAAAAAGCACTAGCACCGTGGCGCTAATTTCAAGGCAATTTCCAGAGCCGGGGCGCTATAAGGCAGAGTTTGAGTGTCGAGCCCAGTGCTGGGGCGCTGGGGGAAGAGGTTGGTGCAGCCTGGACGCGTTTTGGGCGAATTTTGACATCTTTTTGACTCCAAATTGGATTGGGTTTGTTCCTAATCTAAAAATTTGACTTGTAACCTATAAATGCATGATGGGAGGCATAAAATAAAGGGGGATTACATAGCTTAGATTAGAGATACACTCCATTAGATTAGACATTAACCCTAATTCTTATTAGTTTTGGAGATTGAAGCAACTTGGAGATCATTGAAGATCAAGAGCAAGAGCAAGAGGGGAGCATCAGATTTGCTGACAACAGATTATATTATCTTCTCTTATCATACTTTTATCTTTTAATGTTTATTCAATTGTGGATTTTTAGTTTTAATTCATTAATTATGAACTAACTCTTTTATTAAGATTTTAATTGAACTTTTTATGGCTATAAATTAGGTATTTGATTTATTCCAATTATTTGTGTTGAAGTGAATTGTTCATCTTGCTTTGAGCTTATTGATTAATTATCTGATCAATAATTATCTTGTTACTCTAGAAGGAATTAGGAAAGAAATTCTAGGGTTAGAATTGGGCTTGGTGACATGTGACTTAGTTATTTGCACAGTGAATAATTAGGTTTGTGAATAGAATGAGAATATCTATTTGACGCATGTAACATAAGAGCAATTGGGTTTGTAGCGAGTTTAATTCAATTATTTTGCATAGAGATATAGCAAAATTAATCTGGGTTAAATAGAAGGCAATTGATCACTCGAGAGAGGGCTTTTGGCATTTGAGAATTCCTGTTAACAATTCAGTAGATATAATAATTGAGATAGTTGAATAATTGATTTATAATTCATAATTGGGGATATTGGAGTCTTAATTCTTATTTATTTGAATTCCATCAATTCTTAGTTGTTTATTTGCTTTCTTTTAGAATAATCTTTTTGTTTTGTTTAATTTAGTTTTCTTAAATCTAGAAATCATAATTATTGGTTGTTTAAATAAAATTGATTTGGTTAAGAATTAGTATTTGGTAATTTTTATTAAATAATTCCTCGTGGGAACGATACTCTACTTTCACTTTATTACTTGTTGACCGTGTATACTTGCACGTATTCATTGATTGCGAAATCAATCAACAAGTTTTTGGCGCCGCTGCCGGGGAATTAATTTAATAATTATTTACCAATATTAATTTCAATCAAATTAGTCTTAATTTAAACATTTTTAATTTTATTTTTATTTCTCATTCTCTTCCTATATTTCTCTCTTTTTAGGTACCATGGATAACTTTGCGTACACTACTACAAAATAGTAAATAGACAACACTTAAACCACAACGTTTTTATAAAAAACGTTGTGGTTTTTTTTCCATAACGTTTTTAAAAAAACGTTGTAGATATATATACAAAAACGTTATCTATTTAAAAGGACATTTTTTTTGTTTTAATTAGATAACGTTTTTTTTAAACGTTGTCTATGGATAAAAACACGGAGCTAAAAATCTTTATCAATTTAAAGAGTTTACTTTTCTTTTCTTTTTCTCGCTCTATCAGCCCTCACCTCTCTTCCTTCTTTCTCATCCCTCCATCCTGTCTCACAAATTCCTCCAGCTTTCCAGATTCAAAATCATTCTCTCCCCCTTCATTTTCATGGCAGATTTTACAGCTCCGTCATTCTGTTTAGGGCTCGATTTTGACCTAGATTCGGAACCCCAAATCACTGTCAAAAAAGATTCGTCACCTAAACCAGCTCGACAACCTTCAACCTCTGTAAATCTGCTCCCTACAGTCGAAGAATTCGGCAACGATGATTTTGAATCACCCACGGTAGGTCCGGGTCCAGAAGTTTCGGACCCTCCTCGGACACTCAAGCGCCTTCGCCGGGGGCCCACACCGGTTGCCCAGAAGCCAGAGCCAGTGGTGTCTTGGTGTAAGGTAGATGATGAGATTGAAGAGTTCTCTTCTCAGGAGGATAAGTGTATAGGTAAATTTTAGTGAGAACTTGATATTATTTTGTTTTTGTGCTCTAAATTTGGTCTTGTTGTTTGTTTGGTCCAAAAAGAGTCGAGAATACGTGACGAGAAAGAGAAAATGGAGAACCTACTCCGTCGACTCACGTCGGAGAGAGTTCCGCTGCGAGTCCACGACGTTTTAATTAAGGGAAACACCAAGACGAAGGACCAACTCATCTAAGCCCTAAAAATTGATCGCTGCGAGTCCGCTCCTAGGTATGTTTTAATTGATTTGTATTTATCTATTGTAAATTTTTTAATTTTGTTTGTTTGTCATTTCCTTCCCGTATGCTGGTCGATCACTAAATTGAAAACTTCTTTTTTTCCAGTAGGAATTTAAACATCAACTTGTTCAAGAGCTCTTCTTCAGAGAACACCTTGTGAGTTTCTTTTTCTAATTGCTTCTCTGAAATTTTTATGTTTAAATTTTGTTGCTGAAATGTGAGGGAGAATTTTTCTTCAACAGAAAGGGAATTCTTCCTTGTGAGAAAGATTTCATCTGTCCTAAATGTAAGTTTGTTCGTGAACTTTGAAAGTCTTTGCATGAATGGCCTAGAGATGATAATATTAACAAATGTATTAGATGCTTGGTCGGTGCATGATTTTATACCTATTATGAAACACCATCATCAATTATTGTTTGCCTGCCTAAATTACCTTGGTGTTGGACTGTCTTCATATGTAGATCACTCATGAACTTGGTGCAAAAATTTTCATGAACCCTAATTTATTCTATAGGTTATCAATATTAGTGGGTTGACTGATTTAAGGAGTGTACTCCCAAGTGCAAACTTTACTCAATTAATGTCTCAAGTGCAAACTTTACTCAATATTAGTGGGTTGACTGCTTTTCTTGTGTTTACACAAATGATGCTTGACTATCATATTGGTGCAGGTAGCATAGCACGAAGTTTGTCAAGTTATGTAATTACAGTATTCGAGCTCATTCCCTTCCTCGGGGATAATATTCCAAGTTGGGTTGGACATGGTAGTGAAGAAATGTTTGGGGCTCTATCTTTCAACATATTAGCTCCAATTCTCCTAGTTCTTTTGACAGTAATCCTATGCCGAGGTGTGGGTGAATCTTCTATATTGAATTCACTCATGACTGTTACAAAGGTAAACTTTCGATCTACTTTTTATCTTTCAATTATAATTGATTAAATTCGAGCCTGATTCTCTATGGTATTTTTTATCGAAAACAGTTGAGTTTAATTTATGCCTTGTGGTTGGTTATAATATAAACTGTTTGTCTCACTACTTTTTCTGTCTACTTGCTAGACACTTCAATTTTATGATTGCTAAATAATATTTCCTCAATGTACCTGTTCTGCCATTAATCAGTAATGACTGAAACTCAACATAAATGTAAGAATTGACAACCTCTTGGGCTGATGGGCAGGTAGTCATTGTTATTTTTGTCATCATTGTCGGTGCTTTTAAAGTTGATGTTTCAAATTGGACTCCATTTGCTCCAAATGGTTTTAAGGCAGTTTTGACAGGAGCAACTGTTGTATTTTTCGCATATGTTGGATTTGATGCAGTTGCTAACTCAGCAGAAGAATCCAAAAGACCACAAGTAAGTCGTAGGATAATAAATGGATTCCCTTGTTGTACTAGTGTACAATGCATTAGGCATCATGTTTATGAAGAAGATTCTTGTTTTGAATGTCTGTTAGTATTCAATTTTAATTTTTTTTGTCTTCAATGTGAAATTTCAGCGGGACTTACCATTAGGCATAATCGAAAGCCTTCTTATCTGTATTGTATTATACATTGTTGTTTGCTTAGTGATTACTGGAATGGTACCTTACACATCTCTTGGAGAAGATGCTCCTTTGGCCGAAGCTTTCACATTTAAGGGCTTAAACTATGTATCTGTGTTAATCAGTGTTGGTGCTATTGCTGGTCTCACTACAACCCTTCTGGTTGGTCTGTATGTTCATGTAACTTATGCCAGAGTTTCAGAGTCTTCACATCTTTCATCACATTATGTTTCCAGAGACATGATTGGATGTTACTGATTTGCAGTCTCGGTTATATCTTGGGCTGGGAAGGGATGGTTTACTACCTTCGATATTTGCTGAAGTACACCCAACACGCCACACCCCAATTCATTCCCAGGTCTGGGTTGGTATCATTGCTATTGTCTTGGCGGGGCTGTTCAATGTGCAAGTGCTTTCCCACATCCTCTCAGTTGGCTCACTGGTATGTCTGGTTCAAACTCTCATAATTTAAACTTGGTTCCAAAACTAGTAATTTGAACTTGATGAATGTCTCTTTTTTTATTTAGGCAAAGTAGGGTGAATTTTTTTGCTTACTTTCTTATAAAATTGATGTCATTATTAATTTTGTACTCTAGAATTCTTTGTGCTGAGAAGAAAAAATCTGCCAATGGCTCAGTTATATGTTCTGTTTTGATGGGTGATATAAGGATCATATAATATTTATGAAAGATGATTTGTCTATATCAAACATTCTATTCCTTGAGCATTCTACTCATGTTTGGAATTGGGTTGTGTATCACTAAGATGAACAATTATGTTTGTTTTAGACAGGTTATTCTGTTGTAGCAGCATGTGTGATAACCCTCCGCTGGACAGATAAGACTGCAAGTCAAGTTTCTGTGAGGTGGCGCTCAAATAGGATGGAAGGTGTCTTGTGCCTTATTATAATTTCCTTTAGTGGTTTCACTGCTGGACTCCTCTACCATTTTAGTGCTTCATTTGCATCTCTTATCATAGTCATATTTATTGAAGTCCTCGCTATTGCGGGTCTTTATTTTCGTTAAGTAAGTAAAAGTCAATATTTTGCATACAGGAGATTGTAAATTGATTTGCTAAAGATGGATGTGACAATTTTATTATCGGATATTGCATGTGTTACTTGAAGTGGAACAGAAAAGTGAACTTTGAATGTTTTTATGTCTTGTGCTCGTGAATGGCCCTCCGATTTCTGGCATTGATCGCAACATGGCATTGCAGCTTCCTGACAAGTGCACTGCTAATTTTCAACCATGTAATGAAGACTGAACTTGTTCTTTATGTTTTGATAGACACACTATTTCTTTTATATTTATTTATTACTATATATTATTTATATAAGTCTGGCCTGATAATTTGATTGCTCTTGTTGCAGGTGAAATTCTGAAGTAAAAGGATGTTATTTTTACACATGCTTAGGTAGTAGCTTAATTTTATGAATAGTTTGATTTATTGTGATTTATTTTATGGATTGAAAAGTGAATTTGAGATGTATATATGGATATTTTAGTATATATTTTGTGGATGTAGTAATTTAAAACTGTAAACTAATAATATTATTGGGATGTATTTTGAATGGTTAATACATTTTGGCTATATATCATGGCATTGGCATTAGCATATTGCAGGTGCATTGGTACTATAGGTGAACTGCATCTTTTTTTTTTCTTTTTTCTTTTTTCTTTTTTTATCTACAACGTTTAAAAAACGTTGTCTGATATACTAAACAACAACATTTTTATCCAAAAAAAGTTGTGGAATCATACCTTCTACAATGTTTTTAAGCATCTGCTAATTTTTGAAAAACAAATCTACAACGTTTTTTGAAAAAACGTTGTGTATTGTGTTTAACTACAACGTTTTAAAAACGTTGTGTAAGGGTGTCAAATAGATGACACCCTTAACCACGACGCTTTTCTAATTGAAACCGCAACGTTTTTTCGCGTTGTCTATTTACTGTTTTGTAGTAGTGGTATCAATGGCCATACACGAACATGACTCAACCACGGGGAGCGGAGATTGACAGACTCAAGAAACTTTCTTCATTGTCAGCACAGATGGAAACACTTTCGAGGATGCTTGAAGCTTTTGAAGCTCAACATCGTCAAAGTGTGGCGGTTACTTGTGATTATTGTGCTGGAAATCATATGAGTTATCAATGCGCCATCAATTTTGAGCCGGTACAGTATAGTGGTGATTACCCCAACAGTTATGTCTATCCCAACAACTATCATCAGGATTGGGGGTATCACCCGGATTTTTCATGGAGTAACAATCAAGATCAATTTTATGCTCCAAGTCCAACATACCCACCGGATTTCTCGTGTCCACCTCCACTACAACAGGAAGAACATTCAAATTGGGAGGAAGCCTTGGAAAAATTCATTAGAGCGTCTGAAAAAAGGAGTGAGGAGAGTGATAAGAGATTTGATCAAATGGAGCTAAGTATACAAAGTCAGAATGCATCAATCAAGAATCTAGAAAATCAATTGGGGCAGATAGCACATGCGTTGAACAACCATCCTCAATTCACTTGGCTCTATGACATGGATGACGAGACTGATGTTGAGCCCGAACCAAATCTGCAATCGGATGTGCCAAATGATATAGATGTTAAAAGAGAGGAAAGACTTGGAGACCAACAAAAAGAGATTGGCAAAGATCTAACTTTGAGCACCAATGAAGATGAGCCAATTTTGATAGTGTCCCATGTACCTTCTCCACCAAAGTTCAAGAATCTGGGCAATTTTGCAAAACCATGCCCAATTGGCAGTCATGTCGTTGGCAAAGTTCTTTGTGACATAAGAGCTAGTACAACTGTGGAGTCGTGGTGGGTTGAAAAGGAGAAGATAGAGGAAGAGCCCATTGTGTTTGACAAGCTTCCATGCCATAATTTGATCACAAACATAATGGGGAAAGCACCTAGTGGTTTGTCGTACTTAATGGGGATCCTATCTAAAAAAAACATGTTAGGTGACTTTAATACAATGGCTATTGTAAATGGGAACCTCCCAAAAGTTACATTATTTTCGATGGATGGAGGGTTCCTCAATTTTCGAAGGGGAATTGGATAGAGAATTGAAGAAGTCAGGCTGAGACTATAAAACAAGCGCTTATTGGGAGGCAACCCAAGTTTAATTTTTATTTTTAATTTTTATTAAGTTTTATATTAGTAGTTTTGAATTTGCATTTATTTAGGATTTAATAAAATTGCTTCTATCATTCTTTTACAGGTTATTCAAGTCAAATTCAAGTGTGGTGTCCAATTTGTCCATGTCCCTATCCTATTCTCCAAACTTAGCGGACAAGGAGGAAGATTGCTATATTTTTAGGGAAGTCATCTACTTTAATTTTTTCTAATTTAGTTATTGAGGACAATGTCTAGTTTAAGTTTGGGGGCATTTTAGTGTCGTATTGCATATAATTAGTTATCTGTATAGTAGTTCATTTTTTTTGTGTTAGCATTGTGTTTTTTTTAGGTTGCATATAGTACATGGTAGTTATTGGAATATTCATATATAGGTTATATTAGTATATGTTCATGTAGTATAATTGTAAATTTTTTTTTGCATGAATCTGTGTAATTGGTTGGTGTGGTCTTAGCTCGGCCTATGATAAGATTAGTATTAATTGTTAACTTGAACAGTGTTGATAATTGATGATGAGTTCTAATTTTAATCATAATGATAATCTGAGTCTGTCTGAAACTTATGTAACCGGTTAGCACTTAAAGTTTAACTGTTTTAATCCACTTGGTTCAAGGGTTTTATAATTTATTTCTGAGGGACAATCTTGGTTAAAATTTAAGGAAATTAGTGAACTGGCGGTAAAGGTTGGATTGACGTAAAAGCTTGAGTTTGGGGAAATCTATGGGGTATATATATATATATATATATATATATATATATACAAAATGAAAATGAAAAAAAAAAGAGAAAAAAAAGAAATGATGAAAAGAAAAAAAATGGAAAATCCAGAAAAAGAAAAAAAAATGAATAAACACTGTGGCATGCTTGTCTAGTTTTGTGGCCTTTGTTACTTGAGTAAGTAAGCCCGAGGGGATTGTCTTTACACCTAGCGCCCTAAGGTCTTAATGACTTGGGAGTCGTTGGTCGAAAGCTCGTTAAGGTAGCAGTGAAAAGCCTAAGGGAATAAGACATTGCACAGCCATGAGAAAAAAAATAAAAAAAACACGAGAAAGAGCAAAAATGCCCTCATGGTTGAATAAAAGTATAAATAAATCTTGTATTTACCCTTAGACTTGGTAATTGCTTAGTTTTAATTGGAGTTGTCATGTTCACAAAAGTAATTGAATTGGAACTGAAATTTTCCTTCTAAGAAGTTTGTTATGTGATTATCTTAAATTGTGGTTGGTTAGAATGGTTAACAAGCACACACACACAACATGGGTGATGACAGGTTTGGATTGACTAATTAGTTAGAGTTATGGATTTTGACTTGATTGGATATATTATTTGAGTACCAATGGTAACTTTGAGGCCTGTTGCTATATATCATACTGATTTATTACTGGGTTCGTATGTATATTAGGAAGTAGATCATGCGTATGCATTCATGTAGTTGAGTTAGTTTGTTTATTTTAGTTCTTTTGTGTCTTTTCTTGTGGACAAACAAAGGTTTAAGTTTGGGGATATTTGATGAGTGAGTTTTATACACATGAATTGGATACATTCAGACTTAATTTATTGTTATTCTAAAGTCTTTTAGAATAGTTTTTAAGTATTTGTGTCCATTCATGCATGTTTTACATTGTTTTGTAGGATTTGGGACAAAAGTTACGTGGATCGACGTTCGGGGTGGCTAGATTCGCGTTTTCGGCTTGCCATTTACATAACAGTCACTTCAAATCCAATTTGAATATTTCTACGGACCTTATTTCGAAAAACTTAAAGAATGAAAGTTTTAGATCTACTTCTCCTCTTTCCGGAACATCTTGAATTGTCGAAATCGGAGATCGGACGAAGAAGTTATGGACTTTTTCCCAAAGGACGTCGGAGCAAAAAATTTCCAAAAAAAGCACTAGCGTCGGGGCGCTAATTTCAAGGCAATTTCTAGAGCCGGGGCACTATAAGGCAGAGTTTGAGCATCGAGCCCAGCGCTGGGGCACTGGGGGAAGAGGTTGGTGCGGCCTGGACGCGTTTTGGGCGAATTTTGACATCTTTTTGACTCCAAATTAGATTGGGTTTGTTCCTAACCTAAAAATTTGACTTGTAACCTATAAATACATGATGGGAGGCATAAAATAAAGGGGGATTACATATCTTAGATTAGAGATACACTCCATTAGATTAGACATTAACTCTAGTTCTTATTAGTTTTGGAAATTGAAGCAACTTGGAGATCATTGAAGATCAAGAGCAAGAGCAAGAGGGGAGCATCAGATTTGCTGACAACAGATTCTATTATCTTCTCTTATCATACTTTTATCTTTTAATGTTTATTCAATTGTAGATTCTTGGTTTTAATTCATTAATTATGAACTAACTCTTTTATTAAGATTTCAATTGAACTTTTTATGGCTATAAATTAGTTATTTGATTTATTTCAATTATTTGTGTTGAAGTGAATTGTTCATCCTGCTTTGAGCTTATTGATTAATTATCTGATCAATAATTACCTTGTTACTCTAGAAGGAATTGGGAAAGGAATTCTAGGGTTAGAACTGGGCTTGGTGACATGTGACTTAGTTATTTGCACAGTGAATAATTAGGTTTGTGAATAGAATGACAATATCTATTTTCCGCATGTAACATAAGAGGAATTGGGTTTGTAGCGAGTTTAATTCAATTATTTTGCATAGAAATATAGCAAAATTAATCTGGGTTAAATAGAAGGCAATTGATCACTCGAGAGAGGGCTTTTGGCAATTGAGAATTCCTGTTAACAATTCAGTAGATATAATAATTGAGATACTTGAATAATTGATTTATAATTCATAATTGGGGATATTGAAGTCTTAATTCTTATTTATTTGAATTCCATCAATTCTTAGTTGTTTATTTGCTTTCTTTTAGAATAATCTTTTTGTTTTGTTTAATTTAGTTTTCTTAAATCTAGAAATCACAATTATTGGTTGTTTAAATAAAATTGATTTGGTTAAGAATTAGTATTTGGTAATTTTTATTAAATAATTCCTCGTAGGAACGATACTCTACTTTCACTTTATTACTTGTTGACCGTGTATACTTGTACGTATTCATTGATTGCGAAATCAATCAACAATTACATTGAGATTGACATGGAAATTAAATTGCAAGTATTTCAAATAGGAAAATATGAAGAGACTTCCCTTCGTGTTTGGTTTATCAAAGGTTGACCCAGCTTAGGTTACTCTCGCAGTTTTTCAGCATGAAGGTTCCCAAATCATTGCAATTTACTTAACGGGAAGTTAATCCGGTCTTTTAACTGGAGCGAATTTGGGTGGTGCCTTTCCTGAGCCTCGTTGGAATTAGTCTTCCTACGAGTCCAGTAATCAAACACCGATAAGATAGCCTCCTGGTGGGGGAACCACACAACATACATTCATATATAACGCTTCTCACTATGAGAGCCCTAAATCCGGGTCCCAAATCACCACGGATCTGGTACAATCATTCTATAACTAATGCAAAAGATATAAACATAAATTGTTTATACAATACACTTTACACACTATTTCTAAAAATCAAGTAACCTTAACTTATACACAATTCATAAACCATCTAACATATAACATTATTATCAAACTATACTATTACAAATTAGCTGCACATTTTATCCCAAGCTGAACTTGGCATTATCCTTTTCCTGTTTTTGAACGCATTCGCCTTATCTGCAATGTTTATCATGATATAGCAAGGGTGAGCATGAAGGTTGCCCAGCAAGTTTAAATATTATTTAAGGATATATCATGATTGAAAGAGTCTAAATAATAAGCTGGCTATAATTCATCAATATAATTGAGAACTAGCACGACCAAACTTTTGACTGAACAAGTATTACACATGAACAAATTTATCTGGACCGAATGGTAATGAAGGTGATCATCCTTTCATTCCTGACTTATACATGCAATATGTACATAGTACAATTCTACATGGCAATCAGCAATAATTAACCATAAGCATATCTGAATGAAACAACTCTTAGTAGAGTTAAGAAAAACTTGCCTGACCCGTTGATTACCGCTATGCAATTAATAAGCTTTGTATGAACCTAATATATAAATAATATCGATATACAAATTAGAATAATATCTTCACAGTATTTAAAATAACCTAATCACATTATCACACAACCCTATCAGTCTATAACACACATATGACTTAACTTCAAGTCAAACTTTTACAGTCTGAGTCGAGATCAATACAATTCTGACATCCCGACGGTCTAGTCGGATAAAACTTCGAGTTTAAGTTCAATTAAACTCTGTCTAAACACTTAACCATGAACAAAGATAATTTATTATCAGTCGAAATATTTTTCGTAAGCTCGTAATAATTTTTAAATAATTATTACTATTTATCAAGATTTTTCAATCATTAAACTTGTATTTAAATGAATTAAATACTACATAATTCCTTTATCATTAATATTTATTTAATATCAAACATTAATGAAATTTATAACATAATATTATAATATATTTATAATATATCAAAGTATTTTTAATACCGTAAAATCATATTTATATGATTTTTAAACACTTAAATCCATTATCCGATAATTGCTTTTAATATTAAAATATTAATATTTTTATGACAAATATCAAAAGTTATATTTTATAATTTCAAATATTTTTATAACACTTAAATCATTTTTATATGATTTTTAAATCATTAATTCTATTTCTCCATAATTTATTTAATTTATTTATTAACTAAATCAATTATCATTAATATTAATTAATTAATGAAATTCATCACAAAATATTAAAATTCATTAAAAATAACTTAAAATATTTTCTTTTACCATAATATAATTTTTCATGATTTTTCATGTATTAAAATTATTTTTAAATAATTTATTTAATATCTTAATTAAATAAATTAAATACCATTTATATTCTAAAAATATTAAATATTTTTGAAATATACTCAAAATAATTACAAACTAATTTTCAGGCTTGAAAATAATTTTTAGGAATTTATTTTGTATTTTTAATAATTAAAAACCATTTATTTTGATTTATTTAATTAAAATAATTAATTTCTGAAATTAAGTATCGCTATAGGGGCTTTAGGCGACAAATCCGTCGTTATTGGTGTTCTTCGCGTTTTTGATCCCAAACCCAGAATTTAAGTCAGACAGCAAGGTGGTAGGTTTGACCGGTCCTAGATTCTTGGTTATCAAGCTTCTGGGTTTGTAATTGTTTTAATGTTGTAGTATATATGTAATACTACAATTACATAATAAGTTCATAGCCAAACAACATCAAATCCGTGATATTCAAGCCTCACAAATCCTTGTCACACTCTATTCTTGAGTTTCTGGGTTGCCCAGAAACTCAAGTAGTGCTAGGGTCCTACATTGCAGCCTTAAATCATAGCTTTCTGGATTCCTTTTATGTGATCTTAAGGTTCAATATATATAGTACTCGTGTCAAGGAACAATTATATAACTACAGATCAGTTCAACAACATCTAAATCACCAGATATAGTTCGGTCAAAGGTTGTCAAAAATGACGTTCATCAGGTTTCTAGAAATTCCAGAAACTGAAAAATGTGACCGAGTGGCTTGGTTTGACCACTCACTACATTCGATCTTGTGATGTTTTGAAAGGTATAAAAACATGGATCTATAGTCCATACAACACACTACAACTTAGTTACAACAACATCAACATAACACCTCCAGTCTGATAGATAAAGGCCTCAGAAAATCTTGTCAGGCTCGGTTTTACACTTTCTGGGTTACCCAGAAAGTTCATGGTCATGCTCGGTCAACCCTCTTTGACCATGAATATCTTGAAATCTATAAATGGAATAGCTTTGATTCCACTTCCAGATCAAAGACCTCCTGTCAGACAACAAATCTAAAGCTTAAAACAACTCAAAACATAAACACATAAAGATCTAAGGCCACTGACATATGACTGTCAGACAACATTTTCAACTTTTCCCAGATTTTTGAAAACTTCTATTTCGTGCACTTTGATGTTATGGATTCACTATATAGCAACCCAGATCATCAAGTGACACCTTATTACACAACATTAAACAACAAATCATAACATCTAACATCAAATCTAAGGATGTCTAAAATTAGGGTTTATACTTCCTTTAATGCTTTGATCTTAGATTTGACTTTTGATGATTGTTCTTGGCAAGCTAACACCTGATACTGGCTCAACTAATCACTCACTCTCACTCTACAATTCGAATTTTAGAGAGAGAATGACTTTGGCAAATATGAGAAATAAAGTAGGTTTTCTCTCTCCCTTTAATCTATATAATTGATGATACAAGGCACATGGCTGATACTTTACTTGATTTGCTGGAGATTTTTAGGTCATGCAAGTCAATTAGTTGGTCACCAACTAAAGGTCTTGGCCATATCTACAAGTTACCTTACTAAAAATCCAAAAAGGGCATAATTGTCATTTGATTTATACATATAATGGCATTTTAGACAATGGTCAAACCCTTAGGGTTTAGGTTTTAACCCTTAGGGTTTAGGTTTTAACCCTTAGAGTTTAGGGTTTGACTTTTAGGGTTTAGGGTTTAACCCCTAACTTTGTAATTTAATTTCTAAGATTTTCGAAATTCAGATTTCAAAATAGAAAATTAATATTTCAAAATTATAATTTGGATTCGATAATTATATTAAGATTTCCTAATCATAAATTAAATCTTGCTAATTAAGATTATTATTTCCTAATTAAAATTGCTAATTTTGCGATTAGGGTCATAATTGGTCATTGGGGTTTATAACCCACGGATTAGGGTTTTAAATAGAAAAATAATCTTTCTAATTTAGAGATTAGATTTCTTAATTAGATTAGGGTTTTCTAATTACTCATAACTTGAAAATTAGGATTAATGTTTTCTAATTAACATTTAAATTATTAAATTAACAATTAGGTTTTTAAATTTTCGAATTAGGGTTTTAGAACCGATTTCTAGGGTTTCTTATCCATTGTTAGGGTTTTCTAACTGAACATTGACGTTCTTAATATATACTTAGGGTTTGACATTGATAAAATTTATCTGGTCAAACCTTGACCCTTAACTACATTCTGAACACATAAATGACCATATACACAGAACATTTTCACGTATACACTTAATCTTGAATAATTCACCAAAATCCTTTACAGAAAATTTGAAATCCTCAAAATTCCTTCCCAAAAATATCAAACACATACACTTATTTTCTGTTTAGGTTCTAATTTTGAACCCTAAATCAATTAATTAAACTTTTTAAAAAAATTCTAAATTCTCGGGTTGTCACATTCACCCATTCTTCTAAGAATTTCGTCCCCGAAATTCACCTTACACCTTATATCATGCACCATACTGCTAACACCATTCACACATATCATCGCATGATACCCAATACACCACTCACAAGAGTAAAAAAATTTTAAATTGTGCTGAGTAATCATATAGACAATTTATCTGTCATTTTTGCAAAGGTTATATGGAAATTCATCCGCAAACCGTCATAACTTACAGACATAGTGGGTAATTAATCTAGTATGCCCTGTACTTATCAAGTACTGTTGGTCTGATATGTTTCTCATCACTGCCATAGGCACAAAAATATTACCTCAGTCTTATTGAATTTCGCACCAAAATAATTTGGTTCGGGAAAATTTTCGAAAAACACTTAGAGTTTTCATAAACTTTAGTCTAGCTGAATCGAATAGCGTAGACTTATATCAATAACTCAATTCAATCGAATTATTTAGGTGTAGCCAAACCCCGTTGGCAAATTAAAATTTTTAAAAATATTTTTGAGAATGACGGCATGATGTCGTACTGTATTAACAGTCCGTTTGAGGATGCCGTCATTATATGACTTTGTTATAACACATCATACAATAGTGGAACAATGATTTTTAGATCGAATTCACACTAAGTATTCATGTATTTATAACTCTATCAACTTTTATCATCTCTGCACCAGGTTACATGGTACATGAGTGATAAATAAAAATATATTTTGATATTTCAAATCATTTGCGTCTAGCCGAAATAAGTAGCATAAACTATACTTTAAACCGTTTTAAAAATGATTATGAGTCTACATTTTATTTTATTTTTATTTTTTAAAAAAACACATAGTGCGTATTTAACTTGATGTCAAAATTTCGAAGTCTACCTAGCTAGGAGTTTTGGAAAACTTATGTCTCTACTAATAATTATTTGCTTAACAATCTATCTATTCCTATAATCCTTAATTCTTCATTCACACACAACTATACCCAGTTCATCAAACCACAGTTATGAGTTCATAAACTTGCCACAATCATATGAGTTTAAGAACTTGTCCTAGTCAGACCTTTGGCGTCCATTCGCTAAGGGGTTCATAAACATTTCATATAACTATGAGTCAAGCATGTCACATAAGTATGAGTTTTAAGAACACGTACTTAACCTTATATTCTCTACATATAACCTATCTATTTGTTATATACATGAGAAATGAATCACCCTCTTAACATGCATATAGCAAATAGCACGACACAAATATTTTAATGATTATCAATGCTAGAAACTAAGTGGTTTTTATACCAAGTATAATTCCCCGCCCATACAAGGAATTATACAACTCGGCTGCTGACATTAGTCCTCAATTGAAATCCCCACCTAATCTTAACTCCCTTCTCAATACGAATTTCATTCAACTCGTATTCATAATCCTTTCCTGAATCTGTATCAATTTATAGACACACGGTAATCTTGCTGTAAACTGTTCAATCATTAGATTGATTCTTATCCCTGCTATCACCTTATCAGATCACGGGGTGATCTCATCGTATATATTACGATTCATTTCTATATCTTGATCGTTTTGTTTTACGATCTCCTATCACTGCACTATTAATCTTTTAGACTCTATCTATTCACCACTCCTGTTCAACTTTATTATCAGAGTTAGGGAACTCTGTATCTTATAATGCGCGGAGATTCGACTTTGAATCTTACCGACCAACTAACTCTATTTGAGTTAGTACTTATCCTAATCACTGCGGTTATTAGTCTCAGGTATTCCTACCTAAGGTTCATAACCTACAGCTTTAATACCAATTGTGAGAGCCCCAAATCCGGGTCCCAAATCACCACAGATCTGGTACAATCATTCTATAACTAATGCGGAAGATATAAACATAAATTATTTATACAATACACTTTACACACTGTTCTCCAAAATCGAGTAACCTTAACTTATACACAATTCATAAACAATCTAACATATTACATTATTATCAAACTATATTATTATAAATTAGCTGCACATTTTATCCCAAGCTGAACATGGCATTATCCTTTTCTTGTTTTTGAACGCATTCCCCTTATTTGTAATGTTTATCATGATATAGCAAGGGTGAGTATAAAGGTTGCCCAACAAGTTTAAATATTATTTAAGGATATATCATGATTGAAAGAGTCTAAATAATAAGCTGGCTATAATTCATCAATATAATTGAGAACTAGCACGAACAAACTTTTGACTGAACAAGTATTACACATGAACAAATTTATCTGGACCGAATGGTAATGAAGGTGATCAGCCATTCATACCTGACTTATACATGCAATATGTACAGAGTATAATTTTACATGGCAATTAGCAATGATTAACCTTAAGCATATCTGAATGAAAACAACTCTTAGTAGAGTTAAGAAAAACTTGCCTGACCCGTTGATTACCGATATGCAATTAATAAGCTTTGTCTGAACCTAATATATAAATAATATCGATATACAAATTAGAATAATAATATCACAGTATTTAAAATAATCTAAACACATTATCACATAACCCTCTCAGTCTATAACACACATATGACTTAACTTCAAGTCAAACTTTTACAGTTTGAGTCGAGATCGATACAATTCTGACATCCCGATGGTCTAGTCGGATAAAATTTCGAGTTTAAGTTCAATTAAACTTTGTCTAAACACTTAACCATTAACAAAGATAATTTATTATCAGTCGAAATATTTTTCGTAAGCTCGTAATAATTTTTAAATAATTATTACTATTTATCAAGATTTTTCAATCATTAAACTCGTATTTAAATGAATTATAATATATCAAAGTATTTTTAATACCGTAAAATCATATTCATATGATTTTTAAACACTTAAATCCATTATCTGATAATTGCTTTTAATATTAAAATATTAATATTTTCATGACAAAATATCAAAAGTTATATTTTATAACTTCAAATATTTTTATAACACTTAAATAATTTTTATATGATTTTTAAATCATTAATTCTATTTTTTCATAATTTATTTAATATATTTATTAAATAAATTAATTATCATTAATATTAATTAATTAATGAAATTCATCACAAAATATTAAAAGTCATTAAAAATAACTTAAAATATTTTCTTTTACCATAATATAATTTTTCATGTATTAAATGTATTTTTAAATATTGTATTTAATATCTTAATTAAATAAATTAAATACCATTTATATTTCAAAAATATTAAATATTTATGAAATATACTCAAAATAATTAAAAACTAATTTTCAGACTTTAAATTAATTTTTAGGAATTTATTTTTTATTTTTAATAATTAAAAACCATTTATTTTGATTTATTTAATTAAAATAATTAATTTTCGAAATTAAGTGTCGCTATAGGGGCTTTAGGCGACAAATCCGTCGCTGTTGGTGTTCTTCGCGTTCTTGGGCCTAAACCCAGAATTCAAGTTAGACACCAAGGTGGTAGGTTTGACCGGTCCTAGATTCTTGGTTATCAAGCTTCTGGGTTTGTAATTGTTTTAATGTTGTAGTATATATGTAATACTACAACTACATAATAAGTTCATAGCCAAACAACATCAGATCCGCGATATTCAAGCCTCACAAATCCTTGTCACACGCTGTTCTTGAGTTTCTGGGACCCAGAAACTCAAGCAGTGCTAGGGACCTACATTGCAGCCTTAAATCATAGCTTTCTGGATTCCTTTTATGTGATCTTAAGGTTCAAATATATAGTACTCGTGTCAAGGAACATTTATATAACTACATATCAGTTCAACAACATCTAAATCACCAGATACAGTTCGATCAAAGGTTGTCAGATATGACGTTCATCCGGTTTCTGGAAATTTCAAAAACTAATAAATGTGACCGAGTGGCTTGGTTTGACCACTCACTACATTTGATCTTGTGATGTTTTGAAAGGTATAAAAACATGGATCTATAGTCCATACAACACACTACAGCTTAGTTACAACAACATCAACATAACATCTTCAGTCTGACAGATAAAGGTCTTAGAAAATCTTGTCAGGCTCGGTTTTACACTTTCTGGGTTTCCCAGAAAGTTCATGGTCATGCTCGGTCAACCCTCTTTGACCATGAATATCTTGAAATCTATAAATGGAATAACTTTGATTCCACTTCCATATCAAAGACCTCTTGTCAGACTACAAATCTAAAGCTTAAAACAACTCAAAACATAAACACATAAAGATCTAAGACCACTGACATATGCTTATCAGACAACATTTTCAACTTTTCTGAGATTTTTGAAAACTTCTATTTCGTGCACTTTGATGTTATGGATTCACAATATAGCAACCCAAATCATCAAGTGACACCTTATTACACAACATTAAACAACAAATCATAACATCTAACATCAAATCTAAGGATTTTTAAAATTAGGGTTTATACCTCCTTTAATGCTTTGATCTTAGATCTGACTTTTGATGATTGTTCTTGGCAAGCTAACACCTGATATTGGCTCAACTAATCACTCACTCTCACTCTACAATTCGAATTTTAGAGAGAGAATGGCTTTGGAACCTATGAGAAATAAAGTAGGTTTTCTCTCTCCCTTTAATCTATATAATTGATGATACAAGGCAAATGGCTGATACTTTACTTGATTTGCTGGAGATTTTTAGGTCATGCAAGTCAATTAGTTGGTCACCAACTAAAGGTCTTGGCCATATCTATAAGTTACCTTACTAAAAATCCAAAAAGGGCATAATTATCATTTGATTTATACATTTAATGGCATTCTAGACCATGGTCAAACCCTTAGGGTTTAGGTTTTAACCCTTAGGGTTTAGGGTTTAATCCTTTAGGTTTAGGATTTAACCCTTAACTTTGCAATTTAATTTCTAAGATTTCTGAAATTCAGTTTTCAAAATAGAAAATTAATATTTCAAAATTATAATTAGGATTCGATAATTATATTAAGATTTCCTAATTATAAATTAAATCTTGCTAATTAAGATTATTATTTCCTAATTAAAATTGCTTATTTTGCAATTAGGGTCATAATTGGTCATTAGGGTTTATAACCCACAAATTAGGGTTTTAAATAGAAAAATAATCTTTCTAATTTAGAAATTAGATTTCCTAATTAGATTACGGTTTTCTAATTACTCATAACTTGAAAATTAGGATTAATGTTTCCTAATTAATATTAAAATTATTAAATTAACAATTAGGTTTTTAAAATTTTGAGTTAGGGTTTCGAATTCCTGGTACCGAAATTAGGGTTTCAGAATTGGTTTCTAGGGTTTCTTATCCATTGCTAGGGTTTTCTAACTGAACATTGACGTTCTTAATATATACTTAGGGTTTGACACTTATAAACTTTATCTGGTAAAACCATGATCCTTAACCACATTCTGAACACATAAATGACCGTATACACAGAACATTTTCACGTATACACTTAATCTTGAATAATTCACCAAAATCTTTCACAGAATTTTGAATTCCTCAAAATTCCTTCCCAAAAATATCAAACGCATACACTTATTTTCTGTCTGGATTCTAATATTGAACCCTAAATCAATAAATTAAACTTTTAAAAAATTTCTAAATTCTCGGGTTGTCACACTCACCGTATGGAAATGATGACATATGCGAAGCACTAATATCAAAGGCAGATATAGTGCGAAGCACTAAGTGCAGTAAGTAAATGCATTCGTACATTTTCATTCAAATGTAAATGCAACATCCACACACAAGCAAATAATGGTTTTGAAAAGTTTGTAATAGCGGCTTAAGCCCTCTTACTGGATGTCCCCAGTAGAGTCGCCACCTGTCATCGTCGGGATTTTTATTTGTCCCTCTTCTGTTCTTGTCTTTTGGTGTTCTCATGTTAGGTGAGATTTGTTTAAAAAAATAAGTTGTGAAAAGGTCTGACATGTATATGTCGACGATTAGGACTGTAAGAGTCACCAATTGGTATTTTTAAAAGGTTGCACCAACTCAATCGAGAAAAAGTTTGCACATTGACCTAGTGATGTGACACTATTTAACTGGCCTGTGAAGCCGAGATTCGTTAGGGTCCGGGGGCTTGATTATGCGGAGGGAAGGTGTTAGGCACACCTCGACATCCGTGGTAACACGGTGACCGCCACTTTTCAATTTAAATCATTTATCTGAATGTGTGTGTGGGTCAATGTACAATTATCTTGAAGTAGTTCCATGCCTCGTTTGCACCTATATACAAAGGGTTTGAATTTTGTATAAAAGTTCAGTTTTAACAAGATATAGCAAAGATGTTTTGTAAAAGAGATTTGTGCTCAATAGTAATTGAGGTCTTTGATACTTGCATTTTATTAGGTGTTCGGCTAGATTGCTTTTATTTTTGAGATGCAAAGCATCTTTGAGAAAATAAGAAAAAAAGTAGTGCCGAACTCCTTGTTGGTATGAGAGCCGTCTAAGGAAATTTCAACACCATGAATAATTTACAAGCTAGTTACAGCTGGAAATGTCCATCACGGGAACCGAATCTAGATTCAAAGGACTGAATATGTGATCACATGATTCCTAGGCTCACATGATGTAGCAGTTTGTATGAAAGCTGTAAACAGTTATATATATAAAAGCTGTATATATATATATATATATATATATATATATATATATATATATATATATATATATATGAACGAGCCACCGCCACGGAGTAAACTCCAGGCGGGGCAGAAATGTAAATATATATAAAAGCGATAAATATATATATATATATATATATATATATATATATATATATATATATATATATATATATATATATATATATAGAGAGAGAGAGAGAGAGAGGTTGAATGAAACCGATATGGGGCTCCCAAGGAGACGTACTAGGATGAATGAAACTGATGTCTTCCAATTCTTGCAGTTGGGTTTTTAACTCCTGAAGTTCAATAGGATTCATTTGATATGGGGCTTTAAAAATGTGTTTTGTACCGGGTTCAAGGTCGATACAAAATTCGATTTCACGCTCTAGGGGTAGGCCATGAAGTTCTTCAGGGAATACGTCAGGAAATTTATTAACAATAGGAATATCTTTCAAATCTGACGTATTTTTATTTAAATCTGTGACATGGGCTAAGAAAGCTTGGCATCCGTTTTTCAATAAACGAATAGCTTTATGGCTTGATATGACAATGAATGACTTTAGTGGTTTGGTTGCTTGAATTCGTATACTAGGTTGGTTAGGAATATGAAAGCTAACAACCTTACAAAAATAATCAATTTTAGCATGATGAGTAGTTAACCAATCAATCCCTAAAATCACATCAAATGCAAGTATTTTCAAAGAGATAAGATCGATAGGTAATGTGAGGGTGCCGATTTGAATCAAACAAGACTTATAAACAGTGGATGTAATGAAGGTTTCTCCCAACGGAGTTTTAACAGATAAGTCAAAGTCTAATTTCTACGGAGTTAAATTTAAACGTTGAGTGCAAGTAGGAGAAATAAAAGAATGGGTAGAACCGGTATCAAATAAGGTATAAACTTGATAAGAGTTTATGATTAGCATATCCGTATTAACCTCGTTCGGGTTCCTCGCTTTTTGGGAGGTCACGACAAACGCTCTCCCTTGAACTACCGACTTTGACTTGTCTGGGACGGTCTTTGGTGCCTCCGTCCCAGCTGGACTTGACTTCACTACATGACAAAATCGTGCTAGGTGATCATCTCTTCCGCAATTATAACACGCTTTGTATTGCATCGTGCAGTTTGGACTGATGTGTCCCTCCCCTCCGCATTTGAAGCATACGATCGGTGGTCATTCTCCTTCCTTAAAAACGGGTGTTGGTGATGCTGTCTTTCCATCATTGTTGAACCTCCTCTTCTTGAAATTTCCACTCCTATTATCTTGGCCATGATTACCACCGAAGTGGTTACCATTTCTATCATGTTGATTCCCTGCACGTTTGTTCTCACCGCTTCGATGACTACTACCACTGGTATTATCATTTTGCCAGCTGCTCTCTCTTGGTTCGGTTGACTCATTATCGCGCTCCAATAACTGAGCCCTATTCACAACATCTATGTGACAAACGAGAATTTTGTAATTTATTTTAATATTTATTGAATTAAATAAATGTGACGCCCCCAAAATTAGGTATACATCACCCATCTTGGGTCGTCAGATACATAGTACAGAATACAAATACAACTTAATAATACAACTGTCGTGTACAATACGACAAAACATAAACTGTGAGTTTGAATACAAATATTATCTTCTAGAGAGTATTCATACTCAAAAGGAGTCCTCATTACATTTATTAACACACCATTACATAGAATAGTGAGGACTACTAACTAATACTATCATTCGGACCATCACTCCGTACCCCGACTTGTCCCAGCTACGTTCTCATTTCCTGAAGAGAACAGTGAAAGAAAGGGTGAGCTCAACTAGCCCAGTAAGAAATATTATGACTAAGATAATGCAGAACAAATTATCATTAGCCTTCAACAATGTTAAACTGATATAATATAATAGACATCAAGTTTAACTGCAGCGGAACAAGCAATCCATTAAAAGAGTCAAGTAGAAAATAAACTCTACTATCTTTTATGATTTAAAAGGTTTTTCAACACTGCGATCGCTGAGACTCAGCTTAATAAAATAATCCACATCATCGAATCACCCCTGCACTACGGCCAAGGATATTCGTGTATTCATTAATGGTCATGATCATGCCAACAACTGTCCATCAATGCACTACGGGCCAATGATGACTTTTACCACATCATTTGTAACATTACGGTCATGATTACACCGAATAATCCCTGGTCATAACCATACCAAGTCCATCTATGCACTACAGGCCACAGATGACTTTCAACAGAATATAAACATGAGGATGATGACAATGATATAAGAATTCAATAAAACAAGTTCAAGAATTAATTTATCCAAGAATTAACAACGTCCAAATTGTCAACATGATACTGCATTGTGGAGTAAAATTCAAGAACGCTTAGAAGAATATTTTCTTGAAAAGATACTGGATGAAACGCAACTATCAAGGATATTCCACAAATTTTATGGAGTATAGAAGTCAAAACTTAACCAACTGAGTACAATAAAGAATGGAATAACAAAAGAAATCATTATGCATGCGATAGACCGCACAGACAGGTTATTCCAATAGAATAATAAATAATGGAACCAGGTCCGGCGTAAACGCACAGACAGGATATTCCGACAGAATAATAAATAATGGAACCAGGTCCGGTGTAAAACACACAGACAGGATATTCCAACAGAATAATAATAAAACGGAACCAGGTCCGGTGTAAAACACACAGACAGGATGTTCCAACAGAATAATAAACGGAACCAGGTCCGGTGTAAAACACACAGACATGATGTTCCAACAGAATAATAGAAGAATGTCACCAAGTATAGGGTAGACCGCGTATACTGGTTATTCCAACAGAATAATAACAAATGGAATAACAGAAGTTCTCTTCATGAATATAAAAGAAATAATATTCCCTACCTTAAAAGAACTGGATATTGGAAAAGTGATGTAGCAGAATACTTTTAGTCTCTCTCTCTCTTATTCTCTCTATACTTTCTCTCTCTATAGCTTGAATGAATTCGTGAAAAATAATGAAGCCCTAGGCCTCTATTTATAGAAAAACTGAGGGTGGCTCTTGGTCTTAACGAAGGGTCAAATGACTCTTGGTAATATTGAAGGGACAACTACTATTGACGAAAGTAATTACTATTGACCAAGGTAAATACTATTGACGAAGGTAATTACTATTGACCAAAGTAAATACTATTGACGAAGGTAATTACTATTGACCAAGGTAAATACTATTGACGAAGGTAATTACTATTGACCAAGGTAAATACTATTGACGAAGGTAATTACTATTGACCAAGGTAAATACTATTGACGACGGTAATTACTATTGACGACGGTAATTACTATTGACGAAGAGACTCTTAGATGATGACATATGGCCCCCCATAAAATAACCAAACTTACCACAACGTCTCAATAATATAACATATTATACAGATGATACTATGACAATAATTTAAGAGATATAATGCAGCAATTACTGTAGCAATAATTGAGTATAGCTGAGTGACTTCTCACGTAAGCATCAATAATCAATACCGTGTGCTACTATGCAACCACGCGTATTACTGTACTTTTACTACCGAGTAGTTCAACAGTTTTAACGGTTTTAACGGTAACACCTCAGCCGTTATTTTTATAGAAAGATAATTCTGTCGTTTTCTCAATCCGACAATAATTCCGTTGTGGGGTCCACCAATGATTGTGCCGTCGTACGAATATTCCCCGACAAAAAGAATATTCTCCGACCAAACGAATATTTTATAACAACTTGCTTACTTTGCAAAATTTATAAATATTACCCACAACTATAACATTATATCAAATTAACTCCATAATATTCAAAAATGATATTTATAGAAAATTCATCTTTATTTATAAAAGTTGGGGTCTTACAACCTCCCCTTCTTATGAAATTTCGCCCTCGAAATTAGGGTACGTACCTGGTATGTCGAAGAGGTAAGGATACCTTGATTTCATTTCTGATTCTAACTCCCAAGTCATTTCCTCAACATCGTGGTTTCTCCACAAAACTTTGACTTGAGGTATAACCTTGGAGCGTAGAATATGTTCCTTCTTATCCAAGATTTGAATAGGAACTTCTTCATACGTCAAATCCTCCGCTATTTCGTCCGGTTCTAACTCAATAATGTGGTTCGGGTCTTCCACATATTTGCGTAACATGGATATGTGGAAAACGTTATGAACACGAGACATACTTGGCGGTAAAGCGAGTCTATAAGCCACAGTTCCTACTCGATCGAGGATTAAAAATGGACCGATGAATCAAGGATTTAGCTTTCCTCTCTTTCCAAATCTCGTAACACCTTTCCATGGAGCAACACGTAAGAACACATGATCTCCTACATCAAATTCCACGTCCTTTCGATGAAGATCAGCATAACTCTTTTGTCGATCTTGTGAGGTTTTTATACGTTGTCGGATCGTTTGAATCTTTTCTGTAGTCATACGTACCAACTCCGGTCCCAACAACGTTGCTTCGCCCACCTCATCCCAGCATACTGGAGAACGACATTTTCTTCCATACAATGCTTCGAATGGAGCCATGCCAATACTTGCTTGATAACTGTTGTTGTAGGAAAACTCCACCAATGGTAAGAACTTGTCCCAACTTCCCTTGAAGTCAAAGACACAGAGTCTTAATAGATCTTCAAGAGTTTGAATAGTCCTCTCTGATTGTCCGTCCGTCTGAGGATGATATGCTGAACTAAATCGTAACTCCGTGCCCATAGCTTTTTGTAAACTAACCCAAAATCGTGAAGTGAATCTTGGGTCTCGATCAGAAACTATGGATACTGGCATACCATGCAGTCTTACAATCTCGTTTATGTACATACGAGCAAGACGTTCAAGTGTATAAGTTTCTCGTATCGGTAAGAAATGAGCAGACTTGGTCAATCTATCAACAATGACCCAAATCGCATCAATACCTTGAGAAACCCTAGGAAGACCGGTAACGAAATCCATGGTGATGTGCTCCCACTTCCATTCTGGAATTTCAAGTGGTTGCAATGGACCTTTTGGTACTTGATGCTCCGCTTTGACTCGTTGACAAGTTAGACACCTTGAGATAAACAACGCTATCTCTCTCTTCATATTGCTCCACCAAAATGTATGACGAAGATCATGATACATTTTGGTACTTCCAGGATGGATTGCAAACGGTGTGTTGTGCGCCTCCATCATGATTTCATACTTTAAATCAGGGTTGTTAGGAACACAGAGTCTGGAGTTGACTCGAAGTATTCCTTCTTCATCGATTCTTGCTTCCGGCATAGAACCTTCTTGCACTTTCTTCCTCATACGCATCAGCTCCAGGTCTGTAGCTTGAGCAGCTTTAACTTTATCGATTAAAGTCGGTTCTACTCGTATATTCGCCATCATCACATGGGTCCCTGGAGTCTTCAACTCTATCTCCATCCTTTGCAAGTCACACAAAATGGGCCTTTGCGTTGTTAATATTGCATTTGTACCCGCATATGATCTTCTACTCAATGCGTCAGCTACCACGTTCGCTTTTCCAGGATGGTATTGAATGGTATGATCATAATCTTTCAACAGTTCAAGCCAACGTCGTTGTCGCATGTTGAGTTCCTTTTGAGTGAAGAAATATTTGAGACTTTTATGATCCGTAAAGATCTCCACTTTCTCCCCATACAAGTAATGCCTCCAAATTTTAAGTGCAAAGACAACAGCTGCCAACTCTAGATCATGAGTAGGATAATTCCTCTCATATTCCTTGAGTTGTCTTGATGCATAGGCTATGACTTTTCCATGTTGCATGAGAACGCATCCCAACCCTTTGCTCGAAGCATCACTGTAGATGACAAATCCCTCCGAGCCAGATGGTATTGTTAGAACAGGTGCTGAAATGAGTCTCCTCTTGAGTTCTTGAAAACTCTGCTCACATTCTTCGCTCCAACCAAACTTTGTATCTTTCCGAGTCAGCTGAGTTAATGGAGTAGCGATTCGAGAAAATCCTTCCACGAATCTTCGATAATAACCAGCTAAACCAAGAAAGCTACGTACCTCGGTCACTGATTTAGGTTGCTCCCAGCTTTGAATAGCTTCAATCTTTGCCGGGTCAACAGATATTCCACGACTTGATACTACGTGCCCAAGGAATGCTACCTCTTCCAGCCAGAACTCGCATTTCTTCAACTTGGCATAAAGTTTGTATTCACAAAGCTTTTGGAGTACCAGCCTCAAGTGTTGCTCATGATCTTCACGGCTTTTGGAATAAACAAGGATGTCATCGATAAAGACGACCACAAAGTGATCCAAATATTCCTTAAATACCCTATTCATCATATCCATGAAGGCAGCAGGAGCATTAGTCAATCCAAAAGACATAACTAAGAATTCATAATGCCCGTACCGAGTTCTAAAAGCCGTCTTTGGAATATCCTCAGTTCTAACCTTCAGCTGATGATATCCAGAACGAAGATCGATCTTTGAAAAGAATTGTGCTCCTTGCAACTGGTCAAACAGGTCATCAATACGTGGCAATGGGTACCTATTTTTGATGGTGACATGATTCAACTCCCGATAATCAATACAAAGTCGCATACTCCCATCTTTCTTCTTCACGAACAGAACAGGAGCACCCCAAGGAGAAGTACTAGGACGAATAAAACCAATGTCTAACAATTCCTGCAGTTGGGTCTTTAACTCCTGAAGTTCAATAGGAGCCATTCGATATGGGGCTTTGGAAATGGGTTTTGTACCAGGTTCAAGGTCGATACAAAATTCAATTTCACGCTCTGGGGGTAGGCCAGGAAGTTCTTCGGGAAATACGTCAGGAAATTTATTAACAACAGAAATATCATTCAAAGCTGACGTATTTTTGTTTAGATCTGTGACATGAGCTAAGAAAGCTTGACATCCGTTTTTCAATAAACGAATAGCTTTATGGCTTGAGATGACAGCGATTGATTTTAATGGTTTGGTTGCTTGAATTCGCATAATAGGTCGATTAGGAATATGAAAGCTAACAACCTTACGAAAACAATCAATTTTTGCATGATGAGTAGTTAACCAATCAATCCCTAGAATCACGTCAAATGCAAGTATTTTTAATGAAATAAGATCGACAGGTAATGTGTGGGTACCAACTTGAACCAAACAAGACTTATAAACCGTGGATGTAATGAAGGTTTCTCCCAATGGAGTTTCAACTGCTAAGTCAAAGTCTAATTTCTCCGGAATCAAATTTAATCGATGAGCGCAAGTAGGAGAAATAAAAGAATGGGTTGAACCGGTATCAAATAAAGTATAGACTTTGTTAGAGTTTATGATAAGCTTACCCGTGATGACCTCATTCGGGTTCCTTGCGTTCTGGGAGGTCACAACAAATGCTCTCCCTTGCATAACCGGTTTTGACTTTTCTGGGACGGCCTTTGGTGCCTCCATCCTAGCTGAATTTGTCTTCGGTAAACGACAAAATCGGGCTAAATGACCTTCTCTTCCACAATTATAACATGCTTTGGACGGCATCGCGCAGTTTGGACTGATGTGCCCCTCCCCTCCGCATTTGAAACATATGATAGGTGGTCGTTCTCCTTCCTTAACGACAGGTGCTGGTGCTGACATCTTTCCATCATTGTTGAATCTCCTCTTCTTAAAATGTCCATTCTTATTGTTTTGGCCCTGATTACCACCGAAGTGGTTACCATTTCTGGCCTGTTGATTCCCTCCACGCTTGTTGTCACCGCTTCGATGACTGCTCTCACTGGTATTATCATTTTGCCGGCTGCTCTCTTTTGGTTGCGTTATCTCGTTATCGCGCTCCACCAACTGAGCCCTATTTACAACATCTGAATACAAACACAGTTTATGAGAAACAAGATGTTGACGTATCTCCGGCTTCAAACCTCTTAAAAACATCCGCGTCATTCTTTCTTCATTATCCACCAGGTGGGACGCAAACCGGGATAACTCCGCAAATTTTGCCTCGTACTGCGACACGGTCATATTATTCTGCTCCAATTTGATGAACTCCACCTCCTTCATGTGACGAATACTCTCGGGAAAGTATTTGTCGTTAAACAGATCTTGGAACTTCTCCCAAGACATCTTCAGTGCGGCAGGTTGAGTACGCTTTATCGATTCCCACCAGTAATCTGCCTCTCCTCGCAACATAAAGGCGGCAAAGGGAACCTTTTGCTCCTCGGAGCAACCCAAGACATCAAATATCTTGGTGATCTGCTTTATCCATGTTTCAGCTACAAGTGGTTTGGGTTCTCCCTTAAACTCCGGTGGTCCCAGCTCCTTAAACTGTTTAGCGGTGACCGCCTGAGAGTTTCCAGTATTTCCACCTACGTTGTGGACAGGAGCCGCTTTCACCTGTTGTTGCATGAATTGCATAAAGCCTCTGAACATTTGATCATTCATCATTTGGTCAGTGTTGTTGTTTGCATGAGGATTGACACCTTCCTGATGCACATTATCATGATTATTGATGTGTGGTGAATCAACAGTCGTCTGTGCTCCATTGCTATTCTCAACATTCTCGGATGCCATTTTCAGATACTGCCACAAAATAAAAATTAATTGATATGTCATATATTATCCTTATATTATGACCGACCAATTAAATACCATGCAAATAAACTTAGGTATGTCATACTAGCGAAGGAATTCCCCGTCTCTCCCCTCCTAGTTCTATTCTCACATCTTAGCCAGGGATCATATCCCTAAGCTTTGATACCAAATGTGACGCCCCCAAAATTAGGTATACATCACCCATCTTGGGTCGTCAGATACATAGTACAGAATACAAATACAACTTAATAATACAACTGTCGTGTACAATACGAGAAAACATAAACTGTGAGTTTGAATACAAATATTATCTTCTAGAGAGTATTCATACTCAAAAGAGTCCTCATTACATTTATTAACACACCATTACATAGAATAGTGAGGACTACTAACTAATACTATCATTCGGACCATCACTCCGTACCCCGACTTGTCCCAGCTACGTTCTCATTTCCTAAAGAGAACAGTGAAAGAAAGGGTGAGCTCAACTAGCCCAGTAAGAAATATTATGACTAAGATAATGCAGAACAAATTATCATTAGCCTTCAACAATGTTAAACTGATATAATATAATAGACATCAAGTTTAACTGCAGCGGAACAAGCAATCCATTAAAAGAGTCAAGTAGAAAATAAACTCTACTATCTTTTATGATTTAAAAGGTTTTTCAACACTGCGATCGCTGAGACTCAGCTTAATAAAATAATCCACATCATCGAATCACCCCTGCACTACGGCCAAGGATATTCGTGTATTCATTAATGGTCATGATCATGCCAACAACTGTCCATCAATGCACTACGGGCCAATGATGACTTTTACCACATCATTTGTAACATTACGGTCATGATTACACCGAATAATCCCTGGTCATAACCATACCAAGTCCATCTATGCACTACAGGCCACAGATGACTTTCAACAGAATATAAACATGAGGATGATGACAATGATATAAGAATTCAATAAAACAAGTTCAAGAATTAATTTATCCAAGAATTAACAACGTCCAAATTGTCAACATGATACTGCATTGTGGAGTAAAATTCAAGAACGCTTAGAAGAATATTTTCTTGAAAAGATACTGGATGAAACGCAACTATCAAGGATATTCCACAAATTTTATGGAGTATAGAAGTCAAAACTTAACCAACTGAGTACAATAAAGAATGGAATAACAAAAGAAATCATCATGCATGCGATAGACCGCACAGACAGGTTATTCCAATAGAATAATAAATAATGGAACCAGGTCCGGCGTAAACGCACAGACAGGATATTCCGACAGAATAATAAATAATGGAACCAGGTCCGGTGTAAAACACACAGACAGTATATTCCAACAGAATAATAATAAAACGGAACCAGGTCCGGTGTAAAACACACAGACAGGATGTTCCAACAGAATAATAAACGGAACCAGGTCCGGTGTAAAACACACAGACAGGATGTTCCAACAGAATAATAGAAGAATGTCCCCAAGTATAGGGTAGACCGCGTATACTGGTTATTCCAACAGAATAATAACAAATGGAATAACAGAAGTTCTCTTCATGAATATAAAAGAAATAATATTCCCTACCTTAAAAGAACTGGATATTGGAAAAGTGATGTAGCAGAATACTTTTAGTCTCTCTCTCTCTTATTCTCTCTATACTTTCTCTCTCTATAGCTTGAATGAATTCGTGAAAAATAATGAAGCCCTAGGCCTCTATTTATAGAAAAACTGAGGGTGGCTCTTGGTCTTAACGAAGGGTCAAATGACTCTTGGTAATATTGAAGGGACAACTACTATTGACGAAAGTAATTACTATTGACCAAGGTAAATACTATTGACGAAGGTAATTACTATTGACCAAAGTAAATACTATTGACGAAGGTAATTACTATTGACCAAGGTAAATACTATTGACGAAGGTAATTACTATTGACCAAGGTAAATACTATTGACGACGGTAATTACTATTGACGACGGTAATTACTATTGACGAAGAGACTCTTAGATGATGACATATGGCCCCCCATAAAATAACCAAACTTACCACAACGTCTCAATAATATAACATATTATACAGATGATACTATGACAATAATTTAAGAGATATAATGCAGCAATTACTGTAGCAATAATTGAGTATAGCTGAGTGACTTCTCACGTAAGCATCAATAATCAATACCGTGTGCTACTATGCAACCACGCGTATTACTGTACTTTTACTACCGAGTAGTTCAACAGTTTTAACGGTTTTAACGGTAACACCTCAGCCGTTATTTTTATAGAAAGATAATTCTGTCGTTTTCTCAATCCGACAATAATTTCGTTGTGGGGTCCACCAATGATTGTGCCGTCGTACGAATATTCCCCGACAAAAAGAATATTCTCCGACCAAACGAATATTTTATAACAACTTGCTTACTTTGCAAAATTTATAAATATTACCCACAACTATAACATTATATCAAATTAACTCCATAATATTCAAAAATGATATTTATAGAAAATTCATCTTTATTTATAAAAGTTGGGGTCTTACAATAAATATTTTCGATGATTTAATTATTGGATTAAATAATTAATTGGTGCAATTGTGGTAGATTAATTTAATTTTATGTGTTGCATTTATTAAGTTAATGTGGAGAATAATTATTATTCAAATATATAATTATGTGAGCTTGCTGAATTAAATGAATTATTTAATTAAGCATGATGTTATTTAATTAATATAATTATTAATTAGAGATTTAATAAATTGTCATTATTTAGTAATGAGATATTTAATTATGTGACTCTACGAAATTATGAGAAATTATTATATTTTATTAAATTAAACAAGATATAGGGATTATTGTGCAAGTGGATGTGACATTAATTAAACTATATTGTAAAGGTTTTTATTAAATTAATTGGTTTTGTAATATATTAAGCATAGCCAAACATGGCCTTAGTGGGAGTTGCCACCAGTTACCCATGACTGGGTTAACTGGCCATGATGCGCGTCTGTTCTTGACTATATTATACGTATGCTCCTTCTTTTCTATTATTATTCTAAGTCTGATAAAAACATCACAGAGAGAAAGTTTGAGAAATTGTTGAGTGCGTTTGCTTGGTGTGTAAGAATTTTTGAGGAAGGCTTTAATTCATCTCCTATTACTTTATCTACGCTTGGGTAATCTCCTCAACCCAATTGTTATATTTATGTCTTTTAAAATTTTCATGAGTATGGCTTAAGTCTTCTGTGAAACTCTGTAATTGGTTTAGGAGTAATGTTTATGGGTTATATGTGTGTTATGTTATATCAAATTGTGTTTAATTATGTATATGTTGTAAACCATAACATCAAATTCATGAAAACATGTCGTATATGATTTCTACAAAATTACAGTGTATGGGTTTTGGCCTTATGGTATTATACTTGATATTTTATGTAGTGATCGTATATTATCCCTACATTTTACACTCCTATATTATTATACATGTTGATACGAAGAGACCAAGCCTTAAACGAACGGATTCGGTGTTATAACGAATTCGTAGTGTTAAATTTATGATTTTGTTCATTAACTTCAAGAACATCAAGAACAGTCAAATTTTACATGATTTAATTCTGTTATTGGGTGTTTTAAATGGTTAAAATCACTTTACAAAGGTTGGGTTATGTTTATGTATAAATTATAACATATGGGTATGTGTAATTTGGTGAAATTAGTGTTGAAAATGTGTTGATTTCGCTGAATTATATGTTCTGCGCGAACTGGAAACTCAAAGTCTGGGGTTTCGCATAGCGGCGCCAACTCCCAGTTCATTTCTCGCACCGCAGCGCCACCGCGCCGCAACACCAAGTACCAGGCCGCAGCGCCACGGCGCCGCAGCGCCAAGACTCAGTACAAAAGTGGCGCCGCAGCGCCACTTAGCAGAATGTCCCGAAATGTATTTTTTTTATGTTAAGTCTAGCAATGTGTTAGTAACTTAATGTAATGAACATGTAAACATGTTAGAAATATAATGAAATGATGACATAGTTGTTTAACATGTAAATATCATAATTACATGTGAATTGAATTATTGAATACATAATTAGCTTGATTGTTTATGAAGTGATATTATGTGACAGTTAATGTGATAAATTGATTAAGTATAGTCAATAATTAAATTAGACAAAAAGAAAGAGTTTATGATGATTAATTAAGTTATAATTAACTGGTAATGTGTATGTGAATGGTATGTACGATTTAATTCAAAGAATGAGTTTAGTTAAAGTGTAATCTACGCACGAGGCAAGTTTCCTAAACTTAAACTCTTAAATTTGAGTAAGTTCCCTATCCATATTTGCCATTATTGTTCAAGCTTATTATTTACCTTGAATAAGCTATCGTTACTATTATTCAAGTTCAAATGATTTATTAAAGATTGATTATCTTTTCAAAGTATGATTTAGTTATACAATAATTATTCTATTGTATACTTCTTGAGATCATTATTCAAATTGAATATCATTATTGTTGAACCTTATTAGACTAGTGAAACCTTAATGATTCAACTAGTCCGTAGTTGATGAGCGTTCTAAATTTCAGAACCCTTGAAGAATTATCCAAACCAAACTTCCTTTGGTGCAGACTCGAATGTCAAACTGAGATGAACAACCCTGTATAGAGGATTATTTACGCTTAGCGTTAAGATATTGTGCACAATATCTTACTAAGGGCTGATCCCCCTAAGTACGAGAAGAAGGTCCATAGTCTTATGACTGTTAAAGGTTTCAAGTATAACCCTTGTTAACCTAGGACATAGTTCAAGGTCATATGACCCTCAAAATTCATTTGATTCTTGTTATTCACTCTTGATTCAAAAGTTGAGCTTTTATTCAGATGTCTTTGATTTATTCGCATGTTATTATACTATTATTTCATTTTTATACTTGTGGGCATTTGTGCTCACTCTTGCTTAATAATAACATTGCAGTTAAGAACGAAAGAACTGATGAACCTTCCACTAGTAGAGGCAAGGGCAAAGTTAGCAAGTGACGAAGACCCGTTGTTTTATATGATGATGTATTTGTTAAGACTTGAGTTAATGTTATTGTTTAAGACTTATTTGTTTATGATTCCGCACAGATGTTTAAGGTTAGTTTAACCTGGGATTGTATTATTATAATTTAGATGTTGTAACCCTTAAGGGGAAGATTTTATTTCTATTTATTGCATGGTTTGCATTTATTATGGGTAGATAGATAGATGATATTTGTGTCGTGAACACCAAATCTTGTGGAAATGGAAGTACCGGATTTGGGGGTGTCACAGGTTGGTATCAGAGCTGTAGGTTAGGAGTCTTAGGTGGGGGAACAACCTTAGGTAGTAACCTTATAGAAAGAAGATAGTAAAGGAAAACTCTTATCGAGTTTTAAGAAATGAATTTTTGGTAATTCATTGAAGATAATAAAATACATTATGTGTCTATGTGTTAATTTATGTGCTCGTTAGTACGACTTAGTAACTAAAACTTAAAATTTTGTTTTCAGGATGACGAATGTTGGAGAAGCTAGTCAAGCTGGGGAGGAAGAACCTCGATTACCTATAGTACCTACAGAGGAGGAGCCCCGAGACATACATGTTATTAGGGAACAGTTAGTTCAGAGGGAGTCATCTCCATTGATCACCGTTGTTGGTCAGGAGCATGAGCCCGAGACTGATCCTGAGGAGGATCCTGAGGAGGAGTTTGATGAGGAAGAGGAAGAAGAGGAGTTACCACGGTACACCGTTGATGCAGAGATGCATAACACGTTATACGACCGTAACGTGGAATTACAAGACGAGGTTCAGGAATTGACTGAGCGAGTGACTGTTCAGCAGTCTACTTTAGAGGAGAAGGAGAGGGAGATTTCGACTCTTCACACACGATTGGAAAATGTAGAATGGGATTTGGTCCATGAGAAGGGTCAAACCGAAGATAAGACCGAGGAGATAGAGAAGCTGAAAAAGGAACTGAAAGAAATCTCTGGAAGACTGAAAATAGCAGAGGAATGATGGGTAAGAGAATCACGTTGAGCTGATCGTGCAGAAGATGATAGTCGCGCAAAGAAGGCAAAATTTGAAGAGACATACTCCACACTTAATCATGCAATGGATGAGGCTCAGAAACGAGTTTTGAGATACCCCATTCAGTTCGAAGGACTTCCGTCGTACATGCTGGATTGCAGGACGATGTCTCGTATCTTGGATGAGGAGCGTGGCAAGGCTATTCAACACCTTGATAGACAGGATTAGAATTCGTTTAATTATGTGAAAGACTTAATTAGTTTTTATATATAAATTCCGATGTGTTTATGAACGAAGGAATATGTTAATATTTTAAATCCTATGGATTCTTTATTTCAGGATAGTTGATGTAAATAGCAGTTATGCTATAGTTTGATGTTAAAACTTTGAGTTGAATTAAATATATTAAGTTGTTTGAGATGATGTGTTAAATTGTTGAGTAATGCCTTAACTATTTAGAGAAATAAATAAAGTCCTAATAAGAATTTATTTTATCAGAAATATGCCGTCAAGAAGAAGACAACAACGTCAGCTGGCTCAGGAAGAGTCAACCAATAATAACAATAACGCCAACGTTAATCCTGTTCAGCAGTTGGTGAACTTACTGACGGGAGCAATGAACAATCAACCTCAAGCTCTACCAAACACAACGTTTAAAGACTTCAAGGCGGTGGGACTGCCAGAGTTCAAAGGTTCCAGGAACCCAATCGAGGCTTAAACATGGGTCATGGAAATGGAGAAAGTATTCGACGTTGCTAAGGTTAGAGAAGACCAGAAGACTGCTTTCGCAGCGTTTATGCTGAAGTCTGAGGCTAGCTATTGGTGGCAAGCAAACAAAGTGCGAGGAGGTGAAGGTGTAATTATGTGGGAGAGATTTAAAGAAATGTTTTTCGAAATGTACTTCCCAACTAGTTCGCAGAATCAGATGGAAATTCAATTTCTGGAACTGAAGCAAGGAAACACGAGCGTACCTGAATACGCAGCTAAATTCGATGAATTGGCAAGGTTTGCCCCGTACCAAGTACACACTGACGAAAGAAAGGCCAGAAGATTTGAACAAGGACTAAAGCCTTGGGTTTATAGTAAGGTGTCAATGTTTCAGATAAACACATTTGCCGGAGTACTGGAAAAGGTCATCCTCGCTGAAGGTGGGAGCGATGCGGTGACCAAGTACAATCATGAGCAGAAGAAGAAGAAGAGTGAAGGTGAAGGAAATAACAAGACTGGTAGGAGTAACATTGGGGGTACTCATAATCAGAAGAGGAAGTGGACGGATAATTCGTCAGCTGGAAGTCAACAAGGTGGGCAGAAGAAGAAAATTGAAGCGTGCTCAAACTGTGTAAAAGCTCATCTGGGAGTTTGCATGAAAGGGAAGCGAGTGTGCTACAATTGTGGTCAGGAAGGCCACATAGCACCAAACTGTCCAAACCCAAAGAAGGGTGCTTGTTTTAACTGTGGTTCTAAGGATCATCTAGCAAGAGATTGCCCCAAAAAGGGATCAGGAGGAGCAGTGCAAGGAGCTAACCGTGGAAATAGCAGTGGAAATACCTTAACCATTACCGGACCACCTGCAACAAACCAACCGACCGCTAGAACTTTCAATATGACAATGTAGGACGCAATCCAGTCTCGTGAGGTGGTGTCAAGTATCATTCCGATCAATGAAATTAATGCTTATGTTTTATTTAATTCGGGTGCTACTTGTTCCTTTATATCCGAAGACTTTGCTAATAGTTTAGATTTGCTTATGGATGAGTTGGAATATCCCATGAATATAGAAATTGCGAATAGAGAGATAATTCCTGTTAAGTACATGTTTAAGAACTATAGGGTGGACATTAAGGGTAATATCATGAACGTAGATCTTATCCCTATTCGGCTTGGGTAATTTGACGTTATTTTGGGTATGGATTGGTTATCCAATTGTGGGGCGATAATTGACTGCCAGAAGAAGCGTATTAACCTTATGACTCCGTCAAAGGTTATGTTTTATGGTAGCAAGTCGCCTAGACAAGCGAGTTGTCTGACGATGATGCAGGCCAAGAGGTTGTTAAGACAAGGTTGTGTAGGATACTTAGCTTACATAGTCGACAATCGAAAAGAGAATTCGAAGGTAGAAGAAATACCGATTGTAAGGGACTTCGTCGACGTATTTCTAGACGATTTGCCAGGACTTCCACCAGATAGAGAGGTAGATTTCGTGATCGATTTGGCGTCCGGAACCGCTCCAATATCGAAAGCACCATACCGAATGGCACCAGTAGAGATGAAAGAACTGATGGTTTAACTACAAGAATTGTTGGACAAAAAGTACATTCAACTGAGCGTATCGCCGTGGGGAGTGCCAGTGTTGTTTGTGAAAAAGAAGGACGGATCGATGCGGCTCTGCATTGACTACAGAGAACTGAACAAGGTTACGATTAAGAATAGATATCCATTACCAAGAATCGACGATCTGTTTGATCAATTAAAGGGAGCAAGATACTTTTCCAAGATAGACTTGAGGAGTGGTTATCACCAACTGAAGGTGAGGCCAGAGGATGTACCGAAGACAGCGTTCAGAATGCGATACGGTCACTATGAATTTTTAGTAATGTCGTTTGGTCTAACGAATGCTCCTGCAGCATTTATGGGACTAATGAATGGTGTGTTCAAGCCATTTTTGGGCAAATTCGTGGTGGTATTTATAGAAGACATTCTGGTATATTCCAAAAACCAAAGAAGAACACGAAGAACATTTGAGGTTAATGTTGGAAGTATTGAGAAGGGAGAAGTTGTACGCTAAATTTTTGAAATGCAAATTCTGGATCGAGCGAGTACAATTTCTTGGTCACGTGATCGATAAAAATAGAATTTCGGTAGATCCATTCAAAGTAGAAGTCGTGATTAACTGGGAACAACCGATATCACCGTCAGAAGTAAGAAGTTTTCTTGGATTGGCGGGATATTATAGAAGATTCATTCAAGATTTTTCCAAGATCGCAACTCCGTTAACGAATTTAACTCGAAAAGCTGTGAAATTTGTTTGGACGAAGAAATGTGAGGAGAGCTTCCAAGAATTAAAGAAGAGGTTGAGTACGACACCTGTGTTATCTCTTCCGGATGATACAAGCAATTTTGTTGTTTTTAGTGATGCGTCGCATAAAGGACTTGGTTGTGTGCTAATGCAAAATGGTAAAGTCATCGCGTATGCGTCACGACAGTTGAAGGATTACGAGAAGGGGTATCCGACCCATGATTTGGAGTTAGCTGCAATTATTTTTGCTTTAAAAATTTGGAGGCACTATCTCTACGGGGAGAAGTGTGAGATATATACGGACCACAAGAGTTTGAAATATATTTTCACACAGAAGGATTTGAATATGCATCAAAGGAGATGGTTGGAATTAATCAAGGATTACGACTGTGAGATTTTATACCATCCGGGTAAGGCGAATGTGGTTGCCGACGCCTTAAGTAGAAAGGATCGTGAGAAATTGATGATGTTGACTGCTCAGGAGGAGCTAATCACAGAAATGGAGAAATTGGAATTGGAAGTGAAGTATCCAATGGAGATTGATGAGAAGCTATTTCAGATGCAATCTGGTACAACTCTACTAGATAAAGTGAAGGAGGCTCAGTTTCAGGATGATGAATGCAAAAAGGTGACAAAGAAGATATCTGAAGGAACCGAACCGAGATTTAAGATGGATAAGGAAGGAATACTGAGATTTGAGAGTAGAATTTGGGTACCGCCAGTACAAGAGATTAAGGAATATATTTTAAGCGAGGCTCATAGTTCACGATATTCGATTCACCCTAGTAGTACCAAAATGTACCAAGATCTTCGACAACATTTTTGGTGGCCGAATTTAAAACGTGATGTTGCAGAATGTGTTGCCAAGTGTCTGACCAGTCAGAAGGTAAAAGCAGAACATCAGAGACCAAGTGGATTACTTCAACCGTTGGAAATCCCAGAATGGAAATGGGAGCATATTACAATGGATTTCGTGGTTGGCCTTCCGACGACTTAGAAAGGCTACGACGCGGTATGGGTTATCGTTGACCGACTGACAAAATCTGCACACTTCCTTTCGATCAAAATAAGATTCAACTTAGATCAGTTGGCCAAGCTATACGTAAAAGAGATTGTTTCGAGGCACGGAGTTCCGGTATCAATTATTACAGATAAGGATCCGCGCTTCACATCAAATTTCTGGAAACATCTTCAGGAATGCATGGGTACGCAATTGCGAATGAGTACAGCTTACCACCCTCAAACAGACGGATAGAGTGATAGAACGATTCAGACATTAGAAGATATGCTAAGAGCCTGTGTGATGGACTTTAAAGGAAATTGGGATGATCACCTACCATTAGTAGAGTTCGGCTACAACAACAGTTACCACACTAGTATTGGCATGCCGCCTTATGAAGCTTTATACGGCAGAAAGTGCAGAACTCTATTTTACTGGGATGAAGTTGGTGAGAGACAATTGCTAGGGCCAGAATTTGTACAACAAACAGCAGAAATAGTCAAAGTGATCCGAGCACGACTGGTAGCGGCTCAAGATCGACAGAAGAAATTCGCTGATCCACATCGTAAAAATATCGAGTTTGAATCAAGTAGTTATGTTTTCTTGAAGGTCTCTCCCTGGAAAGGAAAGATCGGATTCGGAAAGAAAGGGAAATTGAGCCCAAGATTCATTGGACCCTTTGAAGTACTGAGAAGAATCGGAGAAGTTGCGTATGAGGTAGCCTTACCTCCAGCACTCGAGAATATCCATAACGTCTTCCATATTTTTGTGTTACGACCCTACAAGCCTGATTACAAGCATGTAATCGAATACGAACCCCTACATTTTGAGAAAGACTTATCTTACGAAGAAATTTATGTCCAAATTGTCGATCGAAAAGAACAAGTTCTGAGAAATAAAGTTATACCTTCAGTTAAGGTAATTTGGAGAAACCACAACGCTGAAGAAGCTACGTGGGAACTAGAAAAGAATGTGATGAAGAATTACCCTCATTTATTTACTTAATTATTTGTAAGCATTCTGGGGACAGAATCTTTGTAAGGGGAGGAAGAATGTAACGGTTCGAGATTTATTGAGTCATGATTCTGAGGACAGAATCCTTTTAAGGGGGGAAAGATGTGACGAACGAGAGTTTTGTAATTTATTTTAATATTTATTGAATTAAATAAATATTTTCGATGATTTAATTATTGGATTAAATAATTAATTGATGCAATTGTGGTAGATTAATTTAATTTTATGTGTTACATTTATTAAGTTAATGTAGAGAATAATTATAATTCAAATATATAATTATGTGAGCTTGCTGAATTAAATGAATTATTTAATTAAGCATGATGTTATTTAATTAATGTAATTATTAATTAGAGATTTAATAAATTTTCATTATTTAGTAATGAGATATTTAATTATGTGACTATACGAAATTATGAGAAATTATTATATTTTATTAAATTAAACAAGATATAGGGATTATTGTGCAAGTGGATGTGACATTAATTAAACTATATTGTAAAGGTTTTTATTAGATTAATTGGTTTTGTAATATATTAAGCATAGCCAAACGTGGCCTTAGTGGGAGTTGCCACCAGTTACCCATGACTGGGTTAACTGGCCATGATGCGCGTCTGTTCTTGGCTATATTATATGTATGCTCCTTCTTTTCTATTATTCTTCTAAGTCTGATAAAAACATCACAGAGAGAAAGTTTGAGAAATTGTTGAGTGAGTTTGCTTGGTGTGTAAGAATTTTTGAGGAAGGCTTTAATTCATCTCCTATTACTTTATCTACGCTTGGGTAATCTCCTCAACCCAATTGTTATATTTATGTCTTTTAAAATTTCCATGAGTATGGCTTAAGTCTTCTGTGAGACTCTGTAATTGGTTTAGGAGTAATGTTTATGGGTTATATGTGTGTTATGTTATATCAAATTGTGTTTAATTATGTATATGTTGTAAACCATAACATCAAATTCATGAAAACATGTCGTATATGATTTCTACAAAATTACAGTGTATGGGTTTTGGCCTTATGGCCTTATACGTGATATTTTATGTAGTGATCGTATATTATCTCTAAATTTTACACTCCTATATTATTATGCATATTGATACGAAGAGACCAAGCCTTAAACGAACGGATTCGGTGTTATAACGAATTCGTAGTGTTAAATTTATGATTTTGTTCATTAACTTCAAGAACATCAAGAACAGTCAAATTTTACATAATTTAATTCTGTTATTGGGTGTTTTAAATGGTTAAAATCACTTTACAAAGGTTGGGTTATGTTTATGTATAAATTATAACATATGGGTATCTGTAATTTGGTGAAATTAGTGTTAAAAATGTGTTGATTTTACTGAATTCTATGTTCTTCGCGAACTAGAAACTTAAAGTCTGGGGTTTCGCACCGCGGCGCCAACTCCCAGTTCATTTCTCGCGCCGCAGCGCCACCGCGCCGCAACACCAAGTACCAGGCCGCAGCGCCACGGCGCCGCAGCGCCAAGACTCAGTACAAAAGTGGCGCCGCAGCGCCACTTAGCAGAATGTCCAGAAATGTATTTTTTTTATGTTAAGTCTAGCAATGTGTTAGTAACTTAATGTAATGAACATGTAAACATGTTAGAAATATAATGAAATGATGACATAGTTGTTTAACATGTAAATAACATAATTACATGTTAATTGAATTATTGAATACATAATTAGCTTAATTATTTATGAAGTGATATTATGTGACAGTTAATGTGATAAATTGATTAAGTATAGTCAATAATTAAATTAGACAAAAAGAAAGAGTTTATGATGATTAATTAAGTTATAATTAACTGGTATTGTGTATGTGAATGGTATGTAGGATTTAATTCAAAGAACGAGTTTAGTTAAAGTGTAATCTACGCACGAGGCAAGTTTCCTAAACTTGAACTCTTAAATTTGAGCAAGTTCCCTAACCCTATTTGTCATTATTGTTCAAGCTTATTATTTACATTGAATAAGCTATCGGTACTATTATTCAAGTTCAAATGATTTATTAAAGATTGATTATCTTTTCAAAGTATGATTTAGTTATACAATAATTGTTCTATTGTATACTTCTTGATATTATTATTCAAATTGAATATCATTATTGTTGAACCTTATTAGACTAGTGAAACCTTAATGATTCAACTAGTCCATAGTTAATGAGCGTTCTAAATTTCAGAACCCTTGAAGAATTATCCAAACCAAACTTCCTTTGGTGCGGACTCGAATGTCAAACTTAGATGAACAACCCTGTATAGGGGATTATTTACGCTTAGCGTTAAGATATTATGCACAGTATGGTACTAAGGGCTGATCCCCCTAAGTACGAGAAGAAGGTCCATAGTCTTATGACTGTTAAAGGTTTCAAGTATAACCCTTGTTAACCTAATACATAGTTCAAGGTCATATGACCCTCAGAATTCTTTTGATTCTTGTTATTCACTCTTGATTTAAAAGTTGAGCTATTATTCAGATGTCTTTGATTTATTCGCATTTTATTATACTGTTATTTCATTTTTATACTTTTGGGCATTTGTGCTCACTCTTGCTTAATAATAACATTGCAGTTAAGAACGAAAGAACTGATGAACCTTCCACTAGTAAAGGCAAGGGCAAAGTTAGCAAGTGACGAAGACCCATTGTTTTATATGATGATGTATTTGTTAAGACTTGAGTTAATGTTATTGTTTAAGACTTATTTGTTTATGATTCCGCACAGATGTTTAAGGTTAGTTTAGCCTGGGATTGTATTATTATAATTCAGATGTTGTAACCCTTATGGGGAAGATTTTATTTCTATTTATTGCATGGTTTGCATTTATTATGGGTAGATAGATAGATGATATTTGTGTCGTGAACACCAAATCTTGTGGAAATAGAAGTACCGGATTTGGGGGTGTCACAATCTAAATATAAGCAAAGTTTGTGAGAAATGAGGTATTAACGTATTTCGGGTTTCAAACCTCGCAGAAACACTTGCATCATTCTTTCCTCAGTATCTACCAAATGGGATGCAAACCAGGATAACTCCGTAAATTTAGCCTCGTACTGCGATACGGTCATATTTTTTTGCTCCAGCTTGATGAATTCTACCTCCTTCATGTGACGAATACTTTCAAGAAAGTACTTGTCGTTGAACAGTTCTTAGAACTTCTCCCAAGACATCTTCAGTGCTGTAGGTTGAGTATGTTTTACAAATTTCCACTAGTTATTTGTGTCTCCTCGCAATATGAAGGTGGTAAAGGGAACCTTTTGCTCCTCAGAACATCTTAATACATCAAATATCTTAGTGATCTGCTTAATCCACGTCTCCATCTTAAGTGGTTCTAGCTTTCACAAAAACTCTGGTGGTCCTAGCTCCTTGAATTGCATAGCGATGACCAACCGTGAGTTGCTAGTGTTTCCACCTGCATTTTGCACATTAGTCTCTCTCACCTAATGTTGCATGAATTGTAGAAAGCCTCTGAAAATTCCATCGTTCATCATTTGGTCGGTGTTGTTGTTTACATGAGGATTGTTGTCTTCCTGATGCACATTATCCTAGTTATTGATTTGTGGTGACTCAACGGTCTCCTGTGCTCTATTGCTTATCTCAACATTTTTAGATGCCATTTTCAAATACTATCACAAAACAAGGGTTAATTGACATACCACATATTATCCCTATATTCTGACCGACCAATTAAATAACAAATAAACTTAGGTAGCTCATAATAGCTAATGATTTACCCGTCTCTCCCCTTCTAGATCTAGTCTCATATCTCAGCCAGAGATCATATGTAAGACCCCAACTTTTTATTAATAAAATTGAATTTCCTCTAATTATTATTGTGAATAATAAGGTGTTAATTTGATATAATGCTTTGGTTATGGGTGAAATGTGCAAATTTTGTAAAATAAGCAAGTGGTTATAAAATATTCATTGTTGTTGGGGAATATTCGTACAATGGCGCAACCATTTGTGGGCCCCATAACGAAAAATGGTCGGATGAAGAAAAATGACAAGTTTCAGTTTTTATAAATAACGGCGTAATTGTTACCGTTAACACTGTTAGAATACCCTGTGGTTAAAATACAGTAATACGTGTGGTTGCACAGTAGCACACGGTATTGCACAGTATTATTGAATTATTGATTCTTACGTAAGAAGACACTACTTAATAATTGTTACAGTAATTACTGTTCAATATTTTATTTTATTGATTCAATAATTGCTACGTTGATATCTTATATTATTGTTGTTTCAATAATTGTCACTGCACAATATCTCCCATTATCAGATCAATAATTCATATTATTTGAATAAAATTATTAGATAGTATTATTGGCAATGTCTAAGAAAGTTATGTCTAGGAAAGGGATTTGGTCACCTAATTGTGCGCTAATAAGGAGAAATCCTTATCAGAAAGCCTCCTCTTTCCTAGGAACGACCTGGTTGTCATAATTGTGATTATGTAATATTATTTGTGAATAATTAATTATTGATTTATATGATAAGGAAATATTTATTTTTATGTGAATATAAATGAAGGAATTAATGTTGAGGTGTTTTATCAGTATTTTGTCAGAATGGAGGTATTAAAAATCATCCGTATGTAGATTTTGGACATTTTCTGATTGGAATTTGAAAAAACATTCTTCTACAAAGTTTTAGAGAATTAAATTTCCTATGGTAAGGACATATAATTTATATTTTTCTGATAAAATGGCTATTTTTTATGAATTATTAAAGTTTCGTAAATAAATATTTTTATTAAAAACATGTGGGTCCCACTTTTAGTTGTTGTGAAAAATCTAATTTTTGGGTGGGCCCCACTGTGGTGTGCTGAAATTTGATCAAAAGTGGTGTGCTTAAAAATTTTGTATAAAATATTATTTTATTAAATTTAGTCTACTTTGGCGTTATAAGCATTTTCATATAAATATGGTGCTTAGTTAGAATTTAAAATCACACCAGAATCATAAGTTTTCTCTCTCTATATTATCGAGTGTATTTTGTGAGTATTTAGATACTTTGAGATCTTCTATTCAGTGCAAGTTTTCTTCAGTCTTATACCTAAGATTTCAGCCAGAAGTACTGTTCTTTTGAGGTAAGGGGTGTTATTTTCTTCGTAAATGATATTATTTCTTTTAGTATCATTATGCTAAAATATTGGTATGAATTTTATTGTGAAATTTTTACCTTTTCATGTCAAGGTTACTATTCACGTATACGGCACTATTCACGAATACGGTACTATTCACGAAATATGATTTTCTTGTGAAATTTCTACCTTTTCGTGTCGGAATTACTATTCACGTATACAACACTATTCACGTATACGACACTATTCACAGATACGACACTATTTACAAAAAAATAAAATTTTCTCTTCTTTGTCCAAAATGTCTATCTTTGATTGTATCCATGTTTTGAACTTCATTTTTAAATTTCACTCCACTATGGTTTATTATGGAGTATTTTTGAACTTGGATTATCTAAAGTACGAATCCCTAATATTTGTCCTTTTATCTCACTAGATTCGTTTTTTTAAAATATTTTTCATCATCCTCAGTCCTAAATGATGATATAACTGAATATCTTTAGCCTGTAGTGCAAAGATGAATGATTACCTGATGAATATCTTTGGCCCGTAGTGCAAAGATGAACAGATGTTGAGATGACCATGATCAACTGGTGATACAAATGAATATATTTGCCCCGTAGTGCAAAGATGAATATTTGATTCAAGATATATATTGATTGATGTTGCAGGGATAAAATATTGACGATGGACTTTTAAATTCATAGATGATAGTAGATTTCATTCTCTACTTAACTCTTCTAATGAATTGTTATTTTCGCTGCGAATATTGATCTAAAATTGGTTGTCAATTATATTTTATCTGATTTATTGAAGGCTAAGGATAATTTTTTCTACATTATCTTAGTCATAATATTCTTTAATGGGCTAGTTGAGCTCACCCTTTTTCCTTTTTGTTCCATTTTTCTTCTCAGGAGGCGAGAATATAGCGTGAACTAGTCGGGGTGTGGAGTGATGTTTCAAGTTGGTTGTTTTAGCAGTCCTCACTATTTTGTAAAATAGTGTATTAATAATTGTAATAAGGACTTATTTGAGTGTGGATATTGTCTAGAAGACAATATTTTTATTTAAACTCATAGTATATGTGTTGTCGTATTTTGCACGACAATTGGCGACTCAGAATGGGTGATGTATACCTATTTTGGGGGCGTCACAGTTGGTATCAGAGCTTAAGGATATGGTCTCTGGCGGAGATCGGGGAATAGAACTAGGAGGGGAGAGACGAGTATATTCTTCGCTAGTGTGTCCTACCTAAGCTTATTTAGTAATTGGTCGATCAGAATATAAGGATAATATGTTGTATGTCAATTTCTTTAATTAACCCTTGTTTTATGGCAGTATTTGAGAATGACAGCTAAAAATGTTAACAATAGAGTGAATGAGACAGTGGAGACACCTTTAATCACCAACCAGGGGAACTTGCAACAGGAGGGCAATATTCATCCTGTAAACAACACTACCGAACAAACGATGAATGATGGAATGTTTAGAATCTTTTTACAGTTCATGCAAAATTAGACGAGGGAGACTCGTGTACAAAATTCGGGTGGAAATGATAGCAACGCGCAGCTTGTCACAGCTAAGTAGTTTAAAGAGTTGGGACCACCAGAATTTTTGGGAAAGCCGGATCCAATCAAGGCGGAAACGTGTGTTAAGCAAATTATAAATATATTTGATATCTTGGGATGCACAGAGGAACATAAGGTTCCATTCGCCACCTTTATGTTCCGTGGTAAAGCAGACTACTGGTGGAAATCTGTGTAGCGTACCCAGCCTGCCGCACTCAACATATCTTGGAAAACGTTTCAGAAACTGTTTAATGACAAGTACTTTCCTGAAAGTATTCGTCATATGAGGTAGAGTTAATTAGACTGGAACAGAACAACATGACTGTGTCCCAGTACGAGGCTAAGTTCGCAGAGTTATCCATGTTTGCACCTCATTTGGTGGAGAATGAGGAACGTATGACGCGGATATTTCTGAGAGGTCTGAAACCCAAAATTCGGCAATATCTTAATTCTCATAAATTTTTTTTATATTCAGATGTTGTGAACAGGGCTCAATTATTAAAGCGAGATAACGAGTATGTTCAACCGAGGGACCACAACCAGGGTCATACCAGTGGCAGCAGTCACCGGAGCAATGACAACTAGCGGGGAGGAAAACATCCGGACAAAAGCAATAGCCACTCTGGTAGTAATCGTGGCCATGATAGTAGAAGAAGCGAGTCGGGGGGAGATTTCAAAAAGAGAAGGTACAACAATGATAACGTGAAGACTTCAGCACCAACTATTTCTAGAGGCGGAGAACGACCACCGGTCATATGTTATAAATGCGAGAAAGAGGGACACATCAGCCCAAACTACCCATAACAATCCAAGGTGTGTTATAACTATGGAAAGGAATATCATTTAGCTAGAGATTTTCTTGTAGAGAAACCAAGTCCAACGGGGATGGTGACTCCAAAGGCTATCCCGGACAAGTCAAAGTCAGTGGTTCCTGGAAGAGCGTTTGTCGTGACTGCCCAAAACGCGAGGAACTCGAACGAGGTGATCACGGGTAAACTAATCATAAACTCTTGCGAAGTTTATACCTTACTAGATACCGATTCAACCCATTCTTTTATATCTCCTGTTTGTGCTCAACGTTTGAACTTGACTCTGAAGAAATTAGACTTTGACTTATCTGTTGAGACTCCGTTAAGAGAAACTTTTATAATATCCACTGTTTATAAATCTTGGTTTATTCAAGTTGGGACCATCACATTACCTGTCGATCTTATTTCTTTGAAAATACTTGCATTTGATGTGATTTTAGGGATTGATTGGTTAACCACTCATTATGCTAAAATTGATTTTTATCGTAAGGTTGTTAGTTTTCATATTCCTAACCAACCTGTTATGCGAATTTAAGCAACCAAACCACTAAAGTCAATCACTATCATATCAATCCATAAAGCCATTCGTTTATTGAAAAATAGATGTCAAGCTTTCTTAGCGCATGTCATGGACTTGAACAAAAATACGTCAGATTTGAATAATATTTTCGTTGTTAGTAAATTTCCTGACGTATATCCTGAAGAACTTCCCGGTCTACCCCCAGAACGTGAAGTTGAATTCTTTATTGACCTTGAATCTGGTACAAAACCCATTTCTAAAACCCCATATCGAATGGCTCCTATTGAACTTCAAGAGTTAAAGGTCCAACTACAGGAGTTGTTAGACATAGGTTTCATTCGTCCTAGTACATTTTCTTGGGGTGCTCCAATTTTATTCGTAAAGAAGAAAGATAGGAGTATGCGACTTTGCATTGACTATCGGGAATTGAACCATGTCACCATTAAGAATAGATATTCTCTACCCTGCATTGGTGACATGTTCGACCAGTTGCAAGGAGCATAATTCTTTTCAAAGATCGATCTTCGTTCTGGATATCATCAACTGAAGAATAAAACTGAGGATATTCCAAAGACTGCCTTCAGAACTCGGTACGGGCATTATAAATTCTTAGTCATATCTTTTGGATTGACTAATGCTTCTGCTGCTTTCATGGATATGATGAATTGTGTGTTCAAAGAATATTTGGATCAGTTCGTTGTTGTCTTTATTGATGATATCCTCATCTATTCCACAAGCCGTGAAGATCATGAGCGCCATTTGAAGCTGGTACTTCAAAGGCTTCATGAAAATAAGCAATATGCCAAGCTAAAGAAATGCGAGTTCTGGATTAAGAAAGTAGCATTCCTTGGGCACGTGGTATCGAAACATGGAGTATCTGTTGACCCAGCGAAGATTGAAGCAATACAAAGTTGGGAGCAACCAAAGTCGGTGACTGAAGTACGGAGCTTCATGGGCTTAGCTAGTTATTATCAAAGATTCGTGGAAGGATTTTCTCGAATTGCTACTCTGTTAACTCAGCTGACTCGGAAAGATACAAAATTTGTATGGAGCGAGGAATGCGAGAAGAGTTTCCAAGAGCTCAAGAGGAGACTTATTTCGGCACCTGTTCTAACAATACCATCTGGTTTGGATGGATTTGTTATCTACAGCGATGCTTTAGGCAAAGGGTTATGATGTGTTCTCATGCAACATGGGAAAGTCATAGCCTATTCCACGCGATAACTCAAAGAATATATGAGGAATTATCCTACTCATGATCTGGAGTTGGCAGCAGTCGTTTTCGCATTGAAGATCTGGAGACACTATCTCTATGGGGAGAAAGTGGAGATCTATACAGATCATAAAAGCCTCAAATATTTCTTCACCCAAAAGGAACTCAACATGCGGTAACGACGTTGGCTCGAGCTGTTGAAAGATTACGATCATACCATCCTAGAAAAGCGAACGTAGTAGCTGACGCATTGAGTAGAAAATCATATGCGGGTACGAGTGCGATAATGTCAACGCAAAGGCCCATTTTGTATAACTTGCAAAGGATGGAGATAGAGTTAAAGACTCCAGGGACCCATGTGATGATGCCAAATATACGAGTAGAACTGACTTTAATCGATAAAGTTAAAGCTGCTCAAGCTACGGACCTGGAGCTGATGTGTATGAAGAAGAAAGTGTAAGAAGGTGTTATTTCAGAAGTAAGAATCGATGAAGAAGGAATACTTCGAGTCAACTCCAAACTTTGTGTTCCTAACGATTCTGACTTGAAGCATAGAATCATGATGGAGGCACACAACACACCGTTTACAATCCATCTTGAGAGTACCAAAATGTATCATGGTCTTTGACATACATTTTGGTGGAGCAATATGAAGAGAAAGATCGCGGAGTTTATCTCAAGGTGTTTACCTTGTTAACGTGTAAAGGCGGAGCATCAAGTGCCAAAGGGTCCATTGCAACCACTTGAGATTCTGAAATTGAAGTGGGAACACATTACCATGAATTTCGTTACGGGTCTTTCCAAGGTTTCTCAAGGCATAGATGCAATTTGGGTTATTGTAGATAGATTAACCAAGTCTGCTCATTTCTTGTCGATACGGGAGACTTATTCCCTTGAACGTCTTATTCGTATGTACGTGAATGAGATTATGAGATTGCATGGCATGCTAGTATCCATAGTTTCAAATCGTGACCCAAGATTCACTTCACAATTTTGGGTTAGCTTGCAGAAAGCTATGGGCACAGACTTACGATTCAGTTCAGCATACCATCCTCAAACGGATGGGAAATCAAAAAGGACTATTCAAACTCTTGAAGATCTATTAAGACTCTATGTCCTAGATTTCAAAGGGAGTTGGGATAAGTACCTACCATTGGTAGAATTCTCCTACAACAACAGTTATTAGGTAAGTATAGGCATGGCTCCATTCGAAGCATTGTATAGACGAAAGTGTCGCTCTTTAGTATGTTGGGATGAGGTGGGAGAAGCAACGTTGTTGGGACCAGAGTCGGTACGAATGACTATAGAGAAGATCCAAATGATCCGACAACGTATACAAACGGCACATGATCGACAAAAGAGTTATGCGGATCTTCATCGAAAGGACGTGGAATTTAATATTGGAGATCATGTATTATTACGTATTGCTCCATAGAAGGGAGTTACAAGATTTAGGAAGAGAGAAAAGCTCAAGCCACGATTTATTGGTCCATTTGAGATTCTTGACCGAATAGAAAATGTGGCCTATAGATTCGCATTACCTCTAAGCATGTCTCGTGTTCATAATATTTTTCACATATTTGTGCTTCGTAAATATGTGAAAGACCCAAACCACATTATTAAGTTAGAACCAGACGAGATAGCCAAAGATTTAACGTATGATGAGGTAACGGTCAAGATCTTGGATATGAAGGAGCATATCCTCCGCAAAAAGGTTATACCACAAGTCAAAGTCTTGTGGAGGAACCATGATATTGAGGAAATGACCTGGGAGTTGGAATCGAAAATGAAAACAAGGTATTCTCACCTTTTCTAAACAACAGGTATGTACGTCAATTTTGAGGACGAAATTTCATAAGGAGGGGAGGATGTAAGACCCCAACTTTTTATTAATAAAATTAAATTTCCTCAAATTATTATTATGAATAATAAGGTGTTAATTTGATATAATGCTTTGGTTATAGGTGAAATGTGAAAATTTTACAAAATAAGTAAGTGGTTATAAAATATTCATTATTGTAGGGGAATATTCGTTTGGTCGTGGAATATTCTTGCTGTTGGAGAATTTTCGTACGATAGCGCAGCCATTTGTGGGCCCCATAACGAAAAATTATCTGATGAAGGAAAACGACAAGTTTGAGTTTTTATAAATAACGACGTAATTGTTACCGTTAACACTGATGGAATACCCCGTGGTTAAAATACAGTAATACGCGTGGTTGCATAGTAGCACACGGTATTGCACAGTATTTTTAAAATACTGATTCTTACGTAAGAAGACACTACTCAATAATTGTAAGACCCCAACTTTTTTATAAATAAAATCGAATTTTCTCTAATTATTATTTTGAATAATAAGGTGTTAATTTGATATAATGCTGTGATTATGGGTGAAATTTGCAAATTTTACAAAATAAATAAGTAGTTATAAAATATTCATTATTGTCGGGGAATATTCGTTTGGTCGTGGAATATTCTTGCTGTCGGAGAATATTCGTACGATGGCGCAGCCATTTGTGGACCCCACAATAGAATTATTGTCGAATTGAGAAAACGACAGAAATATTTTTTTATGAAAATAGCGGCGGAAGTTTTACCATTAACTGTTGAACTACCCGGTAGTAAAAATACAGTAATACGCGTGGTTGCATAGTAGCACACGGTATTGATTATTGGTGTTTACGTGAGAAGTCACTCAGTTTTACTCAATAATTGTTACAGTAATTACTGTTCAATATTTTATTTTATTGAGTCAATAATTGCTACGTTTATATTTTATATTATTGTTGTTTCAATAATTGTCATTGCACAATATTTCTCATTATCAGATCAATAATTCATATTATTTGAATAATATTATTAGATAGCATTATTGGCAATATCTAAGGAAGTTCTGTCTAAAGAGAGGTTTGGTCACCTAATTGCGCGCCAATAAGGAGAGATCCTTATTGGAAAGCCTCCTCTTTCTTAGGAACGACCTGGTTGTCATAATTGTGATTCTGTAGTATTACTTGTGAATAATTAATTATTGATTTATATGATAAGAAAATATTTATTTTATGTGGATATATTTATTGTGGTTATAAATGAAGGAATTAATGTTGTTGTATTTTATCAGTATTTTTGGTGGAATAGAGGTGCTGAAAATCATCCGTATGTGATTTTGGATATTTTCTGTTTGGAATTTGGAAAAACTTAAAGCTACAAAATTGTAGAGAATTAAATTTCCTATAGATAGCACATGGGATTCGAATTTTTTTGATAAAAGGGCTATTTTATATGAATTATTGAAGTTACTGATTATTTAAAATATTTGAGAAATTTCTAGAATTAGTGGGTCCCACTTTTGGTTGGTGAGAAATGAAATGTGTTAAAATTTATTTTCAAAAGTGGTGGGCTTGAATAGTAACAGGTAGCAGGTTAGTCTGCTATGGCGTTCTAAACATTTTTCTATAAATAGGGTGCTTAGTTAGAATTGAAAATCACACCAAAAACAAGTTTTCTCTCTTTCTCTCTCTATATTATCGAGCGTATTTGTGTGAGTATTTAGATACTTTAAGAGTTACTATTCAGTATAAGTTCTTTCAGCACTATATCCGATATTCCAGTCAGAAGCTTTTGAGGTAAGGGGTATTATTTATTTCACATTTTGAAGAGATATTATTTTTCGTATTCGTATGAATATTATTTCCGTTCAATACTCATAAGAAATTTTATTTCGTTCAATATTCGCGAGAAATATTATATTCGTTTAATATTCGTAATGAATATTATTTTCGTTTATTTTCTTCGTAAATGATATTATTTTCTTCAATATCATTATGCCGAATTATTGATATGAGTTTTATTATGAAATTTTTACTTTTTTGTGTCGGAGTTACTATTCTCGGAGTTACTATTCACTGGATACTATTCACTCTGTTATTATTCACCCGGGGTACTATTCATGATAAAAATTGATTATTTTTCGGTCCAAATCATTTTTGATACGTATTATTCTTAAATTTTACTCCACAAAGCAGTATCATGTTGACAATTTGGACGTTATTTATTTCTGGATAAATTAAATTATAAATCTTTAAAAATTTATCCTTGAACTTATTTTATTGAATTCTTATATCATTGTCATCATCCTCATGTTTATATTCTGTTGAAAGTCATCTGTGGCCTGTAGTGCATAGATAGACTTGGTATGATTATGACCAGGGATTATTCGGTATAATCATGACCATAATATTAAAAATGATGTGGTAAAAGTCCTCATTGGTCCGTCGTGCATTGATGGACAGTTTTTGGTATGATTATAGCCATGGATTCTCTTCGGCCAAGGGTGCAAAGATGAATTGTTTTATGACATGATCATGACCATTGATGAAAATACGATTATCCTTGGCCCGTAGTGCAAGGATGATTCGATGATGTGGATTATTTATTAAGCTGAGTCTCAGCGATAAAAGTGATGAAAAACCTTTTAAATCATAGAAGATGGTAGATATTATGCTCTACTTGACCCTTCTAATGGATTGCTTATTTTGCTGCAGTTGTTGATCTAAAACTTGTTGTCTATTATATTCTATCAGTTGTTATATTATTAAAGGCTAAGGATAATTTATTCTGCATTATCTTAGTTATAATATTTCTTACTGGGCTAGTTGAGCTCACCCTTTCTTTCACTATTCTCTTCAGGAAATGAGAATATAGCTGGGACTAGTCGGGGAATGGATTGACGGTCCAGATGGTTGCATTAGTAGTCCTCACTATTCTATGAAATAGTGTGATAATAATTATAATAAGGACTTATTTTGAGTTTTAATGTTGTCTAGAAAATAATATTTGTATTAAAACTCACAGCTTATGTTGTGTCGTATTCTACACGACATTTAATAGTTGTATAAATTAAGTTTGTATTTGTATTCTGTACCATGTATTTGGCGACTTAGAATGGGTGATGTATACCTATTTTGGGGGCGTCACAGTTGGTATTAGAGCTTAGGGATATGATCCCTGGCTGAGATGTGAGACAAGAACTAGGAGGGGAGAGATGGGGAATTCCTTCGCTAGTATGACCTACCTAAGTTTATTTGATATTTAATTGGTCGGTCAGAGTATAGGGATAATATGTGACATGTCAATTAACCCTTGTTTTGTGATAGTGTTTGAGAATGGCATCTAAAAATATTGAGATAAGCAATGAAGCACGTGAGACCGTTGAGTCACTGACGATCAATAACTAGGATAATGTGCAGGAAGGCAACAATCCTTATGTAAACAATAACGCCGATCAAAAGACGAACGATGGGATGTTTAGAAGCTTTTTACAGTTCATGCAAAATCAGACGAGGGAGTCTCGTGTACAAAATACGGGTGGAAATGATAGCAACGCGCGGATGGTCACCACTAAGCAATTCAAGGAGTTGGGACCGCCGGAGTTTGTGGGAAAGCCAGAACCACTTAAGGCAGAGACGTGGATAAAGCAGATCACCAAGATATTTGATGTCTTGGAATACTAAGAGGAGCAAAAGGTTTCATTCACCACCTTTATGTTGCGTGAAGAAGCAAATCATTGGTGGGAATCTGTAAAACGTACCCAGCCTGTCGCACTCAAGATATCTTGGGAGAAGTTCCAAGAATTATTCAACGACAAGTACTTTCTCAAAAGTATTCGTCACATGAAAGAAGTAGAGTTCATCAAGCTGGAGCAAAACAATATGACCGTGTCGCAGTACGAAGCTAAGTTTGTTGAGTTATCCCGGTTTGTGTCCCACTTAGTTGATAATGAGGAGAGAATGACCCGAATATTTCTAAGAGGTTTGAATCCCGAGATACGTCAATACCTTATCTCTTAGCAACTTTATTTATATTCAGATGTTGTGAATAGGGCTCAGTTAGTGGAGTGCGATAATGAGTCAGCTCGACCAAAAGGTAACGACCAACAACACGATAATAATCGTACCGGTGGCAACGACCATCGCAACAACGATAACCATCGTGGAGGAAATTATCATGCCAAGAATGGTAACCACTTCGGTGGTAATCATGGCCAAGATAATAGAAGTGGGAATTTTAAGAAGAGGAGGTTCAATAATGCTGGGAAGACAGCAGCACCAGCACCCGTTTTAAAGAAAGAAGAACGACCACCGGTCATATGTTTCAAATACGGACAGGAGGGACACATCCGTCCACACTGTACGCAGCAACCCAAAGTGTGTTTTAATTGCGGAAGAGAAGGTCACCTAGCTCGATTTTGTCATGTAGTGAAGTCAAGTCCAGCGGCGATAGTGATGCCAAAGGATGTCCCAGACAAGTCAAAGCCGGTAGTTTAAGTGAGAGTGTTTGTCAAGGAACCCGAACGAAGTTATACCCATTCTTTTATTTCTCTTACTTGCGCTCAATGTTTAAATTTAACCCCAGTATAAAACTCATTTCTAAAACACTCAAATATTTCTTCACCAAAAATGAACGAGACATGCGCCAAAGACGTTGGCTCGAGCTGTTGAAGATTACGACCATACCATTCAATATCATCGTAGAAGAGCGAACGTGGTAGCTGACGCGTTGAGTAGAAAATCGTATGCAGTTACGAGTGCGGCGTTGTTAACATAAAGACCCATTTCGTACGACTTACTCTAAAGACCCACGTCATGATGTTAAAAATACAATTAGAACCAACTTTAATCGATAAAGTTAAAGCCGCTTAAGCTGCAGACTCAGAGCTGATGAATGTGAAGAAGAAAGTTCAAGAGGGCGTTATTCTAGAAGCAAGAATTGATGAAGAAAGGAAATCTTAACCCTTGATTTAATTATTCTATTTGAAATTATAGATCGAGTAGGAACTGTGGCCTATAGACTCGTTTTAACACCAAGTATATCGCGTGTTCATAACGTATTTTTCGTATCGATGTTACGTAAATATATGGACGACCCGAGCAACATTATTGAATTAGAACCGGACGAGATAACAGAAGATTTAACATATGAAGAGGTATCTGTTAAAATCTTGGATACGAAGAAACATATTTTTACGCTCAAAGGATATACCTCAAGAGTTAGAATCTGACGAGGTATCCTCATCTGTTCGGCATACCAGATACGTACATCAATTTCGAGAATGAAATTTCATAAGGAGGGGAGGTTGTAAGACCCCAACTTTTTTATAAATAAAATCGATTTTTCTCTAATTATTATTTTGAATAATAAGGTGTTAATTTGATATAATATTGTGGTTATGGGTGAAATATGCAAATTTTGTAAAATAAGCAAGTGGTTATAAAATATTCATTGTTGTCGGGAAATATTCGTTTGGTCGTGGAATATTCTTGCTGTCAGGGAATATTCGTACGATGGCGCAGTCATTTGTGGACTCCACAACGGAATTATTGTCGGATTGAGAAAACGACAGAAATAATTTTTTATGAAAATAGCGGAGGAAGTTTTACCGTTAACTGTTGAACTACCTGGTAGTAAAAGTACAGTAATACGCGTGGTTGCATAGTAGCACACGGTATTGATTATTGGTACTTACGTGAGAAGTCACTCAATTTTACTCAATAATTGTTACAGTAATTACTGTTCAATATTTTATTTTATTGAGTCAATAATTGCTACGTTGATATTTTATATTATTATTGTTTCAATAATTATCATTGCACAGTATTTTTCATTATCAGATCAATAATTCATATTATTTAAATAATATTATTAGATAGCATTATTGGCAATGTCTAAGGAAGTTCTGTCTAAGGAGAGGTTTGGTCACCTAATTACACGCCAGTAAGGAGAGATCCTTATTGGAAAGTCCCCTCTTTCCTAGGAATGACCTGGTTGTCATAATTATGATTCTGTAATATTATTTATGAATAATTAATTATTGATTTATATGATAAGGAAATATTTATTTTATATGGATATATTTATTGTGGTTATAAATGAAAAAATTAATGTTGTGGTGTTTATCAGTATTTTTGGCGGAATAGAGGTGCTGAAAATCATTCGTATGTGGATTTCTAACATTTTTTATTTGAAATTTTGAAAAACTTAAAGCTACAAAGTTGTAGAGAATTAAATTTGCTATAGAAAGCACATGAGATTCGAATTTTTCTGATAAAATGGCTATTTTATATGAATTATTGAAGTTACTGATTATTTAAAATATTTTGAAAATTTTTAGAATTGGTGGGCCCCACTTTTAGTTAGTGAGAAATGAAATGTGCTGAAATTTATTTTTAAAAGTGGTGGGCTTGAATAGTAGCAGGTAAAGCCATCAGGTAGCAGGTTAGTCTGCTATGGCGTTCTAAATATTTACCTATAAATAGGGTGCTTAGTTAGAATTGAAAATCACACCAGAAACAAGTTTTCTCTCTTTCTCTCCCTATATTATCGAGCGTATTTGTATGAGTATTTAGATACTTTGAGAGTTGATATTCAGTACAAGTTCTTTTAGCACTATATCCGATATTCCAGTCAGAAGTACTGCTCTTTTGAGGTAAAAGGTATTATTTATTTCACATTCTGAAGAGATATTATTTTTCGTATTCATATAAATATTATTTCCGTTCAATATTCATAAGAAATTTTATTTCGTTCAATATTCGCGAGAAATATTATATTCGTTTAATATTCGTAATGAATATTATTTTCGTTTAATATTCGTAAATGATATTATTTTCTTCGTAAATGATATTATTTTCTTCAATATCATTATGCCGAATTATTGATACGAGTTTTATTGTGGAATTTCTACCTTTTTGTGTCGGGGTTACTATTCCTGAAGTTACTATTCACTGGATACTATTCACTCTGTTATTATTCACCTAGGGTACTATTCATGATAAAAATTGATTAATTTTCGGTCCAAATCATTTTTGATACAATATTATTCTTGAATTTTACTCCACAAAGCAGTATCATGTTGACAATTTGGACGTTATTTATTTCTAGATAAATTAAATTATAAATATTTAAAAATTTATCCTTGAACTTGTTTTATTGAATTCTTATATCATTGTCATCATCCTCATGTTTATATTCTGTTGAAAGTCATTTGTGGCCTGTAGTGCATAGATGGACTTGGTATGATTATGACCAGGGATTATTCGGTAAAATCATGACCATAATGTTACAAATGATATGGTAAAAGTTGATAAGTGGGTTTTATCCTACTTATTGAATACCAATTCACGCAAACTATGCCCATCTCAAGTACATTTTAGTGTGTTTTTAGTTGCATTTCATGTTATTTTGCATTGCATATACTTAAAACTCCTTTTGGTGAAAAAGTGCAGGAAACAGCCTAATTTGGTGGAATTAGAATGCATGAGGTGAATGGACGCATGAAACGAGGCACAAGTTGGGATATACGTGGCATGAGGATGGACAAAGGAAGTTGTAGCGGAACAGATCAGTTGCAGCAGCAGAACCAGAACCATTCTTATGTTGGATTTATATAAGGATTTGAATGTTACTAGTGGATTATAATCAGCAATTGGTTTGATCGTTTATATCCTCATCTTTCAATTGCTTGCTTATTAGCCATGTTTAGCTTTGATACCATAATGGCTTTTGGTTCAGTCATGAACTAAACTCCATTATGGGATTCTAACGGATTTTAATATGTAGTTTAGTTGCATGCTTGAATGCTGGACTGCTTTACATATCATACGAGATTTTTATCATGGTTATTTTGCATGTGTGAATGCTTGATCACCATTCGTTTTCAGTACTTGTATGGAATTGATAATGAACATGCGAGTATGGATTGTAATCATGATAGCATACGTATATGGGGCTGTTTTATATGGCTTGTGTATTTCGTGAACCAGATAGACATATACTATTTCACCGTATGAGTTAGAATAAGGGCTTGTGCTTAAATTCAATATGGTTGCAATTTCACATAGATATATAGTGATTTTGGTTATATTGATGATTACATGGATTTTATCGCTTGTGGATGATGTGTAAGTAGGTCATAGTGCATTGAAAAATGGCTATGACTCTTTTAGTGCTCTTGGCTACTTTCCTGTGATATGTGAACCTTTCTTGCATGATAGTGGTAATTAGATGAAGTATTAAATGAAGTTAGGATCCCATTATTTTCAGATTTGGTTTATTCCATTATTATTTGTGTTTAATTATTATTTGCAATTAGAGTAATTCACCAATATAGTCATTAGTTTAAGCATATAAATAGAGTGATTTAATTGATGCATAGTGATTTAAATTAGACAACTTTCTCTGTGGGATCGGTACTTTACTTACTCTGTATTACTTGTTGACACATGTATGCTTGCATGAGTTAGAGCTCTTTTGTTATAACTGAAAAAGAGGTAACAAGTTTTTGGTGTCGTTGCCGGAGAAAGTCATTTAAATTTAAATTATTATCATTAGTTTTAAGCTATATTGTATGACTTAGACAAATCTATTCTTATCTCATTTCCATTTTTGGTTTTTGTTTTTGTTTCAGGAACTTGTATTAATTTTTATGCGCACGCGGTCATCCAACCCCCGACTTAACATCTGTTCAGGACAACATAAACGGGAGAGGTTGGAAAGCGAGTGTTCGTAGAAATTTACAAGCACAGTTAGAAAGTACTACATCTAATATTGCAGCCGAGGCACAAGGAGAGGAGCAAAGAGAGGAGCATAGGGCTCTGAGAGAATATTTCATACCAAATATTAATGGACTACAGTCTAGCATAGTCAGACCATCGATAGCAGCCAATACATTTGAGATAAAAACGGGCACTATTCAGATGGTATAGAATACGGTTCAGTTTGGGGGTGCTGTTACGGATGATCCGAATGAACACCTGTTGAGTTTCATTGAGATTTGTGACACATTCAGATACAACGGGGTGACAGAGGATGCTATAAGACTGAGGTTGTTTCCATTCTCATTGAGGGATAAAGCGAAAAGTTGGCTTCATTCTTTGCCAACAGGATCTATAACTATATGGGAGGACTTAGCACAAAAGTTCTTAGCCAAGTTCTTTCTAATGGCTAAGACTGCAAAGATGAGGACAACTATCTCTCAGTTTGAGCAACAACAGGGCGAGTCCTTATATGAAGCATGAGAGAGATATAAAGAGATGCTGAGAAAGTGTCCACATCACGGTATGCCAGATTGGATGGTGATCAACACATTTTATAATGGATTGGGATGGCAGTCTAGACCGATTGTAGATGCAGCTGCAGGAGGGGCATTATGGGCAAAAAGCTATGAGGAAGCCTATAACCTTATTGAGACAATGGCATCAAACGATTTTCAGAATCCTACATCTCGAATGCCACAGCCCAAGGTTGCGGGTGTGTTGGAAGTATATGCTATTACTCAGTTGTCGGCACAGATGATAGCGATGGCAAAGAAAATAGATACATTAGCAGAAAGTAAGACGAAAACAGTTGCCTTCGTCAGTGAGATTTGTGCGGGGTCACACTCGACAGATCAATGTGCTATCAGCTCAGAGTCAGTGCAGTATGTGAGCAACTACAGGGAAGATCAAGGACAGTTTCAGAACACATACCACCCCAACAACCTAAATCATCCAAACTTTAGTTGGTCAAATAACCAAGGGAATCAGCAGAATCAGTTTCAGACGAATCAACAGTTTCAGCCACAGCCAGCT